>CM053565.1:27487101-27756984 GCA_028646485.1 Cryptoprocta ferox | reverse complement strand
ATCCCACAGGGATCATGGCACTAATACTTCTGGTCTCCCCGACTACAGCCTTATCCCCTCCAGTTTTTCTCCCACAAGCTACAAGAGTCATCTTTCTAAAATGCAAATCTGATCATATAATGGTCTATCTATAGCTCCAAAATGCCTTCAAAATATGTTAGCATGATGGGACCTTGCCTCGCTGTCAAATCTCTGCTCTGATTCAAGTCACACTCCCATCACACCTCACCTCCTCTGTTCCTGGTAATTGCCCCACAATTCTCTGACCACACCATGATTCTGGGCCTTTGCACTCACAGCAACCTCTACCTGGAATGTCTCTGACCACTCTCTTCCCTTGGCAGAGAGTCACACACTCTTCAGGACTCTGTCAGGAGTCAGCTTGTCCAGAAAGATGTCCCTAACCACCCTCTCCTCAGGCTGCTGAGGGTGCCCCCACTCTGAGCCTGCTTCTTGCACAGACTCCTCATATTGCCTTAGAACCTTGTAGTGACTTGTCCATTGCCCCCATTGCACTGCCATTGTCTTGAGAGCGAGGATCAGACTTTATTCATAATCGTATTCCCAGAACTTTACATAACCTGGTCCCTATTAGAGAGTCGGTAAAAGTGTGATAAATCAATCTGCCAAACAGCACTAGATTGAAAGTTAGATGTGACTTCTTATCCCAAACATGCCAGCAATTAGCGTAGTGTTAGATCTGGGCCAATAGTTTGAAAATTCAATACATTGAGCTATATTTATTGAGACCCTATTATGTGTTATTTCACTCCAGTAAGTCCACATAATTCTTTCTCTCACTGTCTATGGGCCGGTACCTTACTCCCAAGATTGAAATACTGCCAATGACTTTCCTATCCCACCTTGTTATCTTAAAATAGATAAAGGATTTTGCAAAATCTGAAGAGCTCCTTACCTTCGTCCTCCCCACAGAAGTGGCAGTCTTTTAAATGTTTTCAAAGTGGCAGTCTTCTTCTTCCTTTGTAACTGTGAATGTGACAGAGTCTTCTTTATTAATCATTTCATCTATTCATCTAAGACATCTTTATTAGGAACCTACTATGTGCCAGTGACTCCCATGGACCAAGATAAAAGACATGGGTGAATCTGCCCATTAAACAGAATAGCTGAAACATTCTCAACTTTATACATTGTAGATCCAGACTACTGACTCATTAGATATGTCCCATATAAGGAGAAATGTAGAACCCAAAGGCCACAAACAAAATTAAGATAACTATAGCACTACCCGCAAGAAAAGTAATTAGACCCTTTAAATAGCTCCAGCTAGGATATACATTGTACATTGTGGTGTGTAGCCTTTCATAGGGATCTGAGGGGCATCCCTCAGATACACCTATGTTCCTTACAGTATGAAGGGTTTTCTTAGATCCCCTGAAGCCCATTTGGAATTCTTGGGCCCCAAGTAAAGAACTCCCAAATGAGCATATTGAGGTCTGTGCCCTCAACATCAGCCATTTTGATCATCCATCCACACAGAAACAGAAGCTGGGCCTGGGAATGGAAGACAGGGCTCTTTGTCCCCCTGGGGAGCTCTTCAAGGCTTATTCTTGCCTTGATGGGAGAAATCTAAAGATTGGATTTTTCAGGGTCAATAAGGCACCTTGTTGAGTAATTTACAGTAGAATGTGAAAACAAATACAGGAGGGAAGCACGCCAAACAGCACACTCCCCTTGGTGAGACAAAGGGAGGAGGGCTCTGGCTGACTGCTCCCAAGGTGGTCTGGTTCATTCTTATTTATTTCCGTTCTCCCACACATTCCTCTGGATCCTGGGGGACCACTCCTGCTCTGGAGTTGGTCTGTTTCCAGGTCATCCATCCTATCCCTCACCTCTGCCTAACTGTCTCTAGCCAGAGGGGAAACAGGATTGGGGAGGGCCAAAATATACTATTACAGAGGGAGAGAGAGGAAGATTTGGCACCAGTGGAGTTACAGAACATGAACCAGGCTCAAGTTATATGCCAGCAATTTACATGAGTCTTCTGTGACTGTTTACACTGCTGTTTATTTATTTATTTTTTGAAATCAGTACTTATCCTGGCCACCACAGCCATATGTAGCTGACGTGAAAATATGGAACACCTTCATGAGACTCACGGTCGCCCAGCATCAGTACAATCCCCTGTTCTGCTCAGTTGTTACTGCCCCCAACCCTCTCTCCCTCTTGAAACTACAACAAGGAAATCACAGTACTAGAGACAACTAGTACTGGGCCCGTGGGGGAAAGGGACAGAGGTACCAGCCAGGAGCCCCTGCCTTTGGTTCCCTTAGTAGAAGTCAAATATTGCAAACACTTTCTTCAAGCTTTTCACAGTTGATGCTTCTCTAGCTGAAAAGATCTCAACATGGCTGTTAGTCCATTTATCATCTTCTCCTCATATGGGCTTGGCAAGCAGACAAAACAGACAGGGGTTCAAATCCAGACCCTATACTGATAGGCTCTGTGGCCTTCAGCTAGTAGTTTATTTAGGAGTAAAGGATAGTTCCCCAATAAATATTGATAGATATCTTCCCAGGATCCCCCAAAGATCCGTAAGCCTTAGCCTTCTATAAATCATTATCAGTTTTTGTTTAATTCAGAATTTTCTTTTTATTTTATCTTTTATTTTTTGTAACATTTTACACCTGCTGTATTTTAAAGGGTAATTTATTACCTTTAAAAAAGAATGACTAGAGCAATTTTCTTAGGAAAAACTGCCAACCCTTTGCCAATGATTCTTTCCCATCATTAGAAAACACCTAGTCTAGCTTCCACATCAACTAGAAACACCCTTCATTGGGGCACTTGATGTACTCATAGCCACAGTTCTCTGAGGAATATGCTGGAATCCATGGCCTCTCCTTAAAATGTGCTCTCAAACAGTGGAGTGTAGATGAGGTGAACAAGACACTGTACACATTTTTTGTTTCTTGGGGTCTTGCTGAGAGCAGGTGTTTTCTCACTCTGTCCCAGGAGGAAGAGAAAGTGGCATTTTATTTGGTCAGTAGCTATTTGTGGAACGATGACTCCATATAAGGCACAATACTGGCCACTGTGGGGGATGCAGAAATGAGGCAGACACTGTATCTTCCCTGAAGAACTTATAGGGAAGATAAAATGTTCATTTTGCACAATTTTTGGAATGCCTACAATGTGCATATCCTCTTGTAGGCCCTGGGGATACAGTGAGGAAAAGCATATAAGCTCATGTAGCTCATATTTTCTTGGGTAAGCAAGTAAATTAATAAATACTTTCAGGCTGTGATAAATGCTAAAAACAAAAGAGCAGAGGATAATGTATTGGAGTGAGGTGTAGCATGAAATTGGTAGAAATGACTTGGGAAGTTAGAGACACAGAAAGTGCTGATGAAAGGGGCGCCTGGGTGGCTCAGTCAGTTGAGCATCTGGCTTCGGCTCAGGTCATGATCTTGCAGTTCGTGGGTTTGAGCCCCGCGTCGGGCTCTGTGCTGACAGCTAGCTCAGAGCCTGGGGCCTGCTTCGGATTCTGTGTCTCCCTCTCTGGCCCTCCCCTGCTCACAATGTCTCCCTCTCTCTGTCTCTCTGTCTCTCTCTCAAAAATAAATAAAACATTAAAAAAAATTAAAAAAAAAAAAAACAGAAAGTGCCGACGAAGGAAGATGGGCAGAATAACAGGGCATGGAGTTTCAGAGAAGTGGACAGGAGTCAGATTATGACTCTTTGTAGACTAGGGGTCTGTAAACTCATCCTGCAAAGTGTCAGACAGTAAAGATGTTAGGCTTTGTGGGCCATGTGGTCTGTATTACTACTGTTCAATTTTGCCATTGAAACAATATGCAAAATTATGAGTGGGGTTGTGTTCCAATAAACTTTTAGTTATGGACAGTGAGATTGGAATTGCACATAATTTTCACTGTTACAAAATATTATTTTTCCTCAGTGTAGAGACCATTCTTGGCTCATAGGCTAGACAAAAACAGGTGGTAGCCTGGATTTTTGTACAGTTTGCCCACCCCTGTTGTAGAGTACGTTAAGGATTTTGGATTTTATTCCAAGTGTACTTATGAGATTTCAATGAAGGAAAGTACTGTGATAAGATCTATGCTCTTAAGAGATCGTTCTGGCTTCTGTGGATTGGTGAGGGGTATGTGCACAGGCAGAAAGATCGGTTGAGCTCTGAAACTATCACAGAGTATCAATGTGAAACAATGGTGACGTGGACAAGAGTAACAAGCATGGAGTTAAAAGAAATTAAAAGGAGACTGATTTGAAATGCACTGTGCAGGTAGAGTTGAAAACACAAGTGCATGAATCATTATAATACAAAATAGACAGGATTCAACCAGGAAGAATGACAGATACAATTACTGTCAGAAATCAGAGAGAGTGAGCTGGTGTGGAAGGAGCCTGAGCCTCTCTCACATGGGTAGGTTTTTGACAAGAGTGGATGGGAGAGACCTCAGGCTGGAAAGATGACTTGTTTCCGAAGAGTCTGTATGGTGATGGGGAAGGCACTCTGTTCTGAGGTAGACCTGGCCTCTCCAAACCTCCTGTCTTCATCTGAAAACTCATGACACTGTAAGCTTCTGGATGCCAGGGACCATGTCAGTTGCCTCTCCATATCCTACAACCTGGCTGCTCAATAATCTAACATCGATTCAATAAGTCTTTATTGATCTACTCTATACGATGGCATATGCTAGCTGTATATATATATATACACACATAGTTAAAGTCCTCACAGAGCTTACAGGCTAAAGAGAACTGCACTCATAGTGCTACACAGGGACAGCATCTGGTGGTCCAAGAGATGTAACAGGAACTTCATGTTATCTTGGGACCAGAGAAGGCTTATGAGCAGGAGTGACATTTACATTGATTGCTAAGGGAAAAGGAAGGGATATTTAATGAAATGAAAGTCAGAAAGGAGGAGGAAGAACATTTCTGGCAAAATAAACAGTATGTGTGAGAGGAAGAAGCCTGACATGTTTGAAGATCTAAAACTCAAAGAGAACAAGTGGGCGCAATGGACTGTGGCTAGTAGGTGGAGAAGGCCAGCGTGCATGAGGAAGTTGTAGGGGAGTTTTGGATTCACACAGACTGGGCTTTAATTCCCAGCTCTGCCACTTGTTAAACTGGTAGAAAGACTGAATGAGCGCCTTAGTCCATCTTGGAGGACTGTTGTCAGAAATAGATGATGAAATTTTCTGTAAAAGAATCTGGTAGATTTTCAGTAAGTGATAGTTTTCCTTCCTTGGAGCACAGGGCAAATGCAGGGAGCAGTACACACTCAGAAATAGGTTAAATGCCTGGTGAAGGAGTCTTTACCATGTAGTTCACAGGAAGCTAAATGGAACCACGAGGACTGTCCCCTATAGAAGCCAGACCTCCTCCATCTGAGCTTCTACTGCACACTCCTACGAGAGAGAGTAGGGTGGGTGTCCAGAGATCAATATGGCAGGGTCCTGCCTTCAAGGGTTTTAATTACGTAAAGTTACAAGGAGGAGTGTGGGGTGTGAAATGGGTGCCATAGGATGAATGAACAGCCAAACAGTGCCTTCCTCCCAATGAAGGCTCCTGATCTGGCCGGAGAGTTGAGCTGTTGTTGCTTTTGCCCCCGTGGCTGGTTATTTTAATTCTGTGAGGGCCCAAAAGGATTCAGAAATCTGGGAATTGGCCACATATCATGGACCTTGTGTGTAGAAATCAGACAGCTGCTGCTGCCATTTATCTGCTTCGTGCCCTTTGGAAACATAAAGTAGCTTGCTAGAGCTCTCTCCCTGCAGGCAAGAAGAGCATCTCTGCTGGGAATAAAACAAAACAAAAATCTCAGCATCGCAGGAAGCTCAGCCAGGGGAAGGCCCTTACCCTGTGGAAGAGGCATCAGATGCCGCCTGTTCTCGGAGTCCCAGCCTTCAGCTCTTTGAGTCTCTACTATTGTTCAGTACATCCACTGCAGCCTTTAAAAAGCTTATACTTCTTAATGAAATTATTATCTGGACACTATTAAAAGGACTCTAAAACGAGCATAAATCTGTCTGGACATCCTATAACTCAAGGATATGGCAGTGTTCCAGGGAAAAAGGACAAGTCTAAGGTGTCTGAATTAATGACCTGTGTACCTATTTTCAGTCCAGAGTATCTTAAAAGTGCCCAAACATATAGCCCAGATCATCGTGAAATAAAATACATCGATGTATAATAACAATATAATAAAGAATATAATACTAATGAAGCCCAGATCATCCAGTTTAGGAATGGAGCTCTTTCACGCCATCAGAAGTACTGGACCGGTATGTCTTGTTGCACCTACAGTCAACATGTGGGTTTCTGCAGGGCAGCCCAACACTGCCACCCTGGTTGCAGTCAAGTCCATTGATGCCCGCCCTGCAGGCTGTGTGCTGCACCACTTTCTGGGCCACCTCTGTCTGGGGCTGGAAGAGCTGACACAGGAAGCCTGGGCACCTGTACTGCCCAGTGCCTGGGGCCTGGCCACTGGGCAGACCTCCCCAGTGGTGACTGCTTGGTAACTGAACTTTTGCCCCAGATTCCCTCACTGTACCATTCCTGCTCCTAAAGGGGTTTATATACCTCACTCTTGCCTCCTGGTAACAGAATATTACCTAAATTATGCCTAAGAAATCTATTTCTCCCTGACATTCTACCCTGTTAGTTAGGATACATCCACCCTTAGAGTCTGTCTAAGCAATCACCTAGCATTTATTCAGTGGTACTTAAATGTTTAACAATTGGCTCTCTGCGGGGGGTGTGTGTGTACTTACACATAAGTCTATTATAAATTTTACTGATAGTATATGTAACTTCACTTGTTGATCAGTGGCATAAGCAACTTCTTTGTCGAGTCAAGTAATAATTTTTAAGTACTGGAAGAATATTTCCTCAGGTTTTTTTTGTGCTATTCACAATGAAACAGCCACAGAGATTTTAACCTGCATTATTAACATTTTCTTCATCACTTTCTTAAGTCTAGACTAGTGATCAGCAAATTTCTCCTGTTAAGGGCCAGAGAGTAACTATATTAAGCTTTGTGGGCCACATATGGTCTCTGTCACATATTCTTCGTGTGTGTGTGTGCAAGCGCGTGTTTTATAATCCTTTAAAAATGTAAAAACTAAAACCATCCTTAGCTCCTGGGCCACACAAAACCAGACTGAGGCTGGATTTAGCTCATGGAACTGTAGTTTGCCAATACCTGATCTAAACAGTTCACAAAAGAAAAAAATCAAGACCTGATTTCTGATTTTTATGGTATACCTATTCCCACCATGGCCACTTCCAAGCTACCAACATAATATCATGAAAATGATTGGGAAGAGATGTGTCCTGGTGCACCATCATATATATTTCCATTATTCAGATACACAGATATCAATAACCTCAGGAGCATAAATAATAGCAAATGCAGGAAAACAGGGAATAACAAGTTTTAAATATTTACTCTCTTTAATATAATTTATTTAACTTTAACTTTATATGATTTAATTTTTAATGATAGCTGTTAACCACTATCTCGCAAAACTCCTGAGATCCTAACAGTCCATTCTTGCAAGCTATCTGGGTCAACCCCAGTGCCCTGCTGTATTTATCCCGTCCACACACAGTTGAGGGCCAAGCTCTGACTTGCCCCATCTCCCTATTTTTGTGCCACCTCTCAAAGCCACCCTATCATAGCACCTCACCTTAGATGTACCATGATGCGTGGATTCTGCACTCTGTGATAAATCTGTGACCTTCCCAACTCCTAAATGTTCTGGGAAAACCAGGAGGTGAATGTGCCAAGGAAAGATATCCTATAAATGAAAAGAGAAAAGTGATTTCTACATGTGCTGGGGCTTGGGGGTTACTTATGCTTCCAGTAACCCTAATGGTGCCACTGATTCAGACTTTCTGAGCCCCAAACTGCATAAATTACTGCATGCCTGGTTAAGTGCCCAAAGAAGTACATAAGAGGTGAAGTTCTCTGAAAAGGTGAAGGCTGGCAGCACCTGGGTCTCTGGAAGACTGGTATTCATTCAACAAACACGTTGTGCTAGGCTTGGAAAGAGAGAAAAAACTACTTGCAATAGTAAGAATCATACAAATGATAACACCTTTCATTTAGAAAGCCAAGGGGATCAAGAGAAAGAATACATTTAGATAAAAACCATAATCGGGTGAACTATTAGGAGGAAATAAAGATGCAGATGGATCGGACTGTGGTTATTTGTAGTGCTTATTATGTACTTTTCAAAACCCTGAATTTTAGACATCCCTGCTTCTGGTCTGTATCCGTGTGTCACTCTGTCATATGGCAGGCAAAACTATGACAGTACACAACGCATACAGATAGGGACATAACCATTTTTGTGGTTGCAGAATTTGACCATAAATAAATGAAACAGCCCTTTGATTCCAACTTTGCTTTTAATCTTCTAGAAGTAGTGAGTGCAAGAAGGCTTTACTACTGTCAAAAAAAAAAAAAGCTTTTTTGCCCTTAATTTAAATCATTGTTTTTCTAGGGAAATTTAATTTGGGGGAAAAAAATGTTTTTCTAATTAACTGGAAGACTGTGTGCTGTGCAAACAATAAAGATTCTTGTTTGAAAGTAATGTATGCCCCCGCTCCTAGGACTACCAGGGGAATTTAAAATAAAAAAAATGCGAGCAGCTCTGACCTCGTATTCTGCCAGAGCTAAACAGAATTCCCAGATCCAGAGTTTTCACGTCAGTTCCCAATTTCAAACCCACAAGTGTTGAGTGGGTTCATGCTTCGGCAAGACACATCTTCTCTTCTCTAGAAACAACTGTATTTGATCTTTTCCTGGGTTTCTCGGCACATCCCTCACTCCCTCTTTCTTCCTCTTGTGCTATGGTTGGCCTCAAAGGTTAGAAACTGCACAATTGGATGGATCGGGGAGGATTTCATAATGCTCTGGTGCTGGGCTGGGCAGTCTAGCCAAATTCCGTTCATTAGCTAAGGCGCCGGGGTGAGTGTGGCCAGTAAGAATGCCGTTTTGGTTCCACTGAAGTGCTGATAGGGAACAGGAAATAAACTTTTTATTTTTTTGGTTCCTGAGCAGCAGTATGGACAAGTGAAGAGTCTGGGATGCTGGGAATCTGGAGGCCAGGAATTAGTCTCCATCCCAGCCACTTACTGGGCAGCTCAAGCAACTTCTGTTCTCTTTCTGTGTGTGTGTGTGTGTGTGTGTGTGTGTGTGTGTGTGTGTGTGTGTGTGTTTTTCTATTCTGACACTGTTTTCTTATTCTTTATGTACTGGCATCAGATTTCTGTCTACCTTAGACTTTAAACATTCCAAAGCCGGGAGTCAAGGAATCGACTCACTCACCATTTACCGAGCCACCTATGCTGTGCTAGGCGCCATGACAGGCGCTTGGTAAACTGGTACTCACCCAGCATGGTCCCTGCCCTCAAAGCAAGTACAGACTACAGAGGAGGCAGATCTCTTAGAAAATAGAGGAGGCAGATCTCTTAGAAAATAAACACAAAACAAATAAAGCAAGTGCAAGTGTGAGAGACATATCAGTTACTATGGGAAAATGGCAAAGGAGCTCCCCCGCTGGAAAGCCAGGGAAAGCTATGGAAAAGAAGGGACTTTCAACCATTCCTGTTTGAATGAAGGGGAAGATAATTTGGGAGAAGAGAAGAGCATAGCAGAAGTGAAAAAAACACATAAAAACAATGGGTCTAAGGTCAAGTGACATATGGCTAAGGTGAAGGATTCCAGCAGGGCCTGGGCATGAAGCAGGAGTAGAACTCTCACAGTAAACTCCTCCTGATGTGCACACAGGACAACAGCTCTGTGCTGTCAGGGCTTTCAGACTTGAGGGAGAACCTTGGACAATAGCAGGTTTTAGATGGTTTATCAATTAAATAGAAATTAACTACACATTGCTGTAATGTTATCTCCTTATGCCTTGATTTTTGCATAAAAATCAAGTCTCCACCCTCTCAAGAGGTTACTGGCTGAAGCAGGGTGGATTATTCACACAGTTTACACCAAGAAGCTGGAAGCTTACCTGAGCTTTAAACTTGGTCCTGCTTGTGCATCCTAACACTTCCGGTCATGAATTTTCTACTCTTGCCCTGATTCTGTGACTTTTCTCCTCACAGTATCAGCTTCAGGTGACAAGCCCAGACCTTCAGGTGCTCTTTTCCTTCTTAAGGTTTCAGACTACGTTTTATGTAGCTGCCATCCAGTAAATAGAGGTGCTCAGCTAGAACTCTCCTTCCAAAACGACTCTACATTTCTAAAACTTGGATAAAAATGAAATATTTGTTAAAATAATAAAGCATCATATTTAAAATATTCATAGCTACTTGATATAAATATAGTGAATCACAGTTTGAGCCAGAGCCAAATTTTCAGAAATACTAACACCTTGGTTTTATCTGGTACCTTTCTTGCTAATGTTCAACTGCTATGAGCCATTGCATGATTAAACCCTGCTTCTATTTCCCAGACCTAAGTAGAAACAGTTGCCCTGATCTTTATCTTAAAATTATAAGTCTTAAACAGTTTTAAACTTCATATACATGGCTCCAGCCCTTCAGGGATTTAGAGCAGGCTTATAAGTGATTTTCTTGTGGCTTTAATATTAAGTCTTTAAACTACCTACACATAACTTTCCAGAGAGACTGTGCTAAGTTGCCTTCTTAGAATTCCCAGTTGGCTCTCAAAGTGATTCCTGCTGACTCTGTTTCCCTCCCTCATTTTTTAAGTGACCAGAAGCTCCTTTCTTTATGTCAAAAGAGTCCGCCAACCCAATGAAGCACACAGAGGGAAAAGACTATTGGTTGCCCCCAGAATAGACTGTCCATTCCAATATGGAGGATTTTCTTCCTTCCATGTGAATCTTCTCTTTCATGTTACAAGACCTAATTAGACTTAAATGCTTAACGCTTTCTATTAACTCACAAAGCTGCACCATATCCCCTGACAAAGCTGCTTCTCTTTGTATTTTGTTTTGTTTCTCAAGAAGCCAGGTCTTCTTTTCCACCTGAAACATATTTTATAAAACATATTTCAATAGAACATGAACAGTTATTATTCAAAACTAAATCATTTCCTCCAAAATTTTAAAGATTGTATCTTTGAGCAACTTTTCATTAATCACTTGCCAGATAATCTGGTGGTAATCCCACGAACCCTTAACTCTTCTTTTAGGAAGTCTCCCTGGAATCAGAAACCCATGATTCTCATCCTTCCGCTTAGAGCTCCTCCACACCACTCAGTTATGCATGTCTCAGGGGCAACCAAGGATATTTCTGTTTCCAGAATTTTCCTGTATTCCTTGCTTTTTCTAGATATCCTTGCACATTTGCTACTAATTCTCCTTTGGTTTTGTTTGTGATAATTTCCTCAATGATTTCTTTTTTTTCTTCTTTAGCCAGTTATATGCAACATTATCCTCTGATTATAAACCCTCTCCAAGCTTTCAGAGATTTAGCTTCTTCAAGAACTAGTAGCTCATAAGCATAATACAACATTTTAGAAAAAATATATACATATATATACAATTATATATTAAATTATATCTTCTAGAATATCTATTTGTAAGGAAGTATAGGCCTGATTTGAGATTTAACATCTAATCATTTGATTCTAATTACATTTACAACATGCCTAAGAGTTTCAGTGGGCAAAGAACTGAAGGAAAGAAGGAAAAAATTCACCGGAAGAAAAATATCTCCATGTTGGAAAAAACCACTCTACTCTGTGTGTGTGTGTATGCATGCATACAATCAAACTGTATATATTTGATTTGTTAAATATTTAGGAAGTACCTTCTATCCACCAAAAAACACAAATCCATGTACTAAAGAGGAAAAAGGAAAATATAGTTCTCCTTTTCCTCAAACCTATCACAATCTAACAAGAAAAAGAGATACATATAGTTAAGCATAATATGTGTGTAGTAAATCTTGTTTTTATATGAATAAAGGGCTTTGGGAACCCAGAACAGGTGTTATTTAATTGATTATTCCTAGGAATTTAGAGTTAACTTTGCTAAATATTTTTTAAGTTTATTTATTTATTTTGAGAAAGAGAGAGAGAGAGAGAGAGAGAGAGAGAGAGAATCCTAAGCAGACTCTGCGCTGTCAGTGCTGAGCACTGAGCCTCTCGTGGGGTTCAAACCCAGGAACCATGAGATCATGCATGACCTGAGCCAAAATCAAGAGTTAGACATGGCCCCAAACTTTGATAGGTCTTAAAGGATTAGTAGAGTTTCACCAAGCAATGGTTGGAAGATGAGCAAAAGACACAGAGGCAGAAAAGTACACAGAATAATCAGGTAACAGGGACTTACAGAGCAAGGACTTGGCTGTGAGACATGGCAGGAAGTAAAGACAGGAGAGTAAGGCTGGGACCAGATTATGAAGGTCCTGGAATGCCTTGTTACCATTACATTTTATTTGGAAAGCAACCGGACACTGTAAAAAGATTCTAAGTGGGGAATGAAATAATGAGATCTGTATTTTTAAACTATAATTCAGGCTGTTATTAGAGAACTGTATATAAGAATGAGAATATGAACAGAAAAATCAATTAAGAGAGTTGATCAGTTAATCAGGGGTATACCTCCTAGCAAAAAAATCAGCTGCAGAGCTGATGTGCATGATTATGCTCTAGAATAATTTCAGCATGCAGGGGAGAGGGAAACTTACAGGAGACATTTTAAAGCAGAACCTACCAGGTTTAGTAATCAACTGATTGTGAAGAATTGGGGAAAAAGAGGAGGCAAGGATGCTCTGAGACTTGGGGTTGGGTGACTGGGTATATGACAATGCCAAAAACAAGAGGAGACACCTATTTTGGCAAAGAGAAGTACTAGTGGGCACTCATGTGGAGATCTGCAAGAGGAAGTTAGAGTCCTGAGAGAGGCTGGACCTAGAGTTACAGTTTCGAGAGCCATCACTGGAGCCATAACAGTGAAAAAGGTCACTGCTTGGGACAAGCATATGGAGTGAGAAAAGAGCCAAAACCAAGCCTCCAAGGAACATCACAGCAAAGGGAGAAGGAAAAGAGGAACCAAGGAGAGCCCAAAAAGAGGAGTCAGGAGATAGGAAGAAAGGGTGCAACCAAAACTAAGGGGAAGAAGGCTGCAAAAGGTAGGGGAGGCCAGAGTGGCAGGATTTCCCAGGAAGAGGCTGTTGCAGATAATTAAAGCACTAGGAACTTCAGGAAAGGAATTTGTAGAGAGTGAGGAGAACAAGCTAGATTCCTAGGAACACACAGAGACGGAGCTGAGGGTATGGGGCCGTAGCCCTCCCCTAAAGCAGAGGGACTGTGTGACTCAAGAAGCAGCAGGCTTTAGGGATAGTTCAGCTTAATTTTGAAGTACTTAAGTGTCATAGAGAATGTAATTTAAATCTTAAAACCTATAGCTTGTCATCATGAGGTTTAAAACATGCGGGCCTTCTCTTCCCTGTGACTTAAGCTCCTGCTTCATTCAGGATTGCCTTAAATCCTGCCATGGGTAAGCTGTCACTCAAGATACTTTTTACTGATGAGGCACAATTTATCTTTCCTGACCATGGTTTTTTCAACCAGTGGAAAATGAACATGGTCTCGTGGTAAAATGGGGTGTTAGAATTTGGGTGTTAGGTTTGACTATGAATGAACACCCACTCTGGGGATGTCAGGTTGAGGCGAGCACTGAAGAGGTCAGCCACAAACCCCAAATCCTCAGGCTGAAGAGAAGCCAATGAAAAAGCCTGGAAGACAGGACCAGGGAGAAGAAGCAGAGCCTGGGGAGCAGCATGTGAGATGCTAGAGGAAGAGAATGCTTGCAGAAGAAGGTGTCAAGTGACCCAGAAGGAAATGAAAGGAGACTTCTTTATTTGGGATGAGAACATCCCTGGGACCTTGAAATAGCACTTTCAGATGATTGGTGAAGCCCAAATCAGATGTGGGCAGTGAACAGAAGGCAATGCCCTTCACTTCTTACATGCAATCAATAACTTACCTTCTCTCTACAGTGAACTGTTATGTATAATGTGCCTGAGCATGTGTGTGTCTATTTACACATGTACACAGATACATACACATATGCACACTTAAAGGTATATTAATCACTACTGAATGGTTAATTATTTTCCTCTCTGGTTTTAAAAAAACAATTGAGAACTTGGAAACTGACTTGTTATCCCGAGGCAAATTGTTAGATGTGCAAAGATAGGGAAAAGAGGATAAACTTACCATTTTTGAGAGGGACTTTAGCTAGAGTTTCTGGGATGTTTCTTGATATATGAGTGAATTTCATTCTGTCTCTTTCTTTCTCTCCTTCCAGTGGAATGGAGCATGTCTAAAGACTTTTGTCCTTTGGCTGGAGAGATCATCATGGAAAACTTGCAGACCCTGAGATGCACAATCACAGGACTGACAACGGTAAATGCCAAATCCTCCCGTTAGGCTTCCCGTCCCCCTACCCCTGATGTTTGTGCTGGGATTTGGGTAGCAAATGCCTACTCTGGAAGCAACAGCCAACACCCAGCCCTCTGGCAACAACTGCCACTCGTTAAGTGTGATATGTCTGGTATCTATAATCTGAACTCCACAAAGGACTGAGCAGACAGCATGAACCACTTTGTAAGCTGCCATGTTCTACAGAGATCAGAAAAAGACTGGCCTCATGCAAGTCTTGAAAGCTGCTGCTTTCTGGATCACAGTCTAATCTTCAGGGGGGATCAAAGGCTCGGAGAGATCCAATTTTGACTCCCTGTCTGATGGTAAAAATAACAGCCTCCTCTCACCCTCACCCCCATAGCCTCGGTTGAGATCAGTCATCTATTGGAGTCATACAATTTCCTGAGAGAAATCCTTTTCCCTTGATTAAAAAAAAAAATCTGTCTAAATCTGCTTTCACAGAAAAGAAACTATATATGGTGGCACTGCATTTCTCAGTAACCTGAACCAATTTAAACTGTGAATGAAAAACTGGAACAAGCTGAGCTTATTTGTTTAACCAATCTAAACTCAAACGGTAATTGTTTATACAACTATAAACCATAGGAGCATATGAAATACAAAAAATAAAAACACCTAGCAAATCAGTTCATACCGAAACAAACCCTGTATCTCCTCAAATAATTAAAATGCAGCAAAATTGAATCATCAAAATCTTTTTTAGTAAAAATGTTTTTAAAATATACTTAAATCAAACCTGGTTTTGGTTGGGGTAATATCTTAGGACCTTTCGATGCAAGAGGTAGGGGGAGAATTTTCTCAGTTTTGTTGTTTTTCAAAAAGATCAGTCTTTAATCCAGTTATGTGTAAAGTGTACTCCTGAAGGCCAGCATTAAAAAGCTGCATTAGCTTGCATCTCTTCGAGTTTGAACCAGCTATTCTAACAGAATTCTTGGTGGTTGGGTCACCACCACAGAATCTTGACTTTTAGTCGTAATCACACGTCTACACCAGGGGCCAAAACTGTGGATTACCAGAACAAACAAACCCCTGAGTGGGTGGCCCCCAGAGATGCTATCGGCAGAAGTCTGATTCCCAACCCTATAGCTCACATGATGGAAAAGGGCCAGGAGAGACCCTAGGGAATTTCCTTTGCTTAAAAGAAAAAGTGATATTGTGATAAAAATGGAAAACTCTCCACAGAGAGTTTCTCTAATATTTGAACTAATTTTTACAGGGATTAAGTTTTTCCACTTGGTCGTCCAATGAGAGCAATTCAGACACTATCCTAATCACATAAAAGCCTAGAAGCAGATTTACACTTCTGCAGAATCTCCATAACCTTGAAGTACATAGAGACCTATTTTTAATGATAAAAAAATTAGCTTTATAATATGGTAAGGCCAACATTATTAAAATTTCTAGCAAAGGCTCTACAAAGATGTGGTTTGTTTTTTGGTTTGGGGGTTGTGTTTTTTCTTTTTTTTTTACTTCAAACATTATTTTACAATTTTTGCAAGCAATGTTTTATCAAACGCTGGCTTTTAAAATGCCTCTTTGGGTTCACTGGCTAAAAAAAAAAAAAAACTTCTCAAAGGAAAAATGTAAAACTATACAAAACATCTGAAGTTTACTAGTAAACAAAAACAACTCCTAAATTTTTAGCGTCATAAGACATTAAAGAATATAAGCCACTGTTTTCATAATGGGTTTTAAATTGAAGTAAAATCAAAGAGGCGCAGCATTATTTATTATGGCATAAAATGTAGAAACAATCTTAATGTTCACTGGTGGGGGACTGGTTAAAGAAATGACAGTATTTGCCCACAGTGAAGTAGTATGCAGCCACTAAATGAATGAACCACACACATCTCTGATGTACTAATGTGAAAAGATGTGCATTGTAACTTGTTAATTTTAAAAGCAAGTCAATCAGCTAATAAAAATGATGGTGACTGCCTCTGGGGAAGGGAAAATAAGGAGTAAGAGGTGAGGAATTGCAGTTTTTCATAAAACTTGTACAATTGAAGTGTATGACTTTTAATAATTAGTGTATAATTTGGGGGGTGGAGGGAAAAAAGCTCAGAGAAACTAAGGGCACCCAAAGATGTTTATCATTACACATAAATAAATATATAATAGTCAATAAAAGCTAGAAAACTAAAGAATGGCTAGTGGACTTCCCAAGGGATCAAGGAGTTCTTCAGACACAGGACTCTAGTGATTCAGTAAAATTCCTAATGCATCATTCTCTCTATTTCGATACTTTTCAGGGCCAACAGTATTTTGTTCAAGTCTCGGCTTATAACATGAAGGGATGGGGACCTGCTCAGACCACGACTCCGGCATGTGCCTCGCCTTCCAGTAGGTGGTGGCTGTGAACTCTCAAGCCTGGCAACAGGCCCCAACTCTCCCTCCATCCATCCTCCGGATACCACTGTCTTTCTCTCTCCCCACTGCTGGGGATTAACAAGACCTCCTCAGAGTAGCCTCTGGGCCACATAATGAAGGATTCCTCTGCAGAAACGTTCCCCTGGGAGGCAACTCAGTGGAATGAAAGGAGAGGGAATTTGGAACTGGCAAGACCGAATTCAATACCCATGATACATTTTATTAGGTGCATGGCCTCCAAAAGTTCCTTAACCTCTCCAAATCTGTAGGAGTCCAATCCAATGTTTCCCAAGGCCTTGGTGGGGATGTGGGGAATGACAACAGCAGGAGTGTCTGTGGCCCATTCTAGCTCCCCTCTCCTCCTCACTCCCCCACCCACATACAATTGATATGAGAATGAGACATTCTTCTGACAGTGTCAGAAGCAAAAGCTTTCTTACTAACAGGCTCTCTGCTACTCTCTGCTACAAATATATAATATTTGTAGTGGGGCTGAAAACCCCCTACAAAAGCCACTTCTAGTTATTTGAGGATTAATAATTTATGTCAGGTATATTTGGTAACTCTATTAACCAGAAGCATCTCTAGATATACCATATGATAGATTTTTCTGCGTAATGAGCCTATTGCTCTGAACTGTGTTTTCATTTAACAAAAAAATCTCCATGAATGTAATAGTTCAAAATGGTATTATATGCTTCTTATGAGAGTGCAGACTGCTACATCCTCTGTGGGACACAATTTGTCATAATAAAAATATTCATTTCTTTTTACCCCATAATTATATATCTTGGAATCTAACCTAAGAAAACAAATGCAGACAAATAATTATGAACAAATATGTGCACTATAGCAATAGGTTGATACAGTGAAATGTCGTGTGGTAGGGAGAACAAACATCCAGTGTCAATTCAATGGTTAAATAAAGTATGATATTTCCATCTCCATATTATAGAACAAAATGCTACCACTAAAAATGGTGTTTAAAAAACGTCATTATGTGGAATAAACTCTTACTTTATAAGTTTTATATAAAAACATAATGCAAATTTTTGTCACATATTGAAGCTGTGAGTTTGATTATTATTAGGAAGGCATGTCTGCACCTAACTATCAACATTTGGCAGTAGATATTTGGGGTATAAGATTATGGGCTCTTTAGTTTTCTTTTTTATGTATTTCTGTGCTTTTCATGTTTTATAACAACACTTTACCTAGGACCAACCACGAATCAGGTGGCATGTTATGGGTTTTCATCAGTCTCTCACTGAACCCTCACCTCAGGCCTTCACCACTGTTCACCGTCTTGTGGATAAGCACCGTCATCATCATCTTCTGCATCACTCTGAACATCAGAGCCAACAGTCATCTGACTCATTATATGCTGGGCATTAATCTAAGAGCTTTACAGGGATCCACTCATTTAATCTTCATAACAGACCTATTGAGATGGTTTTTATTAGTAGTCTCATTTTACTGGTGAGAAAACTATTAACATAGATAGAGGCACAGGCATACATAGAGCCCAACATCACAAAATTAGCAAGCACTGAAGTCAGGTCCAAACCCGGTAGCCCTTGTTCTCAACCACTATGCTGTTCTCCTCTTCTATTAATAAGGAAATTGGGATTCAGAGAGGATGCTGCCTTGCCCAAGGTCACAACTCTTATTTGTGGCTGAGCCAGGATCAGGCCTGAACTGATTGAACCCATAACATGTCCTATGCTGTAGGAACTAGTGCCCCATCATCAGGCAGACAAGCAGACTAAGAACCAGCCAGCCAACCATTCCTGACTGTCACGTCTGGAGCAACACCAGATCATCCAGGGCCTGTACCACTGACACCAGAGATCTCTGAGGCCCCTACCTGAGTCCCATAGGCATTCAATGATTTAATTGCCCCACTCTTATTTGGACATCTTTCTTACTGAAGATATTGGAAACAACACTGGGAATACCGCAAGGTTAAGTAAGATACTAAGGGAACTAATCGCATTCTAGAGGAAAATAAGAATATATTTATTCTTGTAGATGAAGGGATAGAAGGAACAGAAAAGGGGAAAAAATGATAGTGTCAGTTGGCCTGAAGGTGGGGAAAACCCACTCCAAGTGCAAATTCTGATCTGTATATGGATGCATTTACTTATAAGCATCAGATGTTCCAGTTCTATAAACTTCAAATTCTATTCAGACACTCTCCCCCAAAGCCCTTCAGGCCTGTCTCCAGAGTGACTAGAACAGTTGTCCAGGACTGGGAAGAGTCACTTATTACTTGGTAATTAACATGGCAAATGGCAACACTTTCTAAAATGGCCCATTTGACTAGTAGGGGTATCTGGCAAAGAACTAAAATCCAAACATGCCGTTAGAGTTGCTACAGGCATGCCATATCACTTGGAAAAGAATATAACACTCTGGTTCTATTTATAAACAGAGTATGATATTATTATGCAACATATATCAGTATTCAGATATTTACTAGAGGACAATGTATTCTAGCATGACAGAGTAATTGGAAATTTGGTACTATGTTCCAGTAAGCTATAAAACTCTTTTTTATATTTTTACAAAAGGCCTTAATGTGTTTTTATAGACTTATATTATATGGTACGGTACATAATAAGAGAAAAGGACCCAGACAGGCTTGTCTGAGTTACGATCAGGAAAGCCCTGATATCGCCAGTGAATGTAAGCTCTGCATTGTGTTGCAATTGAAGTGTCTCATTACCAGAACAGTGAACTGTATTATGTGGCACAATCTGCTCTTTTCCTACCACACTAAGTTTATTCCTGTCAGGGTCCTGATTTCTTAATATATTTTCAATTTTCTCCCTCATCCCTAAAGTCTCCTATTTTATGTAGTCGTCAGAACCTTCCAAACATCTATGAGAAAAACTCATTCTTTCCAAAAACCTTGGCATCATGTCCAGTGCTCACTTGGGCTGCAATTTAGCATTAGCAATTTTCGAATGTATCATAAAGTCATCAGCTTGAGCCCGCCTCTGATGTAACAGGGCTCAAGAAAGAGGTGGCGGAAAGAGCCAGCTCCATGTCATCTCCCCTTGCGTTGATGGCAGTATTAACACTCATTAGAATGTATTACTATGTGCAGGGCCACATGAGAACCCACCCACCTAGGAGTCTTACCCAAGCAAACAACATTACTCATCTTGCCATGAGCACTACGGATGCATTTATTCAACGGAGGCAACAAACTCATAATGGTCTCTGGGAACCATGACAGCAGCATCTATTATCACTATGCCCAGATACCAGGGACACTACAGATAAGACTGAGGATCACTTGGAGTTCAACTCCTCAAACATTTCCAAATTTACCGGTAAAAGCACCTTCCCTAGCCCAGTCTACCTGAACACCATCCTGCTAGTCACAATGCCTCATCAACGTTTAATGAGTGTCCCTGATGTGCCCATAATGTTGTTTTTTCTAAACTTCAAACAACCTTTAAAAAATACTCAAAAACTCACTTACAGAGAAGAAACCTGAGGCAAAGAGAAATTAAGTCACGGTTTCTGCCCACAAGGAACAGAGTCTACAGAAGGCACCTATGCCAATTCTCTGTCTCCAGAGCTGACCACAACTAAGCCACACTACACACACTCCAACCAAGCTCTGACCCTCCTTCCCAAAAGAAACAATACAAAACAAAACGTGTCCACAGCATAAGGAATGAGCACTATATGGAGGGCCATATAACTACATTATGGTCCTGGCTATGCCCCCCGACAAGCTGAGTAACATACAATTGCGATGGTTCTCTCCAGGCCTCCGTCTTCTGAGAGGTAAAATGGAGATGGATACATGCGGAAGGGTAGGAAGCAGGAAGGGTTTGAAAATGTCTGAGGTCTCCTTCTTCCTAGGGAAGCATCTGATAGGGAAAGAAATTATGTTTCCATACTCACTACGCAGGGAGTTAACTCTTCATCAATGAATTCCCTCCTAAGTTATGATTTACATAATGCCGTGTAACAGGCATTGTACTGGATTCCTAATAAACCCCTCATTTAATCCTCACAAAAAATCCTGCAAGGTGGAAGCTATGTTCATTTTTCACATTACAGAGTAGAGGCCTTGTCCATGTGAGAAACGTGCCTTACAGACACAGAGCCAGGAGTCACACCCAGGCTTATCTGACTCCAGAGCCTGTCTAACTGTGTCATACTACTAGGCTGTGGGTGGGCCACTGGGTAATGTTCTTACCTGACTTCTACCATCAGGACATCTGCTTAACTTTCTTAACAAGGCAGCCTCCGTATTTTAAAATAAATCTGGGGGGAGAGAATTTGAAACTCATTCAATTAGAATTTAAGCCTCACATACACTTATGAACTAACCGGCCTTTCTAGAAAATAATGACTAGCATTTTTAGAGAAAGTATGTCAACCAAGAAGTGCTTTAAGTCATTGCTTTTAAAAGGTTCAGAAAGTAACACTGGGGTGGGGGTGGATAGAGAGAAGAAGGGATGGACTATGAAATGACAGACCTGTTGAAAAAAAAAATCCAGGGTTGGAGACAGCAGAATTACAATCTTGACATTAATCCCATACGGGTTATTAGTCTTGATATCATTATAGCCAAATGGAATGAAAATAGAAGGGGGAGAAAAATCTCAGTGGGTATTGCAATTTAAATTTGCCATGTAAGCTAATACTGTATATTTAGAGACTGAGCAGACAGGGTGGTTGGTGGCTCAGAGTATGTACAGGGGCTGCTGTGCCAGCTAACCAAAGCAGACATTCATTAGAGCAAAATGTAGATTTCCATTTCTTGGCATCTGACGTGGGCTCTTTCCTTGGAAAGAAATGTCAATTTGGCCAAAAGTGTGAAACCTACAATAAAAGCATTGGGACTGTGGATTTCATCTAGTCTGCACATTCCCACCCCTTTCTTTCCTACTATGGAAATCCAGTTGCCATTTGGGGTGCTGACTGGAGAGGTGGCAGGGGAACTGATTAGGACCTGGGATGCTGAAAAGGAGGGTAAGGAGCTAGGGAGGAGAAATTGGACTCCCAGATTCCCTGTTTTCTTTTGGCTTTCAGTTACCATTTTCTCTTGCCCTAAAACTGCCCAACACACACACACATAAAACCCAACCACAATTACTGTTTTGCACAGGGCCCTGAACAATGGCGGCTGCAAACCCTCGGCACTGGCTGCCAGCTGTGCGAGTACCGGGTGCTCATCCAGAGTCTGGGGGAGTGTGAGCAGAACCCAGCTCCTGAGGCAGCACCTCCGGGGAGAGGCCTCCTTGCTTTAAAATTTCATTCTGTTTGTTTCTTTTGTTCAATAGACTGGAAAGACTATGACGACAGAGAGCCCAGACACAAGGGACAGAGCGAAGTTTTGGAAGGTCTGCTGCAGCAGGTCCGAGCCCTTCATCAGCATTATAGTTGCCGGGGTAAGGATAAAAATCTGCGCTGGGCCATCGACTGAGGTCTCAGTGGCGCCGGTAATTTTAGCAGTTTCCTAACTGGGTCATACCTTCTCATTCATCAGGGAGAGAGAGATATTAATATTTGTACATCTGGAATCACTTTACAGCACTATCTTGCTTTAACCCTTCAGAAGTGACTTCCCTCTCCTTCATTCCCTTCCTTTCTCTCTGTCTCACCCTCTCTCCATGCAAACAGTTCGAAAAAAAACAAAAAGCACAAGAAAAACAGCAGCTGCCATTAGTTCCCTTCCCTTGGAATTGTCCCTTCACAAAACTCCTCAGTGTGCTGGGTCTTTGAGATATTCACCCTCAAAGTTCTCAGTCCCCAGGAAAACTCTGTGAGCATCCCTGAGGAAGTTTAGCCAATTTTAACAGCAACAAGAAACTTTGTGTATATTTGTAATAAAGTTTACAATGCGATTTCACATCCACTATCTCTTTTTCATCCTCATGCTGGCAATTACCACTAAGGCTAGGTGACTTGACCAAGGTCACCCTGCCAGGAAAAGACAGCATCAAGCTTCTGACCTAGCTTTTCTGTCTCTAAGTGCAGACTTCCTGCCACACCTCATTTTTGTCCCCCACCCTTAACTTCAAGACTGGGCACTGATGTTGATCTCACCCTGAATTTTAATCTTCCCCTGTACTACTGCTTAGGAGAAAGTAGAACACACATCTCCAGACCTAGCCAACTATACCCAAAAAGTCTCTCAGAAACTTTTAAAAACTTCTCTCCTATTTGGGTTATTCAAATGGGACAGGGTCAGGTTTCTGATCTGTGTAATGATTCGTGGAGCAGGCACTTAGTTTTATTTGGAGAATTAAAGCCTCCATAAAGTTTTCGTTTTCCATGCTCCTTCACCCATCAGATCCCAACTGCATTGCACTCTCCAGATTCAGGGCACTGCTGGGCCAGCTAGGTAAGAAATCCATGGTTGAAACTAAGAGATACAACTGAATTTGCACTAGGTATAAAGAATCATATTTAGCATTAGCAAAAAGTTAGTCCCAATTACTGGGTTACAACAGAGCTCTTCAGAAATGTTGGCTTTAGCTAGAAATGAGGACAAGTGTTCATGAGAAAATAATATTCTGTTAATGAGTGGTTCATTAGAAAATGTAAATATGGATGTTTGAGAAGGAAACTCAAATGAGTTTTATTCCCAGATCTGAAGGAAAAATTTACGCAGACCATGGCCTTAAACATCCCACACTGACCAAAGTACACTTAGTTCTCAAAGCTCATTTAACCAGGCCAGGCATCATTTAGGCGCCTTTCTCCCTTCTGCCTCCCCATCATTCCCCTGCCCATTGGTTCTTGTATAGCAGGCAGAGGTAATAAAGCAACTGGATAGATGATCCTTTGCAATTCATAAGCCACTCTGTGTTTAGTCTTTACCAGAGGGAGAAAACTAAAACTACTCAGGAGAATGAGGGGTAGTTTTTTATATTATCTGAGGATTTAGATGCTCTCCCCATTACTATTGGATTACTATAGTAGTAATAGTAGAAACGAATTATCTAGTCAGCCCAATTATTTCAATAGTTTCCATTTAATATTCAGCATGTATATGCTCTTCCCCCACAGGGATGTAAATATGCATACAATGTCAGGAAAAATTTAAGTAAGGCATAAGTAGAACCTCACAAAAAGAAAAAATATTTTTTATATTGAAATGTACTCTGGATACTTAAAGAGTACACAAAGTATTTCAAAGAACAGTGGTCCTACAAGATGCTCAGCTGAAAAACAGTCTCTGGTCAGTAAGTTTGGAAAATGTTGCATTATACATCCCTTTCCTGGAAATGTAAAATCAATATTACAATAGTAAAGACTCAAATAAAGAGACACTTTGAATTTGGTTGACCAAGTATTTTCCAAACTTATTTGCAAAGTCACCGTATAACTTTTTTTTACAGAGTTCGTGTTCCAAGACACGGACTTTGGGGAATGCTGACCTACAATATGTTAAGATAAAGGAAATGACCTCACACACACAAAAAAGGAATGATTTTAAGATAATTTAACATTAAGTATAAAGGATAAATCAAGGATAATTAGGTATTACAGAAAACTACAAAACTGTTATTTAAAATACTCAACTACAGAGCACCTGGGCGGCTCAGTCAGTTAAGCTTACAACTCGATTTCACCTCAGGTCATGATCAAGCCCAATGTTGGGCTATGCTGACAGTACAGAGCCTCCTTGGGATTTTCTGTCTCCCTCTCTCTGTGCCCCTCCCCTGTTCATGCTTCCTCGCTCACGCTCTCTCTCCATAAACAATAAAATACTCAACTACATTGAGATCTATGCAGTTGAGTGCATGACAAATTTACAGTCAGGAAAAATAATTAGTTCAAATCCCACTTCTACTATTTACTAGCTGTGTATACCTGAGAAAAGCATTTGATCTCTCTGAGCCATAGCTTCCCCATCAGAAAAATCAGGATAATAGTATTTATCTTTCAGGATTTTTATGAGTATTAAGTTAAATAATATATTAAACTCACCTGGCTTAGTATAGGCACTTTGCAAACTCTAGCTTATTTTCCTTCTGTTGCTCTTCCAGATGAAGAATGGAGCCTCTCTTCATTTTTGCACTTTATTGATATGTCCTAGAACCAACCTGTATTCAATGACTCCATTGTAATGAGCCTGGAGTACTCAAAAAATACACAGCATATTCCAAATGCAGAAGTAATAATAAAACAACCCTTCTCCTACCAAAGCCTGACATGGGAGATACCAAAATCCACACTGATTTCTGTATTTTGGCTAAAGAAGTGGCCACAGATCATTTGCATCTTCAGGACTGGGATGCAAATTCAGTGGAGATGTTGAGCAGCCTTTATTATTCACACGGTTTATGCCCTGATATAATGAGTTATAAAGAAGCCAGTTGTGTTCATCATAGCAGTACCCTGTGGGAGTGAATTTCAGTTATACAGTTTTTCAACTGGCAAACATTAATCGAAACACTGCCTACTATGTGTCAGGTGCTAGACATATCAGTATGAATAAAATAAACTCCCTATGTTCTAAGCACTTAAAAGCCAAAGAACTACTGCATTCGGAGTCCAGAAAACTGAACATTGTTCCAGAGTCCTGAGCTATGCAGAGCCAGAAGCCAGAGTAGAAACCACTGATCAGTGACTCAGTGTATCAACACAGACCTTGAATCAGTCAAGACGAGCTATGAACATGCTGCAATAACCAAATGACCCCCCCCACCCAAATATTTATTTCTCCCCTGAGCTATATGTCTCCCACTGGTCAGCTGAGGGCTGTCTTTCTGTGTTGTCATCATCATTTCTCTAGAAGTATTTGTCTGTACCATGGGAGAAGGAAAAGAAACACTTGAATGTCTCATATGGACAGTGTATGTCACTTACACTCAAAACTCATTGGCCAGAACTAGCCACATAGCCACACCCAAGCACAAGGGTTCCAAAAAGTTAAATTCTTTCATGTGCCCAGAGTGGAGGAGACCTGGAATATTTAACATTTGTATGGGCCCCTTTCCCAACTAATAGGAATATTTCTCAGTTTTCTTGTTTTTTTTTCAGTCTAACCATTTTAATTTACATTATGTATGACTATAATGTGAGAGTTATCTTAGTGTAAGCAGCTAAGATCATAGATTAGCGGGGTTCAAATTCAGACTAGACATTTACTAGCAGTATGACCTTGAACAAGTTACCTAACCTCTCTAGACCTCATTTTTACTCACCTGTAAAATGCAGGTAAGAATTATATGTATTTGTAAGCCATTGTTTAAGGATTGAATGACTTTAAATAAACAAAAGCACTTAAGAGCTTTATTATTTAACAAAAAAAAGCAATTCCTCCCATTCTCCATTTTTTATTTCCCAAAGACTCAATTCTTTTGCCAGTTCTTTTGATATTTTCTTCATATCTCTTTTATATTGCTGATTCTTGATTTAATTTGAGGCATTATCTCACTAAGAAAAGATGATTTCTTTTTTTCCTTCCCCCCCCTTACATACACATTCATCCTCCTACCCTTTATCCTCCTAATATATTTGTATTGTAATTTGAGTAAGATCAATATTTATTGCTCACATTATAATGATCATTTAACTCTATGATTGTTTTCCTTTCCTGGATAACTTCTTCTTTTCCCTGTAGTTAACCATCATCTTTCATTGTATGTTTGCTTGTTTTTCTATGTGGTCATAACTAATTAATCCCCAAGCTTTTCTCCAGTTGTATCAATTTTCTCTCAATACAATCAAATATATTAGTACTGTTTCAACTACATCTTCTTAAAGAAACCTCTCCTGGAGCCCTCTGACCTGCTCCAATCTAGACTGGTTGCTGGCTGCCTGTGTCCAGCGCCCGACTGGCACCCGGGGATCTCCTTTCACCACCACACTGAGGACTCTTCTGGCTACCCTCCAATATTGGATTGCGTCTTTTTGTATCCCATGTCTTAACTTTTTCTTAGTTAGCCCTTCATTTCAGCGGAGCCCTTCCTCTAGTCATTTCCTGAGAAGATTCTTGGGAACTAAGTTTTGGATACACTCAGTGTCTAAAAATGCATTTGTTCTACTTACCACTCATTTAAGGATAGAATTCTTTTTTTTTTAATGTTTATTTATTTTTGAGAGAGACAGACAGAGCATGAGTGGGGGAGGGGCAGTGAGGGAGGGAGACACAGAATCTGAAGCAGGCTCCAGGCTCTGAGCTATCAGCACAGAGCCCGACTTGGGGCCTGAATTCACAAACCCTGAGATCATGACTTAAGCAGAAGTCAGACGCTTAACCAACTGAGCCACCCAGGCACCCCAAAGATAGAATTCTTGGTTGATATAATTTTCTTTCAGGTTTTGAAGGTGTTGCTTTGTTCTTTTGTAGCTTTCAGTGCTGAGAAGTCTGATGTCATTCTGACTTCAGAGGTTTTATAGGATACCGGTGTTGTTGTTTTTCTTCTCTGGAAGGTTTTTAACTTTCTTTTTGTCTTCAGTACCTTAAAATCTGTTTTTATATTTTCTTCATGTCTCTGTATGACATGTTTATAACTCTTGATTTTTTTTTTAATTTGAGGCATTACCTAAGGAAGGAAAATTTCTCTATTTGTTCCCTCCCTGCTCTTACATGCACATTACAATTGCTACCCCTCATCCTCTTAATATATTTAATAATATAAAAAACACACTGATATTTGTGGGTGTGGGTGTATTGGGCTGGGCACTTGGCAAGCCCTTTCAAGATGGAAAGCTACCCCCTTCAATTATGGGGTATATTCTTAGATCAATGAATTATTTCTCCCCTTCTTTTTTCTCTGCTCCCTCCTACTAAGAACTCATAGTCTGATGTTAAACTTTCTAGGTTATCCCGTTTTGCTCTTCTATTTTTCCATCCCCATGGCCTTTTGCTCTTTCTCAGAGATTTCTGCAACCTTATTTTCTAAACCTTCTATTGGGTTTTTCAGTTTTTGATAGTATATTTTTAATTTCCAGTGCTCTCTTTTATTCTCTGAATGTTTCTCTTAGAAACTCCTATCCTTTTTACAATGCCTCTGCTTATCTCTGAGGCTATTAATAGGTTTTGTTTCATTTTATATTTTCTTCTCTCAGCATAGTCGCTCCTCTAAACTGCCCTTTTATTTCTTTGGTTTGGGCCTCTGTCTTTCCTGTTAGATGCTTTTCACAACTGCTTGGTGATCCTGGATGTTTACTGAGATTTAAGAGAAGAGAGCTCAGTAGCTGTTAGGAAGCTCTGAGCACATGGATAGGGTTCTTTATCTAGAGGCTTCACTGTAGAGGGATCTGGCATGGCCTTTTTTCTTTTTTTAATTTTTGTTTATTTTTTGAGGGGGGGAGGGGCAGAGAGAGAGAGGGAGACACAGAATCCAAACCAGCTTTCAGGCTCTAAGCTGTCAGCACAGAGCCTGACGTGGGGCTTGAACTCACAAACTGCGAGATCATGATCTGAGCCAAAGTCAGACACTTAACCAACTGAGCCACTCAGGTGCCCCGGCATGGCCTTTTCTTTAGGAAACCAATGAAAGCAATGTCAGAAGCTTTAAGTGGATTCTCTTAGTCTGGTCAGAGTCTCCAGAAAGTTTCCTCCAGTGTCCTTCCTGGAGGGTGTAAGTTTGAGCACCAGGGTTCTGAGAGCCCAACGGGGAAATAATCTGTATGGAAATGTTCATTTAATCCACCTGTTATGGGTATAGTACTACTCTCCCCATTTTCAACTGCACCCCTGGTCTCCCACTCTAGAAGACCCAATTTTAAGCTTTTCAAATAAGCCACTAGCTTTTTCCCGAGTGGGGAAGGAGTGTTTGTCCAGCTATGCAGGGTAGAGGAGATCTAGAAGTCCAACTGCGTTTTAAATGACTTCAACAAGTCCCTCTGAGTTTAGGTCCACACTCATCCCCAACTTCCAGCAGTACGTGGTACCCCAGGGGTGAATCAGGTTACTTCTCAGCCTCCTCCACTGCTGGCTTAGGATTCATCTTTCTCAAATCTGCTAAATCCATCTGTCCATCTGCTTTCTAGCTACCGAAGTTTACTTGCTTTTGTTTCCGTTTCCATCTCTTTGTCTTTATAGATTTATGTAGTTTCCTTTTTTTTATTGCTTTACTCTGGTTTTAGTGAGATTTTGGGAGAGAGTAGTATGTAATGAGTATGTTCAATATGCTGCCTGTAGTAGAAGTCCCAGCAGCGTCATTTTCGAGCACGATATGACCAGCCACATTCGTGTTCAAGTCAGAAAAAAATGTTTTGCTTTGGTCTGCCAGGAATAACCATTACCAGCACTAGCTTCAGGCTGGCACGAATGCTTCTATCAGCCCGTTCATCCCCAACTGCTCCTATAGGATCGTAAGCAGAGCCACACTGAGCCTCAGCCATGGGCCATCCACCCAGGTTTCCACGCCTAATAGCAGTGATATAGATGATGTTCCCATCCCAGTGACAGGTCTGTCCGAAGTTTGGTGATGACCCCAACAACCTCAACTTCCCTTCATTACACAGAACATGAGCACTGAAATCACTGATCATTTAGCTCAGCTGCATGGAGTACTATTTGTAAAGACTATTAGAAGTCTGCAAGTTTTATCAGTGAAATCCCCAGGTTCTAAGTAGAAGCAATGGATGATTTGCTCACCAATGTAGTCACAGAACCTTGTACCTAGTAGTGTACTAATAAATATTCAGTAAATTAACATTTCAGTTTTTCTGGGTACTGGTTTTTTTTATCCTGGGCAATCCATCTTAACCTCTCAGTCTCAGTTTCTTCTTCTGAATAGTAATGATGATAATCACAACCTATGCCTACAACTAGTTTTGTAAGCCAATATATACACTGGAAAAAACTACCCCAGAATGCTAGTGGTGGTTGTACTAAAATGGCAAGATGATATGGGTAGAGTTTTGTTCTTCTGGTCTAATTCTCCAGACTTTCTATAATGTGCCTATATTAATTGTATAGTGAAAAAAAATGTAATGGAATATGTGGACTAATAAGAAGACCTTTGCCAGCATTGAGAAATGTGTGAATATTAAAGGCAAAGGGAGAAGGGCAAAGGATTTGATTCCATTTCTTTTTATCCCACATTATAATCAATTGCTCATCTGGAAAATATAAGCAAAATGCCTAAGTGGTTCCCCTAGAATTATAAATGTTATTCATCTCCAACATTTTTGAGGAACTGATCATTAATTGAGTTAACCACTGGCAACTTAAGATATAAGCGCTTTTTGTAAGAATGAATGAGTTGAATCCCTACATGAAACTGAGGGTAAGCAATACTGAGGGGACAGGGAAGGTGGGAAGAAGGTACTGGGAGTGTTACTCTGACAATGGAATTTATACTGTTATTTTTTTTTTTTTCGGTGTTTCAGAAACTTCAAAATCACAAACCACAGGCCGCAAGCAGTCAGTCTCAAGGAGCCTGAAACATCTGTTCCATTCCTCAAATAAGTTTGTGAAGACCTTAAAACGGTGGGTTCTATGCAGTTTTTCCAGGAAGTCTTACCTTCTCAGGAATCAGCTGGTTTGGGTTCTAAGTAGAAACTTGGTAGAAATTTCCTCATTGTTATTAAAAAGAGTATGAGATTCACTTTTCTCCTGAGAATTTGGGCAAGATAGTAATTTCTCTGAGTACTAATCTGTGAACATGTGATACTTAGCAAGACTGTGTTCACAGTTATATTAAATGATCTTTTATCATGTCCAAAAATATGTTTTTCCAGGATTCAAGCTTGGTAGAGGAGACACTTGAAAACAAATTTTTATTTTGCTTTTTCCTTTTAGGGGACTCTACATATCTGTTATATTTTATTACAAAGACAATATGTTAGTCACCAATGAAGATCAAATACCAATTGTTGAAATTGATGACTCTCACACCAGTTCCATTACACAGGATTTTCTGTGGTTCACAAAGGTATACTGAGTTCTGATCTCATTTTGCACCAATGTTTCTGCGCATAAATCTCTGCAAACTTTGTTGGGGAGTCTCCAGTGATCAAAGTATTGGGGTGGGAGGAAATTATCTCAAAGGTCTTCTTTCTGCCCTGATATGCCCTATGCCATAAAAAATGTCAAAGTAGCATCTACAGTACATTTTCAAAGCAAAGAAGCTTGCATTCTGTCAGATTGTGTCTCCACTATTCTGAGTTATGGGATCATTTGGCAAAGACTAAACTGTGGATCTGACTATTTCATTAACATTCAGATCTTTTTCCAATTGGACAGAGATCAAAAAGTTGTTTTGCATGTATCTGAAAATGGACTGGAGAACAAACATCAGGGGTCAGGTTTCCTTTTCCCTGCTTTTTGCTTTGATGGCACAACCTAAATCATGTACTGGCTTGGATGATAATATGACCTCGTGACTTCTTTTGCAGCTGTCTTGTATGTGGGAAGATATAAGGTGGTTGAGGCAAAGCATACCTATCTCCATGTCCTCATCCACAGTGCTGCAAACCCGGCAGAAGATGCTCGCAGCAACAGCCCAGCTACAGGTGAGAGGCCAGGTTTCAATTCATATTCCAAGGAAATCTTAGAAAAATTCAGTCAGTTCAGTTACCAGGCCCACCTGGAAAGGAAAAGGATGGATCCCTTCTTCTTCCAGATCCCTAAGCGTGTGACGGCTTCTGAGGCATTTGAGATGCACATCTGGTCACGCAGGGAATCTGTACCTTTGGCAATTTTCTGGACAAGGAACAAGGGTCTCTCCTGAAGAGTCTATGAGTGACCCCCCCCCCCTCCAAACAAGAGGTGAGACTTGACTTCTGGATTTGATATTAATCATTTCTCCTTCCTGGGCCTCAGTTTTACCCCTTGCAAAATAAGAGGAGTTTGACTGGATCCCCTGACAAACTTGTGCAGCTCTGGCACCCTTGCATCTGTTAGTGCACAGAGATGGAAAAAGAGACCAGCAGATATTTTGAGGAGTTTCTTGGCTTGATCTTCTGCTACAGCACAGGAATTTGCATACATTTTTGCTTACTTTAAAAAAAGAAAAGAAGAAGAAGAAGAAGAAGAAGAAGAAGAAGAAGAAGAAGAAGAAGAAGAAGAAGAAAAAGGAAGGAAGGAAGGAAGGAAGGAAGGAAGGAAGGAAGGAAGGAAAGAAGGAAGGAAGGAAGGAAGAAAGAAAGAAAAAGAAAGAAAGAAAGAAAGAAAGAACTCTTAGAAGCTTAACTTTAATCCTGTATTTATTCATCCTTCCATATTATTAACCCAATCAGATCAGGTTCCCAAGCCCTGCAAGAATATTTGTAGGCTACAGAGCCTCTCCTAGAAATTACACTGAATTTTAACCAAGTTCTTCTGGGTTTTCCTTTGTTTTCTGGTATTAGCTGAATCTGTGGTTCTTAGCTACATGGAACTGGAGTCTTTAAGAGATCACTGAGCCTTTATCAGTGATGGGTATTTACCTACAAAGCTGTCAGTTACATAAACCCCAGAAATACACATAACAGGAATCTATGTAAGCTGTGTTTGGCCAGGCCATACCAGCCAAGGCATAAAAATAGGATCATAACAACAAAAAAAATTTCTGTGGCTCCACCCCCACCAGCAATTACAGGAACTTCATTTCTTGACCCACACAATAATAACAATTCAGCCACCTGAAATAGTAATAATTACTGTGTTGCTATTATAATTCTGAAAGGCAACTCTTACTCCTTCTGTGCTATACTCCATTGCATAGGCAGGTTACTGTCTTGTGTGTTCAGAGGCCTCAGAGATTTTAGCAAACAGTGTTCTCAATTTCAACGCACTCTTGACTTCAAAATCTTCTTCAACCCAAAGGGGAGTTCTTGGAGCCGGGCCCTTCCTGGGGCACCTCAGTTGGTTAAGTGTCCGACTTTGGCTCAGGTCACGATCTCTCAGCTCGTGAGTTCGAGCTCACATCAGGCTCTGTGCAGAGCCTGGAGCCTGCTTCAGATTCTGTGTCTCTGTCTCTCTCTGTCCCTCCCCCACTCATACTCTGTGTGTCTCTCTCTCAAAAAAAACATTAAAAAAATAAAGACCTTAAAAAAAAAAGCTACCCTTCCTTTCATCATTGATCAGCTTGAGTTGGAACAAGCCACTGTACCTGAAATGGTTCTTTCCTTTGGAGAAAGTTCATTCCCAGGAGGCTCCTTGGTATCAGTTAAGTTCTTTCTCAGGATACTCAGACACCTCAATGGACTCTCTGTTAACCCACCATATAGCCCAGACATGCTTGGATCACAGACTGAACAACTTTTCAAATAGGATTGTTTATTCCTAGAACACATTCATCTGATATCAGTAACATGAGAAGGGTATGGCCGTCATAGCCAATGCAGCTAGATGCTGAAGGGCTAGAGAGAAGCCCTAATGATCAGTGTGCCCCTATTCAACTAGTCTCATTGAAATAGCTTTTGGATTTCCCTGGCCCCCTGATATATATATTTCATAATTTATCAACCCCCTTCTGATATCATTTCCTTTTTTGTCCAGCTTAGACTCCTTGACCCATCCTAATTATTCCCTTCAGAATATTCTAAATTTCTGGCCACTATCTCCCCCTGTATTATTTATTTGGAAAAATCCAAGCCTGGATGAATCCAACATGTACTAGAGTACTTGCACATTGCTGCATAAAAGTCACCATAAAAGGGGGCTGACTTTTTTTTTTTAATTAAATTCATGGCCGCAATTCTGTGATCATATTCGGTTTCTCTACTAATTTCACTTTCCCCAACTATAAGGCAACTATTTAAAACATCCTTTCTCTTACACCCCTATCCCTTCCCCATAATCTCCATCCCCATATCAGGTGATGACTTAACTGTATAATTCATTAAGAAAAAATAAATGGGAATTCTTTTTCCACCACCAAGTTGAAAAGCCCCCTGGCATTAACTCCATTTTCTCTTTCATCCCTCCTTATTACAACAGTACTGGTTGGATAAATAAATATATTTGTCTCTCCAACCCCTGCACTCCAAAGATCATACTTGGGGGTACTCTATCTTACCATAAAGAAAAACAAAATCACAGAAATGTACTTCATGCCATAGTTACTACCTGACTAATTCACCAGCCCTGCATAGTGTCCAGTAAATAGTACTCAGTAAATAGTTACCCTTTACAGCACCCATCAAAGGCCAAAAGGCCAGAGCACTGCTATACTGCTATGCATTCCCTTCCTTCTCTTCTTCACATTTCTAGTTGCCTGGTTATTTAACTGGAGTCACTGTCATCTTTTTTTTTTCTTTTTGTAGGAGCTATTGCCCAAACTATTTGCTGATCTTTAGGGATGAAAATGTCTGAAAATAGTGAAATCACTTTTTATTTTTAGGCAGGGGGGAGTGAGTGACGAGGCAGAAAAACATATTTCAGAAGAGGAAGAAAACTGAATGTGGGGAAATCACTACTTAATATTTTAGGTCTCTTTGCTAATCTAACATATTTTACAATGTTATGAGGAAAGTAAAAACGTATGGGGCACCTGGGTGGCTCAGTTGGTTAAGCATCCGACTCTTGCTCTCCGTTCAGGTCATGGTCTTGCAGTTCATGAGTTCGAGCCCCGTGTTGGGCTCTGCACTGAGAGTGCAGAGCCTGCTTGAAATTCTCTCTCTCCCTCTCTCTTTGCCCCTCCCCTGCTCACACTCTCTGTCTCTGCAAATAAATAAATAAAAACTTTTAAAAAACAGCTTGATTGGCCTCAGCCATACATAAATCCTGTGGTCCTACCTCTGGTTTATTGCACTGTCCTCCCCTTTCCAGCATCACTACCACTGCCTGATTACTCCAGTTATATCAAAAGCCTCCAGAGTTAATACTCTCTAATCCATTCTCCACATTTCTGCCAGAGTAGCCAAACACTGTGCACCAGGTGCCTTATATTCTAATTTCTGCCCTATAGTGAAGTCCTTTAATACATAATAATAAACAATAATCATGAAACAACTTTCATTTATTTCACAGAATACATGCCAGCCACTGTGAAAGGGCTTTACAAACCATATCTCATTTAATCTATACCACACCCTAATGAGAATGTAGTATTATTTTTTAAAGTTTATTTATTTACTTGAGAGAGACAGAGACAATGTGAGTAGGGGAGGGGCAGAGAGAGAGGGAGACAGAAAAGACAGAGAGAGAGAATCAAGCAAGCTCCACACTGCCAGTACAGAGCCCAACATGGGGCTCGAACTCACAAAACTATGAGACCATGACCTGAGCCAAAACCAAGATTTGGATAGTTAACCAACTGAACCACCCAGGTGGCCCAAGAATGTATTATTATTGATGTTCATTTAACAGATGATAAAACTGAGGCCTAGACGGGTTAAATAACTTGCCCAAGGTTGTACTAATAGGAAGTAGCAGAGTCTGGATACAAATCCAATTCTGTGTAACTCTGAAGCCTACATTCTTTCCAATATTTCATCATCTTATTATGTGTTCATTTACAAAAAGCAGACAAAAAGTTTAAATAGAATAAATTATCCACATTATAGTTTAAAAAGAAAAAGTAGTCTATTCTGCATCATGTGGAGACTATTTAGAAATGGTCTTAGATTTTATTTGAAAGAATGCAATTAATTGACTAATATTATCTAAGCAGGAGGAAAGACAATTATCTGTCAGCATATGGATTAAAAATAATAATAAGATGAGAAAACCTGTACTTGGCCAAGACCCCACACTATTTTTCCCACCCATAGGAAAATGACAGAGTCCCCAAGAAGGAGGAATGTACATTGCTCTTACATTGAGGGGTATCCAAAATACTTATCCTCAAAATACAGTAATCATTGACACTATAGATTGGGTTAAACTTTCCTCCTCTGTAGCTTTTAGAAATGAGTACTAGTGAGTAAAAATCCAGGTGACAACTTAAGAATACCATGTCTTTTTCATTTTTCAAGGAGGGGGATAAAGGTTTCCCCATAATATTATTCTCCTTTTCCAGGCCTTCATTATCTCTGCTCTGGATTTCCTTCAAGTTCTCATGTCACCCTAAGCTAAATAAAGGTCTCTAAATAGTATGCATCTATCTAAGCCTTATTGATAGTCCTGTGATTTGTTCCGGTTATAACCTACATGCATTGCTGTGGGCCATCAGGTGGCTTTTATTCCTCTTTAACTCATAGGATTCTCATGGTTCCCAGATCTCCCAATCTTGACTGCATAGCATGAAAGGTATTAAGATGGTTTGGTTTTCCTTTAGGTCCTAAAGAATCCCAAATTTGCCCTCTTGGAACATAGATTTATTTATTTTCACAAGGATATTCTGCTTTGAAATTGGGCTCTCCCCAGAGCTAGCCATCCAACCCAATGTGATATCAATAAAGAATTTCAGGAAGACTTTTAGTGCTTTCTTATTCAAACTATTGGTCAACATATCCAAAGCTGATGGTGAACCTGTGATGATAACTCTGCTTAAGTGAAATGACTGCCTCATTCAATGAATCCCCACCAGCTGTGGTCCAAAATAAACAATATTTTCCAATGTCCTAATGATAAAATGTCAATTCAGTCAACAAAGAGTTATCGAGCTATTATGATGTGCCAGGCACTGTGCAAGGAACCCAGAGACACAGAAATGAAACAACCATGATCTCATGACATGTATATCAATATGCAAGAAAGCCAGAATCACACTAAGATACAAGGTTGCACAGGAAATCAATAGGAGACAAAAGAAGGGATGGTAAATTCTGAGAGATTTGGGAAAGTCCTCCCAGAAAAAATAAAACCTTGGTGGAGTCTTGAAAATGAGTAAGTGTAAGCCAGCGTGGGATTCCAATTAGAGCAGTAAAGAAAGCCCACATCCTGACTTGTATGGAACTGGGGAGTTTACAAAATACATTCTCTAGCATTGTTTGACTTAATTCTCCAGACACTCAGTAAGGTAAGGATTAGCATAAGTGGTGACTCCTAATTTTAGATGATGACACTCTGGGCCAAAGAGGATAAATAATTCTTGAGGAGTCTAAGAGTTAACGAACAGCGGTCTGCCCTGCAACTCAACACCCGTATAACTGAAGGCTCAGCAGCAGTAGCGTGCTAGAGCCAGCTTGTACTGGCTCAGGAGAGCCAGCTGTTGAAGATTCAGGAATTTTGAAAACCTGTTGTCAAACTCTTGGTAGCTTGGTAGTTTTAAATTGGCTAGCATCAGTGGGAGCATTTACACCACAGAAATTGGCATATGCTATAAATCAGGCCTTCTTTTTTTGACAGCCAGTTCACCAGTTTATTTACCAGTATTACTTTGCAGCAAACTGCCTGTATATAAAACCAATACTACAGAGGACTGTATTGAGAGCCTTCCCCAATTACTTCTCTATGATTTAGAGGTCAGTTATTTAAAAAGAATAATATGACTGAATGATCAGGTTATTTTAAAAAATAATAATCCTACCAAATGAATTTTTATGTCTCAATAATTACTTACGAAATTTCTTAACTTAGATGTCCAGTTCTAATGAGGAAAAATAAGAGACAAGACATAAGACACAGTCTCTACCTGTAACGAACATTCCAGTGTTTTCATATCTGTAGATATTGACCTGTTGGCTCATTCAGTTTTAGATCATCTGTGTCACTTTTACAAGTTCGAGTTCTACTTTGGCTCGCCTGCAAACAGGTCATCAGCATTTATCTGAGCTCGCAAATAACAGCTGAGAGTTCTGAGATGATTTATTTATACTTTTGAAAAATCACAGATATTCAAAATAAAAGGATCCTTTATCTTCCTCATCCAGTGTTCTAGGTTAGGAATCTTCAAACCCTGCATATTCTTAAAACTCTGTTTATTTTAGTAACATCTTCCTGGGCCCCTCCACATCTGATGTCGCATCTTTCTCTTCCTACCTTTCTAAAAGTATTGTCTGCTTCAGTTGACCTAACTTACAAACAATTTTAACATAATTTTAAATAAATAGAAACCCCTGAAATGCAGATAAGTCAAACCAGGCCAATCTCCCAATTAAAGTATCCTGAAAGGAATGTGCAGTCATTTGGGGACCTGTACAATGTACTACATTGTCAATTCACTTCTTCATTTTAAACAACCTCACTTCATACCAACTTACTGTAGATCTCTTGGAAACTCCACAAGTGGCATACTTGAAATATCAGGCATTTTTCTTTAAAACATCTGGGATTCTCTTCAAGTGCTGGTAACTGAGGTCTATGTGCTGGTGTGTCTATGTGGGTAAGAGATATTTACAGATATTGAATTTGCTTAAAAAAACATAATTTTTGTGCCTCTTGCGATAATCTTTGCAAGCTTATGGTGAAGAGATTTTCTTGGAGCTTCTGTTAAGTCCATTTCGTGTGGTGCCACATATTCTAGTTTTAAGTTTGCTTTAAAAAAAAAACTTCTTAGAAACATCAGATATTCAGTGTCTTTTGTTCTAATTATGTTGCTTTGTTTGCACAATATCATCCAAGCTATCAGAAATCTATTTGTTTCTAGAATTTACTTGGAACACACAACTTGGGAAGAGTTTACTATGAGCCCATTAAAGACCGGCATGGAAACATCCTCATAGTCACCATCAGAGAAGTGGAGATGCTCTATTCATTTTTTAATGGCAAATGGATGCAAATCTCAAAGCTACAAAGCCAGAGGAAGTCTTTGTCAACACCTGAGGAGCCAACAGCCTTAGACATTTTACTGATAACCATCCAGGTATGTAGTCTTTCAGTTTTCTAATCCTGTATATTTAAAGTTCCAAACACACTTATTGAGGTGTTAGTGAAATATACCAAGAGTCATTTACAAATGCAGTGATGGAGTAGAGAGGGTCCAGAGGCATTTCACTGTTTGTATTCCACACACAGGGAAGGTTCAGAAGCTTATTTTATTTATCACTCTCCAGATATGGAATTGGTCAAGCAACACAAATATAGTGAGCACCGTGAAAATGGCCCTGACCAATAAACCAATGAGAAACATTGAGACAAATGTTTGAGTAGGGGTCTGCAGGTAAGTATAATCAAAACATTAAACCAACACCTGAAGGGACTAATAATAATACATTTCTAGACAGTGTGTGTGTGTGTGTGTATAAAACACTATGAACAAAAACACTCTTACACACATTTATTCATTTGTTCCTTCTAATATTCCTCTGGGTCAGGCAGACATGATTAAATCCATTTTAGGAATGAAATAACTGAGGCTCAAAGAGATTCTATGACATACGGCCACACAGAGAGGCAAGTTTAGTGACGCTCATGAAGCGTCAGCAGATTCAGCTCTTCACTTGCATTTAGCCCCTACCAGTGCCCTGGCAGGGATCCTAACAACTTCACATCCACAATTTTGTATTCTTCTCCTTAAAGAAGGCACCAAAAATCGTATTCACTTCAGTCCCCAAAAAACCTGGGTTTGCCCCTGGGCATACAGCTAGAAAATAGCAGGACTAAAACTTAAACTCAGATCTTCTGGCTGGAATCATGCTTCTTTCTGCTACATTCCATCACATTCTGGGGCAGGAGTTAGGATTTCTGTTATGAGGGATTGGAGATCAAATAAAAGGATGAAAGATTCACCAAATAGCCACCAAAATGCAAAATTCAGGCAGCTTGGATCAAGGCTCAGGCTGTTATACAAAGCACATCTTCTGCTCCTGAGTCCAGCACTCTCTCCACACCACCACACTGCTCACGTGTTCTTACGTGAGCATGGGCTTCATGTTGTTTCCCTCCCTTTCTTCCTTCCTTCCTTCCTTCCTTCCTTTCCTTCCTTCCTTCCTTTCCTTCCTTCCTTCCTTCCTTCCGTCTTTTCTTTCCTTTCCTATCCTTGCCTTTCTTTTCCTTTCTTTCCTTTTTTAAACCCAGTCATGGGGATGAGTTTGATAGTACTCTCCAGTTAGGCAGAAAAGGCAGAAACACCTACCTTAATTGAGGTATGGCATATATCCACAAGACAGCCAGTCCTGAGTAATGGGAAAGAAAGGGCTCAGTCCCATATAAACAAGCCAAACCCAAGCCTTGATGCCAGTAGCCACTCATGATCACCCTAAAAAGCTCAGCCACCAGCCCACTAACTTACTTTCATTCCCCACTGAGGAGTGGTTGATAGAATAATCTCACCTTTCCATTCCTTGCACTAACCCAAACCAGAATGGAGTCCAGTGTAGCAAAGGTAAGCTAATTGGTCAAAGCCAATACCTCTGGCTTTGATTTTATGGAATTTGGGTTCATATGAAATTGATAGAGGGTGTGTGTGTGTGTGTGTGTGTGTGTGTGTGTGTGTAGGAGGTGGGGACAGGGAACATAGACACATTCGTCGCTCCTCTCTTCACCCTTTATAAGCAAGTGCTAAAAGAAACATTTTTTTAAAAAATCACAATAAATTGAGCTTTTACAGGGTGACTAATACACTAATCCCCTATAGGGATAAACTGGGGTCTGGGCTACCTTTGCTCCTAGAAACACAGCACAGGCCCCAGCATGATATAATACCTGGTTTCTCCTAGACTTATTACATTAAAAATGTGTTACAGGTGCAGAAAAATTCCAATCTGGCAAAAGGTTGTTAGAAAAGGAGACCAAAAATAGAGGCAAGATCAGATTTCCACACAGATCCAAATGGAAAATTTACCCCCGCTGACTGGCACATTTCTGCTTGATGTCATTCCCACCCACCCCCACTCTCCTCCTCCTCCTTCTTCTCTCTCCCCTCCTTCCCATATAGGTCTTACACTAGAGACAAAAGGGGGGATAATACTAGGACTGGTATCCTGACTTTAATTATGTCAGGAGTTGGCCCCACCAACTCAACATGAAAGTAATGGCAAGTCTTGGTGTTTGCCCAAAGCAGGCTGGGTACTTCCCACAATTCTCGGCCACAAACCACTCTCTTTTCTCATGGTCAGTAGAGTGATAACCACTAGGCCTTCAGATTGGAAACTTGGGGCTTCTTTCTACTATATCACAACACATATTGAGGCACCAGTTTGGAATGTGGCTAACTGGGTAGGTTTCCTGACTCCACCTTGTCTAGTAATGTGACTAAGGCAAGATATTTCATTTCTGACACTTGTGTTTCCTCCTCTGCCAGAAACCCTACTTCATAGGGTTCTAAGGAAGAGCAAATGAGTTAATATGTAAAGCATGAGAAAAGTGGCATAAAGTAAGCACTCAATAAACATTAGTGATTGTTATTATTTCTCTACTCAGAAAAATACAAACAATGCTAGGCCCTCCTCAGGGCATACTGAGGCCATCTCCTCCCATCCCTATCTTCCCACAAGACCCTGGTACTGGCTCAATCATCCACTGGGGGCACTGGACCACTCCCTCTACCTTTCTATAAGAACTAAGGAAAAGTTGTATAAAAACTGTATGGTCTGCAATGGGGTTTTCAAAACAAATAAGGGCTTTAAGAAAATCTGGGTCCATAACTAATCTACTAATCCCTAGGGCCCCAGGGAAGCTCCCAGGTCTAACCCTCTCGAATTCCTGACCCTCTCAAGTCCCAGACCTTCATTACAGGCCTTTCTCATATCTAGAAGAAAGAGAGAAATCCTTTACACACTTGCCTGGGAAGGATAACAGAGTTACTATGGACAAATTAGAGTCCCTCTGAGCAAACTAATTGGCAGTGAGAGTATTTCCAATAGGGAGGCCCCTCTCAGGTGCTGAGTTACCCAGACATTGATCTCCAGGGTCACCTTAATAACTGGAAACTTCACAGGTGAACTTTTCTTTGAAGCTTAATCTTTCATATCTACACTGTATTTTCAAGTTTATAACACTTTGTCACATCTATATCATTTGATCTTCATGAAAACCCAGTGAGATTGAGTGGGTAATTTCACTGTATCTCATTCACAGATGAAGCTATGGATTTCAGGGAAATAATTCCTTAGAGTCATATTAGCCAAAAAGCAGCATAGGTGAAACTAGGTCCCAAATCTTCTGACACCTGGTCAGGTACCCTTCCCATTCTACCAAGCTGCTTTACACACCCTCCCCCTCCTTTTCTCTGAATCCTTAAAAAAAAAAAAAAAGTATCACCCTAGAGAGGATGTGGTGAAGCTTTCCTTCTGTCCCCTCCTAGCCCTGCTTTCCTTCTCCTTCTCCTTATGCGTTCCTGTCACCCTGTGTCTTCTCATACCCACGATGCCAGGGCCTACTACCTCTTCTGCCCTATTCTGTTGTTGTTTCTTTTTTTCAGTACATTCCTGCTTTTTCTACCCACAAGCAGTCCCTAACATGGGGATCAAAAACTACAGGAATCAGGAAGATGAATGAAAGTGAGTCAAGTGAGCTGCACATGAGAAACAATTAGGTTCACACAAAAACGTGTTTATCAGTGTTCATAGCAGAAAAAGAATGGAAATGATCAAGTGTAACAACTGATGAATGGATAACAAAAGTGGTATCCATATAATGGAATATTATGCAGCCATAAAAATGAGTGAAGTTCTGATCCATGCTGCAAAGTGGATGAACCTTGAGAACACCATGCTAGGTGAAAGAAGCCAGGCACAAAAATGCCACATATTGTATGATTCCATGTATATGAAATACCCAGAATATGCAAATCCATAGAGACAGAAAGATGAGCGGTTCTAGAGGCAGAGGGAGGAGGGACTGGGGCATGACAGCTAATGAATGCAAGTGATGGGAGTGATGAAAATGATTGGGAATTAGGTAATGCTGAGAGTCGCACAAGCTTGTGAACATAGGAAAAAACACAGAATCTCACACTTTAAAAGGGTGAATTTTAAGTATGTGAATTGTATCTCAATTTAAAAAAAAAGGAACAAGTGGAAGTAACAGACACTATAATAATCTGGAGGGCCTTTGTGCCCTGTAAAGAACAGTCCATTCAGCCACAGCCAGCTGCAGTGAAAAAATGTGGTCCCAATGTTGAATGTTTTCCCATTTTTAAAGAGAAGTTGAAAATCTAGAGTTTTGAATAAAATGTCCTTATTTTTTAAAGTTAGAAAATAATTTAGAAAATTTAAATTCTTTGCAATCCATATAATCTTGGGCCCACAAATACCTGAGCCACCATTTTCTGACCTTTGCTGTCCCTGGACAATTCAGTTTCCATCCCCTGTACAAAACTAAAGCCCTTTGGTTACTGAGAAAGCATATGTCATTCTTCTAACAAACTCTTAGGACAGCTGGTCAATGGAGGGTGGTTGGATAGACCCTCTTCCTGGTCACTGAACCAGCACAGCATATTCCCTCCCTGAGGCCCAGCTCCAACTCCACTACCTCTGGGCCTCTCACTTCATATTTAATAAACATTTTTTCAGCACCAACTAGGTGCCAGGAACTCTTCTAGGTGCTATAGGAAAAACAAATGAATAAGTCAAGGTCCCTGCTCTCAAGGAGTTCAGTCAAGGGAGGGAGACAGACTTGTAAACAAATCAAGGTAATACAAGGCAGAATTAAACCAGAGCCTGATAGCAGTACAAACAGTGTACTATGGGAGCACAGACAAAGCAGCTATTAATTCTCCCTGGAAATATCAGGGAAGGCGTTGTAGAAGAGGTGACATTTGGCTAAGCCATGAAGGGTAAATTAAGTTCACCAGGTGGAGGAAAAAAGAGAGAAGGAGAGAGGGTAGGGAGGAAGGAGGAGAGAGGGAGGAAGAAGAAGAGGAGAGAGAGAGAGAGGGAAGAAGGGAGAGAGAGAAGAAAGAAAAGGAAGAAGAAAGGAAGAAATTAAAGAGATTTAAATTAAATAGAGCGCATGGTAAAGAAATGAGGCTGAAGGTGGAAAAGTAGATCTAACCCTCCCTTGGGTCCACAATGGACCTTATACAGCCTTTATCACACGGAGTTAGAAAAACTTGCTACGTGTCTGTCTCACACACTAAAATTTGAGTTCCATGAAGGGAAGGATCACATCTTATTCATCTTGAAGTCATTAATATTCTAGTATGATACCTAACACATAGTAGGTGCCCAATAAAAGTTGGTAGAATGAGTGAATTCATGAACCAACAGAGAACAAAAGAAGAGCGATTAGGACATGTGGAGAGAGGAAAAAGCAATCCCTTTTGGCTGGATATAAGAGACACAAAAGGACTATAGTGGAAGTAAAGGCTAGAAATACAGGTTAGAAATTAAATCAGCTAATACATAAGCCCACAGGCATTTGATTTGGTTTAGGAGGCTTTCTAATGTACCTAGATTATGTGAATGGGACAATTTCTTTCTCTTTCCATACATTTCTCAGGCTCCAAAAACATTCTGACTAATGAAGGATAAATGACTAGTAAAGGCAGGAAAATGGATGTTCAAATAGTAGATGCTCAGTAATCGTTTTTTAAAACAATGAATGAAAGAGTAAATCATACCACCTAAGAATGGTGGTAGTTTTTACATAACTACAGTACATTCCTAGCTCTCATTCTATTTGTGGTTAGTGCTCACCCCCACATGTTTTTCTATTATACACATCCTATATTTGTACTTCTGGGTTTGGATCTTTACAAGCACATTTTCTTATTAAGTTTCAACCCTAATTATTTTTCCAATGCATAGGATCATTCAAAGCTTTATTACTATTTTCTAGAAAATCAAAACCACAACAAATTTGGGACCTGCAATTTTGATACACACATTCTTCATTTCTTGGTCTGGAGCATCAATAAATAAGCTAAAGAGATGGGCCCTCAGGACCACTCCCTACTGGGCCATCACTCAATATGTCTACCGTTCCCACACCATCTCCATCATCCACAAATCTTCAACCCAGAGAGTCAGCTTATTAAACTAATGTGGTCAAGATTCTACTTTTCCCAGCTTATCTACTGAAACAGCTTACTTCTCCCTGGTCTATGGATCCTGTTCTTCTGCTGTTAGAAATTAAGGTTGTCTATATAATTGGCCTTTCACAAAACCATGTTGACTCCTATTTAGTGCCTCAAGATTTCCTGGGTGACTGCAAATTGATTATTTGATGGTTCTTTCTCATTTTCCCCAAAGATCAATAACTTGGAGGTCTTTAATTACTAAGGTCATCTTGTGTTTCTCCCCTTCCTATTTCAAAGACAGGCATATTTGCATTTTTCTAGTCTTTGGGGACTTTTCTAGTTCTCCATCACTTCTCAAAAATAATGACCTGTGGGTTTATGGCCAGGCACATCTGCTTGTATAGCAAATATCCCTAGGGTGCATATCATCAAATTCTGCTGATCTGAATACTTCCATTTTTCCCTTCTCTCATTAACTTCTCTCATTTCCTTCTCTCGCTCATTTATCTCTTATTACCTGTTCATTTCTCAAAATTTCTTTGACTGAACTTCCTCCAGTCAACTATTTATCTGTGATCTTTTCTAAAGAGATAAGATAGAAGACATCAAAAAGTTCTGCCTAATCCATCTTTTGGTGTTAATAAAATTCCTTCCTTCTTGATCACAAAATCCAATTTTTCTAGTCTTTTTTTTTTTTTTTTTTTGCCAAATACCATAAAACTTTGCTTTTCTGTACCTACTAGTTATGCCTCTCTCCCAATTGTGACCATTCTTATTTTGTCCCTCTTCTGCTCTTCTCCTATGTTCTGGCTTAGGGACCTGTCCTGACTTCCATGTGCTGTGTATCTATTATATACAGAAATAGCACTGGGTACTAAGGACACAAAGCAATAAAAACACATAGCCCTGCCATTAAATTCATAGTCTGATTCAAGAAAAGAACATAAAAGAAGAAAAAATATAAGTACTCCTTCCTCAGTATGCCTCCATTCTTCTATTATAGAACTGATTTCAGAATACTGTGATCATTTTTTTACTCATCTGTTTTTCTCAACTTCCTCAAAAGTAAAGATCACATCATGTTCACATGAAACCCCAGTGTCTCCTGCAGTGCCTGGAACTCAATATGTTTGATAAAGGATGGGACAGAGGAGACAATACACAATAGTATAGGGATGCCTGTGGGGCTCAGTCAGTTAAGCATCCAACTTCGGCTCAGGTCATGATCTCACAGTTCATGAGTTTGAGCCCTGCATCGGACTCTGTGCTGACACCTCAGAGCCTGGAGCCTACTTTGGATGCTATGTCTCCGTCTCTCTCTGCCCCTCCCCAACTCACGCTCTGTCTCTCTCCCTCTCAAAAATAAACAAAAATTTTAAAAACTTAAAAGAAAAACAATAGTGTATGTTAGATGTTGCAGATGGTTAATTCTACAGAGGAGGGATTACTCCTTCAGAATATACAGGTCAAGGAAGGCCTCTCTGTTCCATATAGAATTCTGGACAAGTTTAAATGTTTGGTTTCTCTTCCTTTTAATATTCCCTGCATTTCATGGTAAGGTTGATTCCTTCTTTTTTACTTCCTTCGAAAATCAAGCTAAACTCTGGCCTATAGGAATTCTTCCCTGACTTGCCACTCCTAACTCGGTGGTTCAGTTCCACCACTGCCCAAATGCTTAAAAACGTCTTACCTACTGATATGTATTTCTAATTATTCATTATCTGAGTGCCTGCAGTTGTCTAGGGAAGCAAAAGTCACAACCAAAGTAGTTCACTGGAGAGCTGACCACATATAAAATAAGACTGCACTCAAACATCCCTCTGTGCTTAACCAGGCTGGTCTTTCCTGCTGCACCAACAACTTTAGTCAGTCTCTGCTGCCTGTGGAGTAGCATGGTGTGAAAATACAATGTAAATTCAAGGCAAATCTATTACAAGGGGAATCTTAAAATCTTATAAAAGATGCAGAATTTCATGAAGCTGATGAAGATGATGTGTAGATCTAATCAAATAACAGCCAAAGCGATTGACAATTAAGAAATCTAGCAGTGGCATGCCAGTTAACAACTGAAGAACACAAAATGAACAAGGAACTTAGGAGAATGACCTGAATATCCATATTTTTTAAATGCCAGGGGGGAAAAAATGAAGATTTCAAATATTCTTGAAAAAATATGCTCGTCATTATCACACTGTGAAAGTCACATGTGAAAAATAGCATTTCAGCTATCATACACTTTAGTCTAAAAAATTAAGCCAAAAAAAAGAATCAATATTTGATTCTTTCTTCAGCCTCATGAATTAATGAATAATTATAACTACAACTTAAGTGATAATAATAAAAGATAAATCTGGTGCTATTGCTTTTTGTTTCATTTTTCAAGATAAAGAATCAACCAGATATTTTTCTACTTACCATATAAAATTTTTGTCCTATTTTAAATGGTACCATTTACAATAGACTTTTCCTAGATACCAATCATTCTGAAATAATGAGGCTCCGTATACTGCTTTGTCAGCTTTTACACTTGCAAATTTCTCTTTTCCCACTGCTAGACAATAAGCCCTGCAATGACAGAAACTAGGAATTCTAGTTTTCTAGTTACCCATTCCCAGTCACAACCCACCCACCTAGCCCAGCCCAGGAAACAAGGAAATAGGATGCATGGGGACTATATTAATGACTAATTACCTGACTTGGAGGACAATTCTCCTGAAGCTAAGACTGGCTGTACCACCAATATATCCCCAATATCCACAGTGGTATCCAAGGCTTCTAGCCTAATGACTTAGCTACAGATCCTTTAATTTATGACATGGCACACCTAAGAAAGGAAAAGGCTTTGAGGTTGCCGTTTCCTTTAAAAAAATTTTTTTTAATGTTCATTCTTTTTTTAATTTTTTTTAATGTTTTATTTATTTTTGAGAGAGAGAGAGAGAGAGAGAGAGAGAGCGTGAGCAGGGGAGGGTCAGGGAGGAGGGAGACACAGAATCCGAAGCAGGCTCCAGGCTCTGGGCTAGTTGTCAGCACAGAGCCCGACGCGGGGCTCAAACCCACAAACCATGAGATCATGACCTGAGCCGAAGTCGGAAGCTTAACCGACTGAGCGGCGCCCCTTTTAATGTTTCCTTGAGAGAGAGAGAGAACGTGTACACATATGTGAGCGGGGAAGGGGCAGAGAGAGACAGAGAGAGAGGAGCAATCTGAAGCAGGCTGCAGGCCCTGAGCTGTTAGCACAGAGCCCAACATGGGGCTCAAACTCATGAGCTGTGAGATCATGACCTGAACTGAGGTCCAACACTTAAGGGACTGAGCCACCCAGCTGCCCCTTGAGGTTGCCTTTTCAAGGTGTTTTATGTGTTGTTTTATTTTTCACCCTACAGGATATTCTCTCTTATCACAAAAGGAGTTATCAGCGTCTCTCTCCTGGATTATATCTGGGCTACCTAAAGCTGTGTAGCTCTGTGGATCAGATCAAAGTTCTAGTTACCCAAAAGTTGCCCAACATTCTCTGCCACGTGAAGATCCGTGAAAACAATAACATTTCCAAGTAAGTTGTGAGGAGTTTGGGTTTTCTTTGTGATGAAACAATGGCTCAAATGATGGATTTGATGTGTCAGGAGAAAACTGACCCAAAGTAGTTACTGTCTACAGTGAGATGTCCCCAAACAGCACACCGGGGCAGAAGCAGAGCTGCATTTTAACGTTAGGATAAGGAGGGTTTGTGGTGTTGGTTGGTGGAAGGAGTGACCCAATTGAAGGAGGGGCAAACTCTTTTCACTTTCCTCGCTATCTTATTCAAGATGCACTGACACTCAACTGGTTAATGAATAGATGCTCTTTTCTTTCAACATTTTTATTTCAAGTATCTTTTCTTCACAACTTAATAAGTCATTTTTAAAAAGAAATATATCACTTGTGGAAATGGGTTCTGGTAGAGCAATTGATTTCCCCTTAAAGAATCCCCCTGCCCTCATTCTCTCCGCCCCTAGCCCTCTGGCCTGAGGACTGTGTATGTTTCCTGTACTCTTTATGGTTCTCTAAATAAGAAAAGAAGTAACAAGGCCTGTGCTTCTGGAAACTGCTCTATGGTTTGGCATTATGGTGAATTACCCTGTTAACTTTCGGAAAGTTGCCCAATCTTGGTAATCTGGCTCAGATTTACAACTAGCCCTCCAACAGGCCTCTGAAAGTCTACTATAATGAACTGAATTGTGCCCAACCTAAAAAAAAAAAAAAAAAAAAGAAAAAGAAAAAGAAAAAAAGTAAAGAATAGATACGAAAAGAAAAAGAACTCTCCAGGGATCCTCAAGCTTTAGAATACAAACAAGTTAGATCCCCAGATTCTAGTTATACCTATGGATTTGCTTAACCAAAAGAGATTCTAACTTGAGTCATTTAAAATTTGGCTGATAAAGTGGCAAGAGCTTATTAACTATAGTGTCTCACGATGTTTTTTAAATACTATTTGATGACAGTGAAGGAAATGATGATGATCTCTTCAAAGAACTCACTAGCTGCCATATTCTCATCTTTCACTTATCAACTACACCTAGACTTTAAGTCCGCCATCTGGTGGTCACTTCTACAATCAACGTTGGTTATCTTATCAGTCCCTCTCAGGAGGTTATATGGCTCATTGTGGATTGACTCAGCAATGGTTACTTTCATCCATTTGCTATAGCGATTTGTGTCTTCAAGGTTTAGACTCTACCTTTTAGTGGTTATACCAACTAATTTCCCCTTGACAAGCAATCAAGTTTCATTTTTACAAAAGATCCCAGTTGCCTTCACTCTTGCCAGTTCCATCTCCCTCATCCTTACAGACTAAACTGCGCAGTTAGTGGCAGATGTTTCATGGTATTCCTACTGGTAACTTATTCTCTAATTTGATTACAGATGCTATTTTAGCAATGTGCTCCTTTAGGTTTTGTGAATGCTTGTGCCAGTCAGAACCCCCTCATGTAGTTCAATATCAGTTATGGGAGAAAAGAAATTAACTCCCAAGCAGGTTCTCAAAGATTTCAATTATTTGTGGAGTCAACAGCATGCCCAGATTGAAGTAGGATTTAATTTTTATTTTGTTTCTCTTATTGGGACACTAGGGTAGATTTTCCATAGTATTTTCCAGTGTGGGAATTGAAATGAAACAGAGATCTTGAAAACAGAAACTCTTCCAAGAGGGTAGTTGGTTAAAAGAGATTGTTTTCTGATGAAAAGCTCATGTCACAATCGATTTCATTTTCTGACACACAGATTGGAGCCCAGGCTGGTAAACCCACTGGGGGGGAGCCCTCAGAGAGTTTTCACACGACTGGGAACATATGTTAGCACCTCCTCTCTTTCCGTCCCCAGAGAGGAGGGCTTTCCTTTCCTCTCTAGCCTGCTCCTGAGTGCATATTGCTGCTCCCTGCAGAATTAGAAAGAGGAGAAACTGGGCCAAATGAATGTGTTTAGAGACCTATGCCGGAATACCTGTGGAAACAATGTTCCGAGGAAGCATTTACCTTGATCTTTTCAAGATCCTTTTGAAGAGCAGCCTTTGGGGGACAAACCAGATGTGCTTTCTCCTACCATCATTCTTTTCCTTGCCCTTCTGCATGACATTTGGAAAAGTTCATTAGGAAGGATTACAGAGCACACAGAATAAAGACACAGATGACCAGTCTGAAAGGAGGATGGAAGTAGTGATGTGTGTCCCCTGGTTCCTTTTATTGGAATTGTCTGGTGTTCCTGTTTGTGATTCTCCTCAAGCTCTTGGAAGAGGAAAGAAACCAAAATAGTCCCCACGATTACAACAGGCCAGGGTTGAAATGTGCCATGTGGTTTGTTGCCTGAGTTGGACCAGAGTCCTGTGGTTACCCAACTGCTGAATTAACCAGCACATGCCCCTGTGGTAAAATGTAGGGTCTTAGAACTTACAGAGGATCTTCAGGGAAAGAAAAATGAAGACAGTCAGGAAATTATTAGCAAATATTTCAAAGCTCCAATCTCAAAAACTGACTGATACAAATTAGACCTGCTGTTCTGAGGTATATGTGGTTTGATAGGTGAACTAAGTTTAAATTAGAAAAAAAAAAAAAGCTCATTTTAAACTCCAATTGGGTAACAAAAAGTTCAAATTTTATGAATTGTATTGAGTTTTAACCACCAAAAATTGGTTATCCAGATTCTGGACATATACACTAAAAATGTTCTGAGCTGTGTTCTGAACTTTTGTTATATTTCTAATTTTAACTTGACTCAACATACAGAGAGGAATGGGAATGGGTCCAAAAGCTTTCTGGCTCTGAATCTATGGAAAGTGTGGATCATACTTCTGACTGCCCCATGCGATTGTTCTTCTACGAGCTCCAGACGGCAGTGAAAGCTCTCCTTAAGCAGATAAATATACCTCCACACCAGGTACTAGTCTTTACCATTTTTATCTTCTTTTCACAGCTAATGGAGACTGCATTGTGGTATAAAACTCAAGAGGTTAAAAAAATCTGATATATTAGTTTATTTTCATTGGTTTAAATACCACTTTGCACATGCTGCACACTTTGATGCCTACAAGTGGACAAAGACTGCACTTCTGCCCCTTTTCTGTATCTCCTCCATGTTGAACTCTTCCAAGGCCCCTGTACCCAGCATTCTTATGGTCTGGTCAAGTAAGGAAAAATCACTGGCTAGCCCACCTTGAAGAGACACCAAGTTTCAGGTTCAGAATAGCACAAGTCAAGGAGAACAAATAATTAAGTGCATAGTTAGATATATAAATGATTTGACTAAGAATATCAGACTAGTGGTAGTATAATCTAATAGCAATGGCAAGGGTATACCATGCAGTCTTTTCACAAACAGAGAATTTACCGTCAAAATTATTGTCTTATCCAAATTGAAATGTGCAAATCTAACCTTCACTAATAAGCAACTTCAAGAAAAACTGTTGGCACAGAAGAGAATAGTAAAAGTTTATTAAGCTCTGTCTAGTAAGTTAACATGATGTAGCATTAGGTTGAATTCTTTTCTTTTTTTTTTTCTTTTTGGCCTAGGTTCACCATCTCCCCCCAACACGCACATGCGTGCGCGCGCACACACACACACAAACACACACACACAATCGTCCATGTTTAGCCTATAAAACAGGAAGACCATCACAGGAGTGACTGGCTCTCTTAAATAACAGAGCAACAACCCAGAATTGGCCTCTGACCCATGGACACAGGCACATAGAGTAGAGACTCCAAGTGTTCTTCTATTGGGGTACTGTTCTGATTATAAGTCAGTACTGCAAGGTTAGTCCAAAATAGCCAACCCTGATGAAGAATAAATTGCACAAGATTCCATAAAGGCACTAGGGGAGCAACTGGATTATTCCAGGGGTGGCCATGTACTCAGGAGAAGAAAAAAAAATACCAGCTTTACTTGTGACAGTAGATACTATTAAAGGGTTTCTTGAGCTTAGCAGGTTTGAAGCAGCTCATATTTCATTGGTGACTCTTGGGCTACACACACATGTTGGGAGAAGGAGAAGGCTGCCTAACTGCCTGAGAGTGCATACAACATTTTTTTTTGGATACTTGTAAAATTTTTTCAGTCCTTGGCCAGAAACTACATTTTTCCCCCTTAACCAACTTAAATTGAAACTAGTAGATTTTTAATTCAATCCATTTTTGTTGCTTCATGTAATTATATTCATCATTTTGAAAAGCCCACAGAATGCAATCATTTTCTGCTTTTATAAGAAGCATAAATGTTGTTTTCAGAGTTTATGTGGAACATTACTGCCTTAAATCTTGATTTTATATAGCATTATTAAATGGGCTGAACCCTAATATTTATGTTGTATAAAAATTCCAAGCTTGAAGTCGTGTAATTTTGTTAGATGTTTTATGCCAGTTTGGTGTTGTTTATGTAAGTGCCATGTTGTAACTCTCCTATTTTTCCTCCGCGCGTGTCCCTCTGCAGGCAAGGAACTTCCGCCTCTACACACAGGAGGTGTTGGAAATGGGTCACAATGTGTCCTTTCTTCTCCTGCTCCCTGCCTCAGACGACGTCTGTACAGCCCCAGGACAGAATAATCCTTACACCCCACACTCAGGGTTTCTTAACCTCCCTCTTCAGATGTTTGAACTTGGTATAGTAGCTTGTTTCACCTAGAAATATTAACCCAGCCTCCTTATAATAAAATCACAAAGTTATATCTGTTCCCCCTTGTCCCAGTGGAGGGTCAATAAATCACATGATGGCTTTGGCAACAACCCTTCCTAGAACTGTGTACAAGTCTGAGAGAAAGCAAAGCTCCAAGACTATGTGCCTGAGCAATAATTATTGAAACCTAGCTAAGGCCCATTGGAGAGGAGGGAATTCTAAATAGAGTGTTCAGTTATCAGGCTGCAGTTCTTGCCTTCCCTTTGCTTTCTTAAAACATAAATATAAGAACTGATGTTTTCATGAAAAGCACTGCCCCCTCCCTCTCTCTCTCTCTCTCACCTCCAACTGGGAAAAAAAAAGTGGCGAAATTAAAATGTAAAGTGTGTATCACTCTGGAGGAAAAAAAAAGTCAATAAGTAGTGCTAATTTATTAAATAGCCTCTAATATTAAACAGGCTCTAAATTTCTAGCAGACCATTTGAAAAAATTGACAGGGTTCCCAGGATACAATATTATGATTATAATGTGGAATTCTGAATGATGGAAGATCTTGTCCTGACTTTCAAAAATGAATAGCCTGGGCCCCAGTTTTGCAGAGACCCCTGCTGCCCACGGAGAATGTGAATAGGGAGGCTTTGTCTCTTCCCCTTGCTTCATCTTATAACAGGCCAATAAGAGGCAATTAGCAAGACTTCCGTCAGTTCAAATGAATTGTAGGATTTGTGGGAGGGTGAGTGGCTAGATGGGTGGAATGGAGGCAGACACTCTTTGGATTGCTCCCCAGCCACCAGATTTAGAAGCAGACAGGGCAACTGCCATTTTGAGACCTGCGCATCTAAATCTGAATTTATCCCTTGAGGATAAATGGATTAAGCCTCTCTGTTTCCCTTGCTCTGAGCAGGTCAGATGCCAAAAAGCTAGAATAGCAATTATTATTTTCCAGAAGAGGGAGATTTATTAAGAGAAGCCTGAATCTGACTTGCAGACTGGGACTTGAGAGTCCTGGGTCCCCTATTGTGTGACACTGGCAATCACTTAACCTTTCTGCACCTTTTCTGTGTCAAATGATTAATAACATTGGCCATGCCACTCTCAAGAGGTCTGGATGTGAATATGACCCCATCTAATGAGTTCCCCATCCAAAGAACATTATTAGTCCATGACATGATTGCACTGCTGTTACAAAATATAGTCTGGGTCATGGTATTTCATTTCAAGTCAATAAATATATATTAAATACCTACTGTGGAGATTCAGAGATGAGTAGGACAAAGGTTCTGCCTGCAAGGGGCTTTCAGTACAGTGGAAGGAGCAAAATAAGGATACAAATTACTATTAAATGAGGTAGAATGTGCCAAAATCATAAGTATTACGTGATACTGAAAAAAGAAAAGAAAATACATTTTTCTCAAATAGAGTAGCAGAAAGCCACCTTGGAGGACAGGATATTTGATGTGGGTGTTAAGGAATGGTCAAGATGTTACTAAACATGGACAGTAGGAAAAGCTTTCTTGTCAGGGAAGCAGAATGAGCAAAGAGATGGAACAGAAGATCTCAGAAAGAGTCAGAAAAAGAACTAGTGGTCTGGTTTGGCTAGATCAGAGAAATTATGTGAGGAAATAGTGGACACAGAGGTATGGGCAAGTCATGGCCACATTGGAGAGTATCTTAAGAGTCAGGCTGAGGAATATGTTTAAGATGGATTGAGAGCAAGGTTGGTGGATAGTTTAGGAGTTATTATAATAGTCCAGTAGTGGGGTAGAAACAACCCCCCCCCCAAAATGAAACAAATACAGATGTAAGAAACATCAGGAGTAATACACAAGGCTGAGCAACTGTTTGAGAAAAGGTGAAATCTAGAGACTTCTAGTACTCTCATGGTTTTCAGCCTCAAAGACTGTGAACATATTGCTGCCATTATCCAAAGCAAGGAAATCAGAGAGGAAAATGGCTGAGGAAGAAAATGATGCTTTTAGCTCTATCTTGAATGTGAAGGTGTGAATTCATCCAAGTGGACATGTCCATTTGGCAGTAAATGCAGGAGAGGAAGTTGGGCACCAAATAGAAATTTGGCCAGTATCTATTAATAACAGCTGATGCCATGAAAGTGAATGATTTCCCAGGGATAGATAACTGACAGGGAAAAGACCTAAGGAAAATACTTCATTGGAGAACAGAGAGTCCATTCTGTGTGAAATGGTCATTACTGTTCCATGATTACAAGCAAAAACACTCAGTGGTCTTCATGGTGGCAATCGATAATTTGGGATCACTCATAACAGTGTAGGACTCCCAAGACCGTGGAGGACCAGCCCTGAAAGTGTCCTCTATATCTTGCATTCTGGGAGGCTCAAGCACTTTTCCTGGGCAACCACATTTGTCCTACTGTTGTTACTCTCTACATTATCCTCTCTCCATTCATTTGTTCATTAATTCAGTAAATATTTACTAAGTAACTTACTATGTGTCAGGCACTAGTCTAGGTACTAAAAATCTGCAGTGAACAAACTCCCCAGGAAGTGGACATTCTCATGGAGGAAACACTAAACAATTCAACAATCAAAACTGTACATGTCAGACAGTCGTGAGGGCTATGATGAAAAACAAATTAGGGTAAGTGACTGCGTGAAGTGACAGGAGCTGCAATTTTGTATACGATGACCTGGGAAGGTCTCTCTGAAGAAGAAACATGTGAGGAGAGACCAGAGATTTCCATACAGTGGGAATGACAAGTGCAAAGGCTTTAAAGAGTGTGCTTGGCTAAAAGATCAGTGTCGGTGGAGTGTAGTAAGCAAGAGCAACAAAGATAGGAAATGAGATCAGAGAATCAATGGCTAGATCATACAGGGTCTTACAGGCCATGATAAGGACTCTGGATTGTACTTTTAAGTGTGCTGGAAGTTCACAAGAGAATTTTGAACAGTGGACCACACTTGAAGTAGTACTGCCAAGAACACAAAGAAAAAGACATTTTAAGAATTTACAGAACTAGAGATGTAGTTATCATAGTAATAAAAGCCAACAGCACCTATCTCTTTGACCTGTCTCACCTCTTCTTAATACTAAAAACCATATGAGACTATAAGATATTATTCTTCATCTATGAAAGCCAAGCCATAGATCAACGCCTTGGGTCTCAATAGTTCCTAACTTTAAGACTTTTTTTTCCCTAGAATAAAATATACCTTCATTTTCTCCTGGTTCTCCTTCATTACTATACCACAGGTCCGTGATCCAACTGATTAATGAGAACAATGTAAATTTCCAGAAAAGATCACTTGATTGGGCTTGGTTCCACTGATATACACAATTCTATTAGTCTTTTCTAGAGATCAGGAGGAAACATTGCCAGTAGCAGGAAACTAATACACTCTAGCAAAATGTTTATTATATTTCAGCACCACTAGCAACAATTTTTAAAATACTGCTCAGCCTTAGGAAGAATCATGACAAACTCTATCTTATCCCCAAAGCAATCAGAGCTTTCCACAAGCAAATTATCATACTGATCATCATGCTTCTTCTATTAGACGTTAGCCCACTAAGCATTTAATAACAATTTCTATAGGAACATCTGAAAGCTTGCTATAGTGGGCCTAAACTCTCAAGAAAGATGATAAGCAATTTTTACTTGTTTTTTTTTACAAGTAGGGACTTCTGTCTTCCATAGATAGGTCCATAGTAAAAGATCAACAGACACATTAAGCACTTCTGAAAAAAAGAACATTACTGAAAATTCAATCAAAACTCAGAAAATCATAAGAACACAGGAATTTTGATGAAACTTGAAAAAGTGCAAATTATGGGAATATGTAAATTATAAAAAGAAATTTACACTGTATTTCAGTTTGACTTGTACAAGTCATCCCTGTCCCAATGAAAGGATATGAGATTTGGCAAACTGACCATGTTCCCAGCAGTGGCCTGAGTGATCATAAATAACTTGCTAACCAGCTATGGAAAACTGCATCTGTGCCTATTCTAGCACGAAATAGATCTAGCAAGGACAAACTGATAAAGGAGCTTAGCCCTCTGTCTCCTGGAGCAAAGACTAGACTGGGGCAAACCCATAGGCTATTCTCTCACAGGGAGACTGTCACAGAGATGTTGTGAGATCTTTGTGAGCAACGTTGAGCTGAGGCAAAGTGGTACAATTTCAAACCCACTCCCTCTCCATAACCTGAGGGCTGACACTCCCCCCATCCCATCCTTTGGATACTGCACTCCACTGCAGTAATAAAGCATGTGCCTGGGGACTGACAAGGGTCACTATTTAAACTGTTCCCAGAAACAAAAGGAAAAGCAGTATCATGAGCCCTTAGAAATTCTGTCCAGTAATGTGGCATCTTGAGGATTTGCCTTGTCTGCACTGAGGAAGTTGCCCTGTCCTGACCCTATGGGCAGTCACACTTGACAGCAGGCCTATGATAAGAAAGGTTGATTTTCTTTATTCCCTTGGCTCTAGGATGCAAGCTGATTGGACGAGCAAGATTATAAAACTGGCAGATTTTTTAAAAACAGTTTGAAGCCTGGTATATATTTCATACTTAAGTGTTTGGCTGATTTTTCATTCAACAAACATTTCTGAGTTTCCACTGTATGCCAAGTACTATGCTGGGGCTGCACATACGGATGTTAATAAGACAACGTCTGCCCACCAGAAGCCTAGAATCCAGTAGAGGACACAGAAATCTATACCAAAAGTCCCAATATAATGAAAGCCCTGCTGTAAGAGGTGGGCTATTGAACTTCAAAGAAAAGACACCTGACCCTTCCGTAAAGAGATAATATTTTAGCTAGATCTTGAATTAGAAAGAAACATTCAAAAAAAGGGGGCACCTGGGTGGCTCAGTCAGTTAAGGGTTCAACTTTGGCTCAGGTCATAATCTCATGATTCGTGAGTTCAAGCCCCGCATCAGGCTCTCTACTGTCAGCATGGAGCTCACTTCAAATCTTCTGTCTCCCTCTTTCTCTGCCCCTCCCTCGCTCATTCTCTCTCCCTCTCTCTCTCTCTCCCTCAATAAAGAAACTTTAAAAAATATATTTAGGAAAAAGAAACATTCAGTGAAAGAAAGAAAAGGCAGAGCTAAAAAGGAAAATCATTTTAAACAGAAAGAACAGCATGCACAAAGGCTTGGAAACCTGAGGAAATGCAGTCCAATTAAGTACACTCTTAGTGGCTCATTGTGCCAGATGCTTAAGGCACCTGAGAAGAGTGACAGGAGATGAAACTAAATATTAAAAGAGTCAGAATCATAAAGAGCTACCTATACTGTCCTAAAGAAGTTAGACTTTATCGTGTAGGCAATGGGAGTTCATGAAAAGATTTTTTTAAAGGAATAATACGGTCTTGTTGGGTTTTAGCAGCTCTGAGGAAGACAGATTGCACAACAGTAAAAGCAAGGGTGGGGAGGGAGGGTGCTGGGAGTAGAGTCAATAAGACAGTTGAGAGAGTGGTCCAGGTGGCAATGATAAGAACCGGAACCAAGACTGCCACAGTAGGGGTGTAGAAGAGAAAGCAGAGGCAAGAGGAACGTAAGAGTTAAAATCAATAGGACTTTGTGATTGATTTAATGTGGTTGAAGAGCAAGATGGAGGAGCCACAGAGTCTGAATAGGGTGCTGAGATGGATAATGTTGCCATCTACCAAAATAGGAAAGATGAGGGAGGAACAGGTTTGGGGGAGGGTAAAGATGATGAGTTCAGTTTGACAAATGATGAGTTTTGAGGTGCCTGTGGGATATCCAGGCATTGAGCCTAATGGAATCCAGGCCACAGGCTTACAAGAAATGGCACAGTCTCAACCCTCATTCCTAAGGCCCATTTTTCATGATTTAGGATACCATTCCTGAATTCCAACTGTCAACTCCTTTACTACCAGGAATCTTTAGGGGGGGCATCTTGTGCCCAGGTTCTTTCCGACACCTTGGCAAAGAAATCGTGGAACTAAACTCACCCCAGGAGGTAACTGTATTGATTTTTTAGCTTCCAAACTAGGCTCCATGACCCAGACTTACTAGAATTTTATTGAGTTAAAGATCTTAAGAAGAATATTCTACTCTCAATCCTGTTCTAACATTCTAACTTGAAATGCCTCATTCTTTCTGAAGGGTTGGGGCATGGGTGTGAAAAAAAATTATTTTGTTTCTGATATGTGCCACATGCTGTGCTGGGCACTGTGTGTATATATGATATGATTTAATCCTAAGCAGGCATTACTATCGGTTTTAGATGTGGGGAAAATTGAGGCTCCCAGAGGTTACATGCTCACTGCCACACAGGTAGTAACTGGCAGAACTAGGATTCAAACCCAATTCTGTCTGACACCTAAACCCAAGTACTTTCTACTCTATGATACTCCTAATCCAATGTCTAGTGTTGGTGATGAATGCATTTTAGTCTGTCACTAACTTACATAGAAAAAAAGGAGAGAAAAAAAGGAGAGAAACGGCGCCGCACAAAATTAGACATAGTGTATAAATTACTAACAAATCATGTGGTCCAGATAATGCATTGTTGTACCCTATACCATTCTGTCTGTTAAATGCATGTGATTCACATTAGAAAAAAATTAGAAGCTTCCAGTCTATCCTCCCCTCCTCTGTGATGGCTACCAAATGTATCATTGCTAAACCACAAAAGACTATGTTAAAGTAACATTTGTTAAAGTAACATTAAAGGCTCTGGATAAAAACCACTAGCGCGGGAAAGTGAAGTGCTGTAGCTGAAAGGTCCTTACAGCTCACTGCGGTGAGTGGCACGGGGTGGGAGGGGGTAGTGTGGGCACTGTGAGACCACCCACTGATCCAAGGCTCCTACCACAAGGAGACACAACAAGACAAAGTTGTGGACACCCTGGCGTTTTAGAATTCATATGGGACTGATAGTGTTTCTTTTAAAGGAATTCTTTAGTGCCTCTCTCCCTAATCTCCCTATCTTCATATTTTAGAAAAAAGGGGAAAAAACTGATTTTTTTTCTTTTTTTCCTTTCTTGTTTTTTCCAACTTGGTTTGGAAAGGCAGACTGTGAGACACTTCACTCTCTTCACTCTCCAGCCAAGAGAGGACATCTGTCAAGTGCTAACAGGATATAATCCCTCCTTGAAAGGCATAAAGACACATTCAGGGAGTTACAAGGGTCAAGAGTAAGCTACAAAGTAATAGTGACTCTTTCCTGTAGAGCTGCCAGTAAATATCACAGACCTGAAATACACCTTTCAAAACAGGAAAATCAAGAGCACAGAGAGAAGAGAGAACAGAGGGAAAGAGGACACTTTGGAGGAAGGTTCTGCCCTCTTCAGACCAGGGCATGCATTTTTGTTGTTGTTGCTATTGCTGTTCATTCGATCAATAAACATTAATTGAGAAGTTATAATGTTTCAGATTTTGAGGAAATAAAAATAGGAGACATGGCTCTTGCCCTCCCAGAAATCATATTCTAATACCAAGGCAGTCAAGTAAACACATAATTATAATAAAGCAGGGTAAGTGTCCTGATACATTTAGAAACAAGTGCTCCAGGAGCACAAAGGAGAAAAAAACTAATTCCAGCTGCAGAGGAAGAGGTGTCAGTGAAGATTTCACTGCAGAGAAGACACTTAAACTGAATCTTTGAGTATCAGAAGAAGCTGCTCTGAGGATACTGGTGTGATCTGAAGATATTGGTAGAAAAGGGTATTGGAGGACAAGAAAAAGGCATGTGTCAAAGTATGGAAGTGTAGCAGGACTTGTAATAAATTCAGCCTGATCAAAGTTTAGGATTAATTCAAGTGGAGGGTGAAGGGTAGTTGCATGATGGAAGATATGATTGAAGATATATTCAAATCCTAGATTGAAAGCTGCTTTCCTTATGGTGATAGGAGGTTTGGGGTGCCTGGGTGGCTCAGTCCATTAAGCATCCGACTTCAGCTCAGGTCATGAGCTTGCGGTTCATGGGTTCGAGCCATGCGTTGGACTCTTGGCTGACAGCCTGGAGCCTGCTCCAATTCTGTCTCCCTCTCTATCTCTGCCCCTCCCCTGCTCATTCTCATTCTCTCTCTCTGTCAAAAAAAAAGAAATATTAAAAAAAATTTTTAGAGGGGTTTGATTTTTGTCCTGAAGTCAAGAAGAAGCTCTGTAGAGGTTTTAAGCAGGGAAATAGCATGAAAAGTAGATGTTTTGGGAGGAGCTCAATAGTTTGTTATTTCCGGAGAGGCTCTATGAAATCAGTTCTTCCCTGTGTAAGGCATAGAGGTGCTAGAGCACAGGAAGTAGGAAGGCAGGATCTGACACCAGACAGAAAAATCAAGCCTTGAACTGAGAAACACCTCCTTGAAATGGTGCACACCTGGAATAAGGATGATCCACAGAAGCCCTCACTCCATTCTTCTCTCCCACTTCCATATGAGGAAATACAAACAGAGCAGATTACCCTTACACACACCAGAGATTCATCCTAGGAGGAAATCAAGCAAGTAGGCAGTGTGGTTAAGATGGCAACTGTAAGGTGCACAGAACTCTCTCACTGTACAAAGAAGTCAGAGAAGTAGGGCTTCCTACTGAGGTGCAGAGATGACAAGATGTCTCATTCTAAAGTAGTGTGGTTTTAGCTTCTCTAAATGTCCAGGTCTGGGTCTTTGGAATCAGCTGCAAAGAGGCCCAAGGGCAGTACTTAGATGTTCTTCCTAGAATTCTTCATGAAAAGAAGCCAGAATAGAAATGTTTCCACAGATTTGTAGAGTTATAACAGCCCTATTTTCAAAGCATGGAACAAACTGGTACAGTCGGAGATATGGAGTAAATGAGGTTCCTGGAAAGTGAGTATGCAAATCCAACAATGGCCAGGCCTGGTACTGCACTATGATTCAGGATGCTTCCCTCAGCTCACTGGACTCCAATGTTTCGGTATGCGATCAGAGCCAGATAGAGAAGTATGGAAAGTCTGATCACCTCAGGGTACCTGCGCGAGGCTGAGTCCCACACTCCTCTCACCCTCCTCCAGGATGGAGATGAAGATTAGGCTGTTTCCTCTGGCCTCTGCCCATTATCTTTCGAGAGAGGAAGGCCAAGTCTGCCAGAGACAAAAATGGTCTATCTCCTTCCAGGGAAGCTGGGAAGCAGAAAGGCAAGTGAAGGATCAAAACCCATCACACCAGGTCCTCAGGGAGGTTTTCCAGCCAGACAGAAGACACCCTGAGAAAAGTACGTCTTGTATATTCTGGGACTTTTGGCCTTGAAAAGAAGCACATAAGATACTAACTGGATATCAGACATGGAAATCAAAACTAGGTTTCCAATTTCTACTGGACTTTTTTTTTCCTTTAAAGTGATAAGCAAATTTCTTTTCTCAGAATATATATATATGTATATATATAAAATATACATATTCACAGAGATGTGTATGTATGTGTATATGTATATGTATGTATATATATATACACACACACACATGGCCTCAACTTTAGGAGCTGAATGTAAACTGCAGCTTAAGCCAACCCCACTTCCCCATGCCTTACCAGGACTTGGTAAACCTTAAAAGGGAATACAGTCTGACCAAAGCCAGACAACTGGCCCCTAAAGAGCATATTTATAATTTATTTATGGCTTAATATTTTCCACTGATAGGATTAATAAATCATGTTTTCATTCAACTTGTTTTCTCTGAGGTATGAATTTCTCTATTTTGATACCAGATCTTAACATGTTTTATTTTGCTTGTCCATTTTCCAGTTCATTTTTGCAGCTACAGGGAGAAATTTATTAGTCTGTATTGCCGCCTTTCTGCTGTTGTGGAGCTGGATTCTCTGAATACCCAACAGTCCCTGAGGGAAGCGATCTCAGACAGCGAGGTTGCAGCTGCCAAACAAAGACACCAGCAAGTTTTAGATTTCATTCAGGTAATAGTTTGTTTCTTCAGAGGTAGAAGGAAGGAAGAAGGGGCAGGGTGGAGGGAATGAGAACCAAGCATGAGAAAGAACAGCAATCTGGGTTTACTTAAAGACCACAGTATGCAAGAGCCTGTTGATTTGGTTAAAATGTGGAGTTCAGAAAGATGTGAGTTTTTAAACAAAGGCTTAAGAAAAAGCTACACATAAATCACAGTGTTACTAAGGACTGCATCAGTCACTATGTGGGTAGCAGGGATTCCCATATTGGAGAGAAAAACCACTGCCAGAGGAAGTATTGATCAGATTATTATTCTCACCTGGTAGCCCACTGATAATTCTAACAGAAAGAAAAATTGTATTAACTCAATATCCCAGAACAAAAAGAGAAGATGACCCAGCAGCTTATGTTAACTCAAATCCAGTTGGACCTAAGATTCCCCATGGTTTAGACTTTTTTCTGCCAGAGCTGACACTAACGTGTGGCTACAGGGAGGGGCCAGAAAATGTGTTCCCTGTCTATGATCTTATCTGGAGAAACCTTAAGGTGACACCTCAGGTTCTTGTGACGGGGCACTAATTAATTACCAAGACAATTTGAATCTCACCTGAAATTGCCTCTACGTCCCTTGGACAAATCTTATGATATTTCTGCCTATATTAACCAAGTCACAAAATGAGTATAATAGCAATAGCCCATGATAAATATCACTACAATACATATTCAGTTCAATTTGGTAAATATTTGTTGAACACCCAGATGTCAGGCACTGCAAGAGAGATATGGAGTTGAATGAGATATGGTCCCTGACTATAAAGAGTTTAAAGTCTAGTAGGGTAGACAAGAAATGTGTATAAATACTATTTTTAAAATGAGTTAGGTACCAAAAGTACCAAAAAAAAATTTTTTTTGTTAACACAAAGAAGTAAAAATTTACTTACATTTTTGGGTATAAGAAAAGTTGCCATTGAGGATGTAACTGATACCCCAAGCTGGGTCTGGAGGGGCAGTTTACACTATAGTAAGGAAAAACAGACTTAAAGGCATTCAAAGCAAAAGTATTAACAGATAAGGCAGAAAGAATAGAAAAATGGTATTTTGGGAATGGTGCGTAGTCGATAGGTTGGGGCATAAACTGAGTAAAGGTAGTGAGAAAGCAGGCAAGAATGAAAGCAGCAATGAGATCAGATCACAAGGGCTTTATTAAAGGCTATGGTAAGAAATTTGTACTTTATTCTGTAGGTAAGAGGGCCCTGGCCAAAGTCTTGGAGAAAGTAAGCTATAGGCCCTCATAGCTATTTAGGATAGATTCAAGCTGAGGAATAATCCTTTGCAGCGGTATGGCCATACTGGTTTATAGTAAACACTCATTTCTCATTGGCTATGCTCACTAGATAATTTGCAAATTATTCCTGGGTTTAAGGAGAAGACCGAAAGTAGGGAAATCAAATATGAAGCTATTACAATCATCTAGGAGAGGAATGCTGTGTCCTATGAGTGAATAAATTTCTCTAAATCCCAACCTCCTAATCTGTAAAATAGGGAAGGTAATACTACTACTAGCACATAGTATTACTGAGAGAATTCAACAAGATAGTGAAGCACTGAGCACACTGCCTGCACATAGTAAGTATGCAGTAAACTATGTATTCATTTATTCACTAATAAGGAGGGAAAAATGCTCTGATTTGGAATTTACTGAGAACTCAGGAAGAAGATATTATAATATACTTGCAAAGTGGTGAGCAAACAAATCTTATTCTACTTCTCCCACTCTGTAAATGAGATCCTCTCAGACTAAATAAACCTTCTTAAGAAATTACATGTTTTCTTAACCTGAGAACGTAGTATTTAAAAATTCAAACATTTATGGCATTTATTTCATTTCCAGTAAACATGGAACATCGATATGGGGAAGGGGTGGGAAAGGGCAGAATGAGGCATGAGAATATGAAAGACTGGCTTATCTGTTTGAACCCAATATAATGGACAGTGGAGCAGAAGAAAACAATGACCAGAAAAATCAGTAAGCATACATTTTTAGTCCTGAGTTCTACTAATAGGCCTTGGAGTAATGGACAGTTCGTTTGCTCTCCAGGGCCCCAATTTTTTCATATGTAAAATGAAAGAGTTGGACTTGATGACTTCGAAGGGCCTGGTTGGCTCTAATATTTCATGACATCTTTAACAACCATAAATATTTTTAGAGAAGTACTTCTATAACCATGCCTTAGGTTTTATTCCACTTAAGCCTCCCTGAATCCACTATGTTCATCCAACAAGAAAGCTGACTTTTTTCAGTCTTTCTCAGTCCCAGACCCCTCAGGAGTTCCTGGCTCCATTCTTACTCTTATTCCCACTCTTACTTCTTACTCCAATCTTTTTCACCTAGCCTAGGCCTCCACTGCCTTTTTCTCTTTTCCCTTTCATCCCATCATTAAATGGGATGGATAAAGGCAGGCCAGTCCAGCAATTCCTCAAAGTTGCAGCCTGTTCTAGTCTCCCAAAGCAGGTAACTTGAGAGCCCCCTCTACATAGTCTCCTTCCAGCCAGCCAGGTACACGAAGACTTGGATAAAAGCCAATTCCCAAAGGATTCAAAAAATCACTTCTAGGCCAGGGTAAACCCAGACTACCTCCTGTACCCAAGCCTTCAGTGGACGGCTTTGCTCTACCCAACATGGATAACTTCACTGACTAGAGATAATGCAGTATCATCTCTCCCCTTATCTATGTTGGGCTTCTCAATCTCTCGCTCTCACTCAGAATGAAAACCAGCTGCAGCCACTCACCCGTTGGCATTCACAGCTCAGCCCACCACACACCATAACCTGCAGAGGCAACCGCCAGCCACGAGAGCATTTGTATGATTCCAGATCTAAGACAGTGTTGAAGTCACTACACAAACCAAACATTGTAAAGAGCAAGGGAGTCTATGTAAATACAGTGAGGAAAAGAAGCCAAAGACTGCAGCCAGAAAAGGGGGAGGGCCTGGACCAGGGGAGGTGTAGAAAATCATAGATAAGGTATACAGGTTTTATAGACAGCACACACAGCAGGAATGTCAAAGTGTAGAGACTTGGAGCTTGGCATATTTTGAGCTGCTAAAGCCTAAAGGGCAATTAGGCTATAATTTATAAACTGTAATGCTTCAAATGCTCCTAAGCTGTAATAGAAACACAGCTCATTAAATATAGCCAATCTATCATCCCCTCAAGCACCTTGTAACTGTGCTGTGAGAAAACCAATCACCTTTACATTTTAATAAAAATATTATCTTGCCTGAGCATAGAGAAAGGGTGTAATTTATGGGATGAAAACCAAAAATTTTAAAGGGCAGGGTGAGAAATGGATGCAGAACTTTTAACCAACAGACCTAGGGAGTTCATGGTCTTTCTTTTTAAAAATGTGTCAGCAAGTCTTTAGAAGCTGAATTTGGACCTTAAAATCAGGGGGATTATGTTGTCAGTTATTTTTAGATCAACAGTATAAGGTAAAATGGGTGAAAATTGTACTTCTTTTAGAGCTACTTAGCTAAGTCTGCTAAACTCAGGCCACAGGCCTCCCTGTACAAATGTTTTAAATTTTTATTCAGTTAATACTTCTTCACTTCATCACTGAGAAAAAAATAAAAAGTAAATATTGTTTACACAGATAATTTTAAAATTTATACACTAAATCTCACTATCCATCCTCAGCAATAAGGCTGAAATAATCTTATCCAAAGAGAATAAGTGGATTACTAATAATTGTATTAGTTTCTTAGGGCTGCTGAGACAAATTACCACAAACCAGGTGACTTAAAACAACAGAAATTTATTCTTTCACAGTTCTGGAGACTGAAAGTCTCAAGTCAAGATGTTGGTCAGGCCATACTCCCTCTGGAGGCTCTAGGGGAGAACGTATTCTCTGCTTCTGCCAGCTTCTGGTGGCTGCTGGCATTCCTTGACTTGTGGCCACATCACTTCAATCTCTGGCTCTGTGGCCACACTGCCTCCTTCTCTTCTGTCTGCCAATCTCCCTCTGCCTCACTCTTATAAGAATGTCTTTATGACAACATTTGTCATTGAAATAGGGTCCATCCCAATAATCCAAGATAAACTTCCTTCTCAAAATCCTTAACTTAATCACATATTTTGGCAGACAAGGTAATATTTACTCTTTTAGCATGGAAGGCAATATTCACAAATTTCAGGGATTATGACATGGACATATCTTTGGGGAGGCCACATTCAGCCTCATGCAATAATCATGATTGTCGTTCTAACAACTTTAAACTTTATAACGATGTATACTCTATATAGTGCACTCATCTACATTATCTTACTTAATACTCATAATCACTCTGTTGGAGGGCAGAGATCTAAAGAATTGGGTAACATTCATTCATTCATTCATTCAATGAGTAATCACTAGTGAGTAGCTACTCTTTGCACAGCCAAGAGCAAAAGATAGAAAAGCACAGTTCCTATCCTTAGAAGGCACTCTAAAAGCTGTCCACAGTCAGTAGTGCCTTTAAGATTAACTTTGAGACAAGAGTGCTACACGAGGTAGGACCAGTAGAAGCCAGCTGAGAGGGCGACAATCTCAACAAGAAAATTTGCCCAAGTTTCCTCTGGGATTCCCACTTTGGTTTTACCTGCTGAACTTCATTTCTCTCCCTTTACTACGCTCAGTGCATCCTCATGCCCACTGTTGACTCTCCTGCCCAACTCACTGCCTAACAAAGGCTGAAACTCAACCACAGGCTTCCATTACCAGCCCTAAATACTCTGCCAAAACCAGAATAGAAAGCAATGGAAAATGGCTCTTGACCATACTAGTTCACTCTAGCTTGCCTGTCACTCTGAACATGGCAGTCTGTCACAGTTTCAGACTCTATTCTGTGTTGTGAATATACTTTAAAGACTATTATTTAAGTACAGATAAATAAAACTTCTATAATCAGACCTTAACCTTGCAGTATTCATACAATGAACATCTTCTACCTGGAAGTCGAGTGCCACCAATTTTCCAAGTGTCCTTCAAAAATAAATCACAAAGTGTCAGAGCTAACAGGGACCTTAGGCATCATCTAGTCCAACCTCCTCTTTTTACAGCTGAGTAAATGGTCCAGAAGAAGTTAATGGCTTGCCAGAGGCACCCAAGTGAAATTAGACATAAAGCCTATCACAAGCTCCAGGGTCCCATAAAAAAAATGTATAACTAACATCCCCTCCTTAGAGAGTCAGAATAACCAGCAAGTTTATGGCCAGTGTCTATCAAGATCTAGGAGACTGTCATCCACAGAGGTGGACTCAAAAATATGAGTGACTTTTATTTACACTAATATGTTCATAAAAATGACAGCTGTACTCTATAATGAAAATACTGTTGAAATTACTTTCGTAATTTTCTGATAACCCTTGAAACCAAAATAATAACAATATAGAATGGACTCTTCTAAAAATCTAAGGATATTTTAATTACTTAGGAATAAGCTATTTAAACTGTTTTGTACTTTAGAAGCACTTATTTTACATGTAAGAAAGTAATAAGTTCAATATATAAAGTTATTTCTTTTCTATTAAAATAGATCCAAGAATCTCTGCTTAGCAAAATATTCCAGAAATGCTTTGCTTTTCTTCTTCATAAAAAAGAACTAAAATTGCATTTCTTTCTTCAAGTATTCTGAAATTTAGACTTTATCATATCCCTTCCTCACAATACCCTAATGAGGAATATTTCATCTTATGCTGAGAATCAATAACACTTCATATGTGTGAGAAATGTATCCTACAGTACAAAGCACTTACAAATTCATCATTTCCCCCAATCATCATACCAGTCCTATGAGATATCAAAAGGGAGGTTTTTGTCTACATTCACAAATAAGGCAATAGAGGCTTAAAAGATGCCAAGTGACTTGCCAAAGGTCATTACAGAGCTAAAAATGGGGGTCCCAGCTGGAATTCAGGTCTTCCGCTATTTGCACTAAATCACATAGCTTCTCAGGTAAAAATATGCAAGGTACAAGAGATGATAAAGAACAGGATTCTCTGGCTTAGCAAACCTACATTGAAAATATTTTACTCAAAACCAGTACTGTGGGAAATGTATCATCTTGGACTCTCAGGGAAACTTACTCATTTTACCCTGTTTGGCCTGTTTGATAAACTTAAAGTCTTTTATAATTTCATTCCAAAGCAAATAGATGAAGTTTGGCGTGAAATGAGATGGATCATGGATGCTCTACAGTATGCAAGATACAAACAGCCAGTTTGTGGCTTACCCATCACAAAGCTGATAGACCCCTCACATGAGCAGAACCTCAAGAAGATCAACTCTACATCATCACATATAGACTGTCTTCCATCCCCATCCCCATCCCCAGAGATGCACAGAAGAAAGGCTGTGAGTGGTAAGCAAAAGATCTACAGGTCTATATTTCAGTGACCAGATTCTTGGTCCTATCTCCACTGATGAGGCTCTTTTATGCTAAGGCATTGGTCCCAGTAAGCAGGAGGAGACACTGCATAGTGGTAAGAGTCTAAAAGCAGAAAGGGAACAAAATCAGAACAGTGGAGGGATAGGTAACTAGGGCAATAACCTGAGATCAACTCCATCCAGGAGTGGAGAAGCTTTAGTCCAGTTCTAGCCTGAGCTTCCAAGATACAAAAGGACACAGAGCAGGGATGCAGAATGGGGACTGATTTGGTGCCAAGTGAGGGCCAAGTCGGCCAAGGGAATCTGACCAAAACCAAGTAAGGAAGGAGAAAAGGCCCAGCCTCTAGTAAATAGAGACTGACAGTAAAGAGGCAGGAAGTAGGTCCCAGCCTGGGTAAAAGTTCAGGGCGAACTTCTCACCCAGCAGAGCACCAATGTCCTGGGGTGGGAGATGGGAAAGAAAGAAATCTTGGATAAATAGAATCCTGATCCTGAAGCCAAATAAGTAGGCTGGCCTCATCATGGATAAAACAAGCAGGCGACAACTTTCAGGCGAGCTGTAGGAGATGCCTGGCACATCACCTCTACTCTTAGGAATGGAATTTGAGTTTACATGGAAATGCTAAGAACAAAACATGGCTGGGTTAACACAGAGTTCTACAAAATACCTTTTGGCTTATAGAGAGAAAGCATACTAATTGAAGGCAATATAATTCTTTTGTCTTAGGATTGTTGAGACTAGTGCCATTTTCTAGGCAATTAAAATAATGGCAAAGCATCTTTCTTGATTCTATAGCTTGTAAGAGCTCCCAATTCTGTAAGCTTTACAATAATAATAATTAACATTTTTAACAAACAGTTCTGAAATATGGGCTTGTCCCATAGGGGGCAGCATGGTGTAGCTGAAACAGCTTGGGCTAAGAAATCAGAGACCTGGATTCAAGTCCCAGCTTTCTTTTACTAGTTATACCAGCTTGAACAGATTACTACATTTGAGTCAGTTTCCATGTACATAAAGTGAAATTAATATCTATACCTTGAAAAGTTACTTGTGGTTAGGATAACGTATGTCAGATACGCATGGCATATAATAGACACTAAATTGTCATATTTGATGTTATTACTCTTATTATAGAAAACTTTAGTGGAGATGTAAACCTTTTCTATAAGTAAGCTTATATATGCTCCTATATTTTAAAAATCTCACTGTCCTAAAAATCAAAACTTGGCAAATGGAAGAACTTGAGAGACAGCTAATTTACATTACCAAAGGATTCTATGATTTACCCAATAATTTTTTAAAGAACACTTTGAGTAGATTTTCTCAAGTGAATTTTTGTAGATTCCCACTAGGCTGGACATACAAATAAAATGCCATCCCTGCCATAAGCTAGTCTAGTGGGGGAGACAGATACATTAACAAAATTTCATGGCGATTGTGTATGTGCTATGATGAGTATATGTATAGGGTGCTGTGAAGTCTATCGAATGTGTCAACCATAAACTCATAAAATCAAAGAGACCTTCCTGGAGGGGAGATGGGGTGAAAAGTAGGAGAAAGAAGAGTATTTATGGGCAAAGGAAGCAAAGTGTGCAGCTGTATTGTAGTTCAGGGAACTGTAAACAGTCTGGCTGAACACAGGATCCAAGGACATTGTTTAGCCTTTTCCTTTTCTCATTAAAAAAATATTTAATGGTTATCCACCATGCTTCAGGTACTTCTTGAGGTAACAGGGAGGGATATAGTGATAAAGTTTCCACTTCCATAGAGCTTACATTCTAGAAAAAGTGACAATAAAAACATAAACAAGATAATTTCATAAAGTGAAAAAATTCCAATATATAATACAGAACAGGAATCAAGATGAGTGGGGGAAGGGGGAAAATTAGCAGGGAGAGTGGAGAGTGTCGAATTCACTAAGATGATCAGCAGAGACCTATCTGTGAAGATTACATTTGAACCAACCACAGAAAAAGGACCAGTAATGCAAAGATCTAGAGTTGGAATATTTCAGGCAATAAAACAGCAATAGGCCCTGAAGTGGGTGAGGGATGAAAAGAAAGCCAAAGTCATTGGAGCAGAACAAATGAAGGGGCTACTGGTGAGAGAGAGGGTAGAGAAAAAGGCAGGGGCCAGAGCAGGCAGGAGCAAAGTAAGAAGTTTGGATTTTATTCTACTTGTGATGGAAAGCCATTGGAAACTTTTAAGCAAGGATTGATATAGTCTGAATTACTCTTTAACATCAAATCTGGCTATTGTATGAAGAGACCGTAGTGGGACAATATTGGAAGCAGGAAGATCAATTATGAAGCTAGCAACAGAGGGATACCAAGTTTTCTGGCGTGAATGTCTCTGGATATCATGATGTCATTTACCAAAAAAAAAAAAAAACTTAGGAGAAACAGCTTGGGTAGCTGGGCATGTTGAATTTGAGTTAGTTTTAGGACATTCCACACAAAAAAGAAACATTAAATAGAAAAGGATTATGGGGTCTGAAGCTCAGGAAAGAGAAGTGGACTAATAACACGGATTTAAGAATAGTTGACATATGAATGATGTAGCTACAAAAATGCTTAGGATTCCCTAGAGAGAGTAGTTGGAGTAAGGAGAGGAGAGTCTGAAAGGATCCCTGTGGAATGAACAGCAAGACTTTTTAGAGCAGGAAGAAACCACCAGAGGAAGATAGATTAAAAAAAAAAAAAAAACCAAGAGAGTAGTGTCACAGAAATTAAAGCGTGTCAAACAATAGTGAGAGCTTAAATAAAACTGAAAAGCTTCTATTGGGGTTATTTTCAACAAGGAACTCACCCGTAATCTGGATGACAGCAGTTTGTGAAGGAAAGGAGATATAAAACTGAACAGAAGTAGATCAGGAAGTAAATGGGAGGTAAAGGAATGGGACCAGTAAGGATACACTCTTCAAAATCTTGGCTGTGAAAGAGAAGAGTGAGGGAGGGCAGTAGCTAGAGAGGTCTAGGGTTGAAAGTGCCATTTTTAAAAGGCAAAATAGATATTCCCTCTGCTGTTCCACAATTTACATAAGTCTGCAAACAGCTCTTGCATTCTACTTCCACCTTCATAGCCCGTGCCTGCCCTCTCTACTCACACAACTTTCCCTGAGTTTCATCTTCTCTTGGCCACGGGGACCTAAGAAGGTCCCCCTTGGCTGTATGAGGGTGGCCTCTCCCGTGCCACAGAAGTGCCAAACTCTCATATTGGCCAGATGACAGGTTACACACACTCTCTACTGGGAGGATCTGGCCAATTACATTTGGATTTTATTATTAATCTAAAATGTAAGTGATCATCATTCTGTTCCTTAAAATATAACTCTCTCTTGGGTCCATTTATTTCTCTGAAGCCAAGATTCCATGGGCTGTGAAACACAAAGACGTGGAGGGAAGCAAATGAAAAATGGAACCCAGTGACAAGCAAACAGTTGAGAGCTGGGAGAAACATTTAGTGGTCAGATCCCCTCACAAAAGCAAAAGCATTTTGGAGCAATGAAATCTGCTCCTACATACTCTATCCTCTGCACTAGTGTGGCTACTTTTATTTGGAAACCATTTATAAGGAGGAAAAAATCCAATTTAGAGAAATATCCCCAGTGGGTTACTCCCAGAGCAAACTCCACTATACAATTCCGTTCTGCGTGGGTAGGGTTCACCTACCTTCTGAGGAGCCTGCTGGAAACAGAGCCTGTCACAAACCTGCCAACTCAAGATTCTGTTTTAAGGCTGTTGAGCACCTTGGATTTGTTTGTGTGTATCTATGTGCAGGGGAGGGATGGTGGGGGGAATGGAACTCTTTAACTTCCCATTGCTGTGTGGTTTTCAAACACAAAGTAGAACTCCTCTGAGTCAATTAAAATTAAGCATCTCCCAAGGACCCAAGGGGGAAAGTTGGCTCCTAGGAAAGGCAACTCATGGCAGGGGGTGGAATGGTTTGGTCCATCACATGGGTATTTTCTCTCCCACTCCTTTTCTGTGGGTACAGTGGTCACAGGCAGCAGCAATTTTTTTTTCCGATACTGCTATTTCTCCTAGTGACGCATGGGTGAGGCAACAGAGGGGAGGGGGGCGTTGTTTCCTTCAGATGCATTTGAAGATTATTCTGATCTTCCAATCTGGTAACCTTTTCCCAGATGATGTTAAGATCACTATAGTATAAACAGTTCAGAAAATCAGCAGGAATCTGAAGATGTTATTTCTCTTGGGAAATTAGAAGGTGAACAAACCCCTGAGGTTTTCCCCAACTATTTAAATTCTTCACTTATAAATTATTTAAATTCTACTCAGTGGAAACAGATTCAATGAAGCACACAAAAAATACAAATTTGGACACTGATACATTAAAAATGTAAAGATAGATTTTAGGGCAAATATTGCTTATTATTCCTTTCTTTCTGTCCTGCCATGCCCCCTGCCTTTAAGAGAAGAGCAATAGCTTTAAATCAATTATTCTTTCCTGAAATGTCATCTCCACATAACGCCCTCAAAATCCACATCAACTCTACTCTGCTGTTGTTGGCCTGATCCACAGAGACCAGGAATTGCAACACCCATTACAATGGCAAGAAAGCCAAGCTTCCGAAGCCAGCACTAATACTATGGGCAGAACTTTCACCAAACAGCTCCTGGGTCAGTCAGAGGGGAAACACAAGGTTCTACCAATGCTAGCCTGCCCAGTGGGCCCTGTAAGGGAAATTGAGGAGCACAACCAGGTTTATTAAAATAACAAGTGGGCAAGGTGCCTACAATGCTTAATGGAGCATATGGCCTGGATCTGGGGATGGAAGCTGCACTTTGCATTCTTTTCCAGGAAGGGAGGGAGTGGCAGTGGCCTAAGTCCCTGGAAACTCTCCTCAGTGCCCTGGCTGGCATCCTGGAGATTTTCCCAGATTGTTCTGGGAGGGGTATCCCACTCTAAGCAATAGGTTCCACTAAGTCTTATAATAAATAATACAACCACCATGGAAGTCAAATATTTAGATTCCTACTAGAACAGTGTTTCCCAACTGTCGGTCCATGAACCGACAAGAGAATATTTACCACTCCATACCCAAGCCTTTTTTTCCTCTCCTTGGGTTATGACAGTGACAAGTATCTCTTCTTTTAATTTATCTCCTATGTCTCTTGCTCCTAGGAGCTATGGTAAAGAAGTTATATCATTTACTAATTCACTGCGAAATCTAGGTTGGGAAATACAGTACTGAACTAAATCATCACCAGCACAAGATACCATACGAGAGATTACTATTCTCCTTTATTATCAACAGCATTCTCACAGCAAAGTCTTGAAGCTTATCTGATTACTGGTCTATATTTTAATGAGTCACCTCTCGATAACGTTTTATAATTATTTTCTCAGTATCTAAGGGTAGAAAGGCACTTAAAGTATTTCTAACAATCTAACTTAATCATCATGGCACCTGTGAAGATAGGCAATATAATAACAACATGCTGTAGAGGAAGAAAGGTTCAGAGGGGCTAAGTGATTTGCTCAAGATCATATACACAGTCAGGGAGCAAGACAGGACTTCAGCCCAGGTCTGTCGAATTTTAAGACAGTTGTTCTTTCTGCTACAACTAGGCTGACCCTTAAGTCAAGCATCACCAAATATAAAACAAAATAATTTAGGTGACTGTTTTCAGGAATTTCTATGGCAGATTAATTAGCTCTTTCCAGGCTGCTTTCAATATTGTTTTTAAGAAGCAATCAAATCTCACAATTCTTTATGCTCCCAGATTTCAATATTTGTCTTAGTTTCAATCAACTCGACATATTTTACTGAGAACTTTGTATGCACCAGAAACAGCACAAGAGTCTAATAATACAATGATAATTAAGTTGCAGTCTTGTTAGGAGGTATGGCCTGCTCATATGTCCATGTTCAGATTAGATGATCTGGAAAATGCAGAAGATTCTGCATGTCCCTTCGCTTGACTCCTTCCTTGGTCCATTCCTTCTCTGCCTGACTTCTTCAACGTTTACTGAGCGGAAATAAACAAGACGTAGTGATGCCCTCTGAAGTTCATGGTTCAATAATGGAGATAAACATGCAAATAAATAGTTTATAATAAACCTTGATAAATGCAGTAACAGAGATATAAGAGCCAAAAGAATGGAGCAACTAACTCTACCTGAAGAAATCAGCATAGGATCTTCCTGGGGAGTCTTAAAATATGATTCCCCATTGAAAATTAGAAGGTCAGACCTTTGAAGCACACCTTCATATACTCCTTACTGCCCTGCAAACAATAGATGCTCACTATTTGTGTGCTGAGAGGTCAAAGTACAAACTGCTCTTGCAGAGTGCTTTACCCAGCTGTAGGCTGGAAAGGGAAAGAAAGTGTCACAAACTCCTCTGCAACTGCTATATAGTTATAGTCACTTTTACTATCAGATTTCTAGTGGATTTAATGGTGGCCGTAAAATGATTATGTTCATGTCCGAACCCCCATAACCTGTGGATGTGACCTTATTTGGAAAAAGAACCTTTACAGATGTAATTAAGGATCTTGATATGAGATCATCCTGGATTATGAGGGTGGGCCCTAAATCCCATGACAAATGTCCTTACAAGACACAGAAGAGAGTCTATATAAAGACAAAAATAGATATGGGGGTGACACCCCCACAAAGAACACCAACAGCCACCAGAGGCTGGAAATGGCAAGAAAGCACTCTTCCCTAGAGCCTCCAGAGGGAGTACAGCCCTACGGACACCTTGATTTCAGACTTCTGGTTTCGAGGGCTATGAGAGAATAAATTTCTGTTGTTTTACGCCACCCAGTATGTGGTGATTTGCTTATAGTAGCCCCAGGAAACTAATATAAAACTTAACATGTTTCTCTAGCAGCAGCAATAGCCCCTGGTTAAGCATCAGCACAGAGCCTACTTTCAATCCTCTCTCCCCTTCTCTGTCTGCCCCTCGCACATGCACGTTCTCTCTCTCCCTCTCCCTCCCTCTCTCTATCTCTGTCTCAAAAATAAACATTAACCAAATGCTAAAGTGAATAGGAGCATGGCAGGCCTTTGGAGACAAATCTGCAGGTGAGCTTCTATCCTGCTACTTATCAACTATATGTGAATGAGAATATTTAATAAGCCTAAGCTTTAGTATTCTTATCTGCAAAACTGGAATTGTTATAAGCATTAACTAGGATAAAGCACCTAGAGTACTTAGCTTAATGGCTGGCCCACAGTAAGCACTAAGAAAATGTCATTACTACTATAGACACAAATGAATACGTGTGGACAGCTGAGTAAACAACACTGACCAGATAGAGAAGGAAGTTCAACTAAAGTCAATTCTTTGGACCTTATTTCCAGCCCAGTTTCAAATCTTCAGTTAACCTCTCTTCTTCACACCGAGGGTACCTGTTGCTGCCATCATCAAAAACAACTAATAGTTCTGAGACCCTGTTCCTGCAGTACCAATTTTTCTCACAAAGGATGAGGAAAAGTGCTCTCTAAAACTTGTGTTAAGATTATTAAAACCATTCAGCCCAAGCCAGTATCCAATTCACTCCTTTTAACTTGAAAATCTCTTTATATCAATCTTCTTCCCTACCTCGTGTCCTTCCAATCGTTTCCACTAAAAACCAAAACCAGCACTGGTGCTCACAAGTGACCACTCCTTCTTGTTATGTCCATTAACGTACCATTTTTCTTTCTTCAACAGTTCCCTCTCCAGTGATTCCTTCTCTACCCACAAACATCTTCCCCCAACCTTGCAACCCATGAGGCTCCCATTCCATCTCCTCCAGGGATATTTTGGCCAACCACTCAACCTTAATCTGTCCCAAATTAAATTTACCATCTCTTCCATTGCCCAAGCCAACCCAAATCCACTGCCTAACCCTGATCCAATTTAACTCCTCTGGTTTAATGCTGATACTATCATTCAGACACTAAGCCTTGAAACCTGCTAGTCAGAGCAGGACCTTTACACTTGCTTCTCCAAGTTGTCTGGAACACTCTCCTCAACCTGTCACATAGCTGGTTCCTTCCAATAATTAAGATCTCACCTAGACTCCCTTTTCTATAGGGATTCCTCCCTTAACTACGTTGGCAAAGAACCTTCCTCCCTAGTGACTCTCTACCTGAAACCCAGTTTCATTTTCTTCACAGAACATTGCACTATCTGAAGTTAATCTTACATGGGTTTTTTTTTACTTATTTAATCCATTCTCTATGACCTGATTAAAAGCAGATACCATATCTGCCTAGCACAAAATATGTGCCTAATAAACATCTTTGAATGAGTAACTTTCCTGAATTTCTATTTTCGTCCACATAACCACCACTCTTGCACAGCCCCCCCCCCAACCTGAAAAAGATAAATATTTAAAAGAAACATAGCCTGGATCACAGCCTTCTCATTGGCCTCCCTGCTGTCTGTTTCCTCTTCATCCAATTCATCTTAAATCCTACCTGCTACATAATTATCCTAAATCACAGCTCACATCTTGTCAATTACTTCTTCAAAAGTCTTCAATAGCTACTCATTGGGTATAAAATTAGATATAATCCTTATCTAAGATTCACTACTTTCTCCTGGCTCCACCCTACCTTTTAAAAAATTAAATTCCCTCTTTTGACCATTTATTTTGAAATAGAGAAACCATAGGTTGCAAAGAACTGTACAGGAATTGCCATGTACCCTTCCCCCAACTTCTCCAACATCAACAACTTACACAGCTCTTGTACAATATCAAAACCAAGAAGCTGGTACAATCCATAGAGCTTATCCAGATTCACTAGTTATGTATACACACTTGTGCATGCACATGTGTAAGTGTGTACACGCAGATGCACACAAGCACTCAGGCTCCCTTCTATAATGCTTGGGTAATCACTATCATAAGCAAAATACTCAACTGTACCATCATCACAAAACTCCCTCTGCTCCCCCTTTATTGCCTTACTCATCCCCCATCCCTACCCCTAGCTACTACTATTCTTCATCTCTCTAATCATTGCATGAATGTTACATAAACTGAATTCTTTATTTTTATTGATAAGTAGTATTCCATAGTATGGATGTACCACAGTTTACTTAACAAATCATCCATTTACAGACATTTGGGTAGCTTCCAGTTTAGGGCTATTACAAATAAAATTGCTGTGAACATACACATACACAGTCCTGCGTGAAAATAGCCTTAATCTTCCTAAGATAAATTCCCAAGAGTACAATTGCTGGCATCTTACTTTTGTAGCCTCATTCTTCCAAAATTCCTCCTGTTCCCACATTACAGTCAAATAAGACTATTTGTACTGTTTCCTCTTCCTCTCTGGTTTCTAATCCTCTCATCGTTCACATGTTTATTATTAATAGCTGCCTAAACTACTTTTTCAAAGTGTATGAAGAAGTAAATTAATTTATGGGGCGCCTGGATGGCTTATTTGTTGAGTGTCTGACTCTTGGTATCAGCTCAGGTCACGATCTCACAGTCAAGAGATCGAGCCCCATGTCAGGCTCCTTGCTGAGCATGGAGCCTGCTTGGAATTCTCTCTCTCCCTCTCTCTCTGCTCCCTCCCTCTCTGCCTCCCCTTAAATAAATAAATAAATAAATAGTTATCTCATTTATATGAGGGAAAAAATAAATAAAAGATGATTGAGCACTTTATCAACCCTGTCCCAATAAAATGTGATCTCTTTCCCATAAACCTGTATAATTGCTAAATTTCTCTTATAAAATGTATGTTCTTCCAGTCTCATAGATGCACATATTCCCTATACTTCCATTAGAACAGTAAACTCTCTGGAGACAGATCATTTCTTATTAATTTCATATTCACTCGGGCATCAAGCACACTGTTTCTGTTATAGCAGCAGCTCAAGCAAAACAGAATCTTCATTGTTGAATGAATGGACAAATTAAATATATCTGCCCTAAGAGGGCTCTGATTTAACCAGGAATCCAGGATGTTATATTTGCATTAAAAAAGACAACTAATAATACAAGTCTATACAGGCTAAGTGCCAAAGGACAATAAAAGCAAGAAATGTTAGATAAATGCAGAGAAGTGAGCAATCTTTTCTGGGGCAGTTAGAGAATGCTTCTTAAAGAAAGCTATGTTTGAGGAAAACCACAGACAAGTAGAACCCAGAAAAATAGAAAAGGGAGTCCTTTTTGGTAGACATTATTTAAGAACAATATATGGGTTGATCTCACCCTTTGTAGCTGCTGGATAATATTCCATAATATAGATATGCCCAAAGTTTTAAACCACTCTCCGAATAGTAGACTTTTGGTGTGCATCAGTTAGGATTAAGTTTGGATCCATGTTATAGAAAACCCAAAAGGAGTGTCATAAACACAAGATACTTTATTTCTCTCATGTGAAAGGAGCCCACACGTAGGCAATTCATCGTTGGGATGTGGACTCCATGGTCCTCAGAATTCATGCTCCATTCTTGAGCTCTGCCACCCTAGCATATGGCTTTTTTCCAAGGTTGCCTCATGAGCCTAGCCAACACATCTTGTTACAGACAACTGAAAGGAAAGAGGGGAAAAAAAAAGAAAAAAGTGGCCTATCTCAGAGCTAAGGCAGCTCCCTTTCTGCAGACTTCCAGAAGTTTCATTAAATACTTTCAGTTCTACATCATTGGCCAGAACTTAGTTATATGGCCATACCTAGCTGCAAGGGAAGCTGAAAAATGTGGTCTTTTACATGAGTGCATTGCTGTCTCAAAGTAAATTTAAGATCTGTAACCAAAAAAGGATAATAGATATTGGGTAGCAGCCAGCAGTGAGAGAGCAAAACTGAAATCTTGCCATGCCAATGAGTAAGCACACACATCATCTTCCATAGTCAGGAAAAAGAGAAGGAAAAGAAAAAGAAGCACTTCACGCCCTGACCCTGAAATAAACAAACAAGCTAAAAAAAAAAAAAAAAAAAAAAAAAAGGAAAACAAAAGAAAGAAAAAAAAACTATTACATCTGGTTCTACTTCCTAAAATAGAAGAAACCTTAATCCTGTTTGTGTAAATTACTAACTCCCTTACAAAACAAAGTTTTTCCCTGGAGTCTGCAATATTCTTATGATAATCATGTCTGATTTCCCACCATGAACAAAGTAACTATAACCTTGTACTCCTGTGGGTTTTTACTTTAAATACCTGTTGTATTTTTTAATCAGCAAGCCAGTCCTGAATTTGGACTCCCTTGCAGAACTTCGCAAGTAAGCTATTTTTCTTTTCTTAAGTGATTTTTCTTTTCTTAATACTGTGGTGCCTCTAAGTCTTCCCTTCACAGCAGTCTCAGCCACAGGATTATTTCTTGTTTTCACTATTATAAATCCTACTGCAGTAAACAGCTTGTAAATGCCTCCGTGTACACACAGTGACAATTTCTCAAACACAGATATCTAAAAAAGGACTTGCTGAGACAAAGGATATGCACGTTTTTAATACAGTCTACTAAAAAAAACGCTATCGGCAGAACTGTACTAGTTGATCCCACCATCACTATATGAGCGTCCCTGATCTCCCACACATCACCAACACATGAGAGAATCACCCTTTTTATTTTTAGCAAATCTGATAGGCTAAAACATGCCTTGTTGTTTAAACCTGCATTTCCCTAACTACCGCCTAATTAGTAATTATAGTCTGTCTAGGTTGAACATCTTTACTATGTTTATTGAACATCTGTGTTAATTATTCTTTGAAGTACTGGTTATCTTCTGCCCATTTGGATGGTCTTCATACGGATTTAGAGAAGCTCTTTACATATTCTGGTTATTGATCTTTTGTTATACATATTATTAGTCTTCTTCCAATCTATCACTTACCTTTTCACTTTGTTTACAGTATCATTTGTTTTACAAAGTATTAACCTGTAATGCAGTCAAATTTAACAGCCACTTCTCTGACTTCTGGGATTCTGTCTTGCTTAGAAAGACCCTGCCACCCCAAAATTAGACATATTGTCTTCTATTACTTGTAGGGTTTGCCTGTTACATTTAAGCTGCATGAAATTTATTTTTATATATGCTATTAATTAGGATTTTCTCTAATTCTTTTGCTAAAGGGATAACCAATTGTCCCAACACTATATCCTGAAGAATCTATTTGCTCCCTTACTTTGGAATGTTATCTTTACCATATGTTAAATTATCACACAGAACTAAGACTATTTCTGGACTTTATTTTTCTGTTCTACGGATCCATCTGTCCATTTTTACACCAATACTACAAAGTTTTAGTAGTCAAAACTCTGTAGGATTTTTTGATATCTGGTAAATCAGGCTCCTCCCTATTGTATCTTTAAAAAAGGGGGGGCGAGTGCCTGGGTGGCTCAGTCAGGCATCTGACTCTTGATTTCAGCTCAGGTCACGATCTCACAGTTCATGGGATCAAGATTCTCTCTCTCTCTCCCTCTCTCTGCCCCTACACCAGTCCCGTGGGCATGCGCGCTCGCTCTCTCTCAAAACAAACAAACAAACAAACAAACAAACTTTTTAAAAAAGCTGGCTGTTCTCATAAACTTTCTCTTCCAGGTAACTTTAAACATCGGTTTAGTAAATTCCATTCAAAAAGCCTACAGAGATTTTTTTTAATTGAGATTGCCTGATTTGTAAATTAGCGATTTTTTTCTTTTTAAGAGCACTTGCGAGTTTTTTAAATTAGCATATATTTACCAACTACCTACGTTGGCCTGACTTCTGTGGGAATTCAAAGGATTTTTAAGACAGTCCTCACTCCACAGTAATGTACTGTGTACAATTCCCCTGATTGAGAGGGGAAAATAGATATAAACAACGAGCCTTAAATGATAAATATCTTTAGAACTAAAGTTGTGTCTCATTTATGGTCACTATCATATTACTTTGAGGCTTATATTTTTTGCCTCTCATTCTACTTGTTTCTGTTTTTTTTTTTTCTTTAGCCTTTTTTTTTTCCTTTTTAAACGCCTGACCACTGGGGTAAATGTTTATAAACATAATGGATTTATATCTTAGTCATCCCAGGTAAGAAGTTCTATTATCATTCCCATTTTACAGATGAAGAAACTGAACCTCAAAGAAGTTAAGTAACCTTGCCAAGATCACAGAGCAAGGAGGTGGAGGACAGCTAAGATCTGAAACTCAGTTTCCCAGACTTCAATCCCCATAGTGCCACCTCTTCTTCCCTCCCTGCTACTTTACCGAATGCAAAACTCATCTCTGAAATAAGGATAGGAAATGAATAAGTGAATAACATGCAGTTTTGTTTCCTGTTTCACCCTCTGCAAACCCAGCAAATAATAAAAGTGCACGCGGGGAATGAGGACACGTTCCCCTCTGCCACTGTCCAGGCTGGACCTGTCCCGAGTTCCTCTCCTTCCTTTCCCTTAAGCTAAGCACAGGACTCATCACACAATTTACAGGGCCCTGTGCAAAACCAAAACGCGGGGTCAAATATGTTTGTTCAAAAATGATGGCCACCTTCAAGAGGTAGACCGCTAGCGAAGCACAGGCCCCTTCTAGGCACAAGGCGCGGGGGGAGGCTCAACCACACGGGTACTCCGCCCAGGAAGCAGGCCCCAGCTAAGAGTTTCTCTTTTCTAACCCGGGTCTCTGGCTCTGTAGATTCACAGCCCTGTTCTGATGAAGAAGGCTGCTCAGAAGTCTTCCTCCCCACCGACAGCGACTACGACTCCAGTGACGCCCTCAGCCCCCGAGACCTGGACCTAGTCTACCTGTCGTCGCACGACATCGCCCAACAGGCGCTCAGCGGCCTAAGTGGCAGCGCCCCCGACGTCCTGCAGGTGCACGACATGAAGAGTCCTCTGGGGCCGGGCCAGGACCCCCAGGGCCGGATCCCGGAGCCGGATCCCGACAATTCGTGCGCCGAGGTCCTCCACAGCCTGACCCTCACGGGCTTCACGCCCAAAAACCACGCCAAGATGGCGCCGGGCGCGAGGCCGCCGCTGGGCTTCCTGGGAAAGCGGAAGCCGGCTAAGCACCAGCACTATGGCGGCTTCAGCCGCCACCACCGCTGGCTGCGCATGCATAGTGAGACGCAGTCGTTGTCGCTCTCCGAGGGCGTTTACACCCAGCACCTGTCCCGGGCCTGCGCCCTGACCCAGGAGCCCGCGGAGGCCCAGCAGCTGGGACCTGCCCTCGACGGGTCCCGGGGCCTGGTTCTGGCCCACACCGTGAGCCTCCCCGAGGAGGGGAAGAGTTGCCTCCAGGACCCGAAGCCTGCGGTACGCCGCGTCTACGTGGAGCCCTACCGCGCGGCCCTGGTGGACGCAAAGCCCTGGGCTGCCTTGAGCCCGCCCCCCGGGGGCCACTCTGGCCTGCCCAGTCCCACGGGCCCGGAGATGAGCCCCGAGGGCCCCACCACCTCCCCCGTGTCCGAAATAATCAGCAGCATGCTTTAGAGAGTCCTGCAACTGGCTGTCCCGTTTCACAGCAAATCTCTGCATTCTCCATCACTCTCCCTCCAGCCCGGCCTCCACTGTGTCCCCAACCCTTTTCAAATGGTTTGAATGTTAAAACTCCAAAGGTTACAGGTTCAGGGCCCTCTTTTTTTAGGATAGAGTTGGGTGGAGGTGAGAGTTGCCCGTGTTGTTCCCGGTTCAGGGCACACAAGAGTTTTTGCGTCAACATGGAGTCCTGGACTATAAGCGGCACCCATGGCTGAGGTAGAGCAGCCTAAAGAGCCACCCCCAGTTCTGCAGCTGGCTCTGTAATCTGACCTTTGGGTTTAGGGTTCTTTCATGAATTTGTGATTGATGGGGAGGAGTTCTAGAGATGAAAATAAGATTAGCATTCTTTTTCCTTCCATTCCAAACCTTCAGAAGAGTTTAAAGGAAAGAAGCCCAGGTTGTGTCTTCAGGGCACAAAGTCAAGTGGACTTGTCCTGGGTTCCCAGCCAGCTAAACCAAGTCATTCCAAAGTGCAGCGTTCTCAATTGGTCGCCAAATCAAATTTATCCATCAGCACTGATCATTAAGTAGGCCTAAAACAGGTCTTTTCTTCATTTAGGGCTGTGTGGAAACCACAAGAAGCAAAAGTAGAGGATACTTTGCTTCTAGCTTTGTCTTGCAAAGGTAAAATAGGGCAGGAAGCAGGCCCTCCTGTACACTCAGCTCCCATTCAAGCATGAAAATGGACCTTATATTATTCAGGGTGCAAGGAGATAGCTGAATTAAGTGAAAGCCTGGGTTAAAGACAAGACAAAGGGGGAGAAGAAGATGGACAAAAATGCATTTTCTCTACAATCCTAAGATAAGTAAGTCCATGGGGCTTTGTCTCTGGAAATTATAGTGGATCTGCTCAGATTCTTAGGTGATGGAATTGTCATTGAATGAGAAAGTGGCCTTCAGATATGGCCAGGCAGCTGACGAAGTCCTTACAGACACAGGCATATCTACTCACCCCTACATCACAGGTTCTGGGACAGACTGTCCAGGGCTTGGGTTGCTGGCTTCCTCTTTGCAATTCACCCCTTCCAAAGTCCATTTTTCTCTGAGATCACCTGGCCCATTGGCCTCAGGGAAAATCTTTCCTTAGAAGTCCCTGTCAATGGTTCCAAGACTGCTTAGAGACACCTGACAGTCGTGTTTTGGTCTCAATGCCTCCCACCTGCCTTTCTCACAAATGAGAAACCCAAATCAAAGAGAAATCACACTGCATATTCCAAAAAGGCATGAGCCTTCTCTCATTTCCTGGAGCCAAGACTCATTCAGTTTACTGATATTCTAAATGGTCCTTTTCTGCTTCACAGGCATTTTGGTTAAATATTGCTCTTTATGGGCCCTACCCCTGTCCTCACAGTTCTACCGTTCCTCCTCATGGGAGTTCATACAAAGTCCCCTGTTCACAATGTTATTCCGATCCCTTCCATTTTTAAAACATTTGATTTAAACATAAATAATTACCCTGGCGGAAAGGTACAGATTTGGCCCGTGGCCTATGGTCATTAGAAAACTAAAGCCCAGAGCTCAATCTTTATTTTTTTAAGAGATTTTATACTCAGTGAACCACCACCCCCCTACCCCCCCCCCACAACAGAGAATCTTGAGCAGAATCACTGTGGCTTCTTTTCCATGCCTGCAAGGATTTTAAAATGCAGTTTTCTTCTGTTCTGACTGAACTCTATGTGTATGAAGTATTAGAGCTAGAAAGGACCATAAAATTAGTCTAAGTCCTTGCGTTTACAGATGAGTTAATTAAAGCAGAGAGAGGTTAAGTGACTTGCTCAAGGTCACAGAACTACTTTAATCTCAGAGGTAGGGTCAGAACCCAGAACCATTCCTTTTAGAGTAGGTTGGCCCTTTGGGAATTGGTACATACCTAGTCAACTTGTGATTGTCTATAGGCTACTTACCAAATTTGTAGATTATATCTTTTCATTCCAAATTCAACTCCTTTTCTCAACCTTTACCTAACCGATTTCCATTATCACAGAGCTCTTTGTTGCCAGGAAAACAAATTTCACATAATAGACATCAAAGCTAAGTTAATTAAAAGGCAAATTTACAGAAATGTCACTTAAAATTACATACCATAGGACTCTCCTTTAATAACAAAAATGACAAAGTCACCTGCACTCAATTTCTACTTATTTCTAATTGTAAGACAAGATTATATATGTTGAATGCTGGAATTGTCAAAAACTAAGAAACCAAGTGATTCTCTGATCATGACCTTCTGCTGGCATGGAACTAAGTTTGTGACTGTGAATTAGATGGGAGGCATTCAGCAGGCAGCAAAAGCAGAAACTGACCCACCCTTCTGGCCCCTCATTTGGTCAGCAAGTTCTGGCACACTGGACCAAATAATGACTCATGAAGTAAAATTGCATTAAATCCAAACCCACTAATTGATATTGGGAGCATGGTTTATTTTTTCACCTTCTATGAGGAAAAGAGATGCATGCCCATGAAATGAATAATGCACATTCAATTTCAATGGGCATAATTAGTCAACTTGAAAATGCATCTTCCTAGCGATATTCCTATATAAAAGTGGATGTTATATACTCATTAATTAGCCATTTGTTCAAGCAAGTTTCCTTCACTTGTACCTCCACTTCACAACATCTTGTGAGCTTAGTTATAGATTCCTGTGAGAGACTACTATGTTCTCTAATTCACAATCCTTTATTCATTTGTCCAGGCCTCTCGTTACAGAGACATTACATCTGAGGACTTTTTTTGTTTGCTTATTTGTTTTATTTTATCTTGATGGCTTTGTTATGTTTTGGATATGATGGACTTTTTGTCTTTTTTTGTTTTAAGTCTAGCCTGGGAGCCTCTGGAGGAAATATTCCTATCCCGGGTCTTCTTTTCTATCATGTTTAACTCTCATTTGTGTTATCCAGCTCTCATCATTTGTGAAAACCCTCAAAAATCATTGACCAAGGCCTTCCCATATGTCCCTGTCTCTATTCTAAGTCCCACAGAGAAAGAACAAAAGAATAAAGTATAAAACATATTCCCAGGCCGTAAGGAACTCACAATCGGATAGGAGTGTAGCCATCGTCACTGTACATCTTCCCATTAATGTTTTAGAAGAGGCAAAAGCCTGTCACCTCAGCCAGACAAACATGAGGCATGTTGGGCTAGAGACTGATTTCACTCTTGCTGGCTATTCATAGAGGAAGACAGCCTAGAAAATGCAAGACACCAATGTATATTCTTGGCAACCATTTACAAGGCTATCACATCCTCTTAATTGGTGAGGGGAACTGGGAGTCAGTAATTAAAAACATTTACTCTAGGGAATGGGTATTTCAAGAAGTGGGTACTTAAAGATGAGACCCATTCCATTTTAAGAACATTCACTAATGCTCAAAGCAATAATTACACTGGATAAAATGGTTCCATTTGGTTTGAAAGTTGAAGCCAGTTAGTAATAATATTCCTCCAGTCCCCATTCCTGAAGGATCCCAAAGCACTTTATGAAAAGCAATGACTGAAGCCTTGTTGTACTCCCCTAAAAAGACCTTGTCTGGGAGCCACCTGGCAAGCACCCACCCTATCCTTGCCAGGAGATCGTGCCAGACAAGTGGGAAAGAGGACTGGCCTCTCATTTATTGTTATCCTGCCACACAAAGGTGCACTCTAGTGAATGTTCACCTCTTCTCTTGAAGACAGCAACTTTAGACAAAGAGGCATACTAGAAAATCCCAACTTGACTTCTTGCCCCCTGCCTTGTTCCTCACACTCCACCCAAGATGTACTCACTTTCTCTTGGAGAACTATCAGCTCAAGCTGTTGAGGGGTCTGTAGTGGACTCAAGTTCCCTAGTTATGTCAACAGCACACAGAAGTCACTGGCTTCTTAAAATTGATACTGTTGGAAAAATGATGCCATCACCTTACCATTCTTTCCAGTTTGTCTGTAGCAGAGCTACAGCTGGGAGTGTGCATCTTTTGGTATATTTGTTTATTGAATTATAACATACCTATTAGAGAGGCTAGTTATCGATTAACAAGAGAACACTCTGAGAGAATTGAAAGGGCTGCATCATCACTTTATAAAGTCTAAATATTTTCCCAGATGATTCAGTGACGCAAACCTGAACTTTTTTTTTTCTCCTGGTCATACCTTTAAGGAAAAATTTAAGGGAGCTGTTTGGAAAGCAATGATACCTCTTCATAGGTAGTAGAGTGAACAAGGGAAAAACTTGTTTCTTTGCCAGCCCCGTCTCATAAGATGTTCAAACACATGGCTTATGACTGTTAAGCTAAACTTCAATACGGCCTTACAAACAACAAGGGTAGTGTATTTGAAACTATGTTGCGCAGTTTGGAAACTTATTCTAAGATCCTAATTCAGAGTTTTTCTGAGGTGTTGAACTTTGCCATTAGCAAAAAGTATTTTTAGAAAAATCCATTGACTGTTTATGAAGCACTGATTTTGCCATATTTCGGGTCTCTGGTTTTTCCACCACATCTGCACCCAGTGGTTATATTTGTGGGGTTTTTGAGTTATTTCTTCTATTTCCATTATTAATGAATTTGTAAAATGGTTATTCAAAAAGACAGTTGGTTTTGTTTAACCATCAAATAGGTTCCACAGTCTATTGTGGAAATATTCTATTTTGATAAAGGAAGTAGGAGGTTTGTTGTGGTTGTTTTAAATATCACCCCAGGGTCCTTCCCCTCCAGATACACACATTTTTTTTATTTTAGCAAAAGACAATATTTAACTTAGTGGCAAATGTTATCAAGCTATTAGTTAATGCCCTTTGGTCCTCTTTCTTCAGTCCATGACATGAAAGTCTGAATACGCTTTCACAGTAACCACTATCTGGTAGCTGATTTATAAAAACCAAATCTGGCAAATTGTTCCGTCACGTCTTGCTGTGGCGTGACTTGCTGTGTTACGTCTTGCCCTGTGACCAACCAGATGTTTGGGAATATTCCATTTACATGGCCACAAGCATCAGTTTAACGGTTGCGATAGAAAAAGGAAGAGTGTGTGTGTGTGTGTGTGTGTGTGTGTGTGTGTGTGTGTGTGTCCTGGGGGAGTGCTGTTTCATAGAAAAAGTAATTTAAGTGACATTCTATTAGGCAGTGTTTAACTGCTTCCTGCCTCATGTGTACATAGTGATTTGGCTGATCATCGGTTATTTGTTCAGAACTTAATGTATCTTGTTGCTACGTATGCAACTGAGTGTATGTAAAAGTTTAGACTTCGGTACATTATCTGCACAATTTTGTGTGCTTTAAACCTCTGTAAATGTACAGATGAATCATGTAAGGTGTATTAAATGTGACCTCTACTCTTGAAACAATAATATTTTGTAGTACGTACTTTTGCAAACTATTTGAACATTTTAAATGGATATTGTAAATGGCCAGTACACTCAATCGAAATCAACGCTGGTAAAATACATGCCTCTTCAACCGACCAATTTATAAGAAGAGGTCAAGGGTTAACAAGAATTAAGATAATTTTTCTAATGGCAAGTATTTTTGATAATTTCCTACCTGCCTAATTGTATTTGGAAGAAAAATTGTCAACAGAAGAAATCTTAGCTATCAGAGGGAATGACTTTATTTCATGAGCATTAAATAATACTAATATACTTTATAGCTAACCTGATGTTGTTGAAACATAATTCATGGGAGAAGAAGTCAAAAATATTTTTGATTCTTCATAAGATCGTTTGCTGTTTCAAGAACAGGCTCTAAGCCCTCTGTCTTCAGTGTGGAGAAATGTAAATTAAAGTAATAAACTAATAGAATTGTCAACAATTGGCTTACCTGCTGGTTTTTCCAAGTCTCAATAGACACACATTTTTTAGCCTCAGCTTTTAAAAACTTTTCACTGAAACTTTGGAAGAGTTAAGAATCGGGGCATCGTTTGAACAATTATCAGAAAAATCTGACCAAGTCGGCCCTTGATTGATCAATAGCATTTGGGCTATTTCTCTTGCATACCTAGTTATTGCCAAATATTGAAAATATAGCAGCAGGCTGTCCATGGCAAATATTCTCACCAACTTGCACCCAGGAGCTTGGACACCTTAACCTTGCTCCTTCCTCCACTGTGTGCATGTTTAAATGTCTTCAGTGCGTTTCCGCATGTGCCGTCCTATTTCTCTATCCCTTCATTTCCAAACTCACAAGGCTCCTCCCTTACTCCTACTCCCTCTGGCTGAGATTTGAGATTTCTTCTGTTTCTGAGAACACTGCAAAGAGACTACTGCCGGAACCTGCACAAAGGTTCTCCTGAATCCCCACGGCCAGGAAAGATGCTACTTTGGACCATGTTTTTGTCTTATGCTATTTTACAGAATTCTTTTAAATATGCACACGCACACATGCACACAAATTCAACTCTTTATTGGCATGTTTGTGGTCGGCTTTCTTGCCAGTCTCAGAGGGCTGTTTTGTTGTCCTGGCCAAATGTGCTGTTTTCCCTATGTAAATTGTCATCTTTCTAAGCAAACCATTACTTTCTTTTCCTAATTCTGTCTTTGAATAAAGGTTTACCTTCTTTTTCAAACCAAACAGATGACATTGCTCTTTAATATCCTCTTTCTTCTATGAACACTCTTGGGGAGGCACTGGGGGAGGGACAGAATGGGGAGGCCTTTCAGATTTAAACTGCTAGGTAAGAAGTGGGCCTTCCCTGAATCCTTTGCCTTTTGACGAGCTATGCCAGGCAACAACACCCCATATTTCTATCTGCGAACAAGAAATAACTCCTTCTTCTCTATAATAATAATTTTAGAAATTATGTTAGGGAATTAGGAAAATTTAAACAGGGAGTTTCTAATCAATTTATAGTGATGGAGGAAACATCTTATGGAAATTCTCTTTCCTGATATTATCTGTCAAATAAGTGAGATCTTTGTAATAATTTCTTGCCTGTGAAATTGGATTTCCTCTTCAGGTAGCCTATGGCATTCTCACATTTGCATAATGCTCTTTCTTCTGTCAATAATAATAAAAGCAATAATAATAATACTCCTTATCCTGTCATAGTTCTGTCAATTACTGAATTCAGTTATAGGCCACAGAAAGGACTGGTTTTAGATACAGACTAGAGGAAGTTAGGCACCAAGTGTACACTACTCTAGATCAGATGCTCTAAGCCAAAGGCAACTGCCTCTTATTTTGGCCATCACCTCCTCAACACATTTCACAGCTCCTGGCACAAATACCCCAGAAAGGGTGATAAATTGATAAAGAGATGGTTTAAAATCATGTTAATTCCCACAAATTATTTAATTACTCTATAAATAAATGGACTCAAAGGACTTTCCAAATGACTGCCAGCCTGAGGCTCTCTAAAATGGCTCAGATGGAGCACCCAGATGGCTCAGTCAGCTAAGCGTCCAACTCTTGATTTCAGCTCAGATCATGATTGCACAGTTTATGAGATCAAGCCCCGAATCGGGCTCTGCACTGAGAGCATGGAGACTGCTTGGGATTCTCTCTTTCCCTCTCTCTCTGCTCCTCTCCTGCTCATGCTCTCTCTCATTCTGCCTCTCTCTCTCTCTCTCTCTCTCTCTCTCTCTCTCTTTCTCTCTCTCTCTTTTCTCTCTCTCTCTTTTCTCTCTCTCTCTCTCTCAAAAATAAACTTTTAAAAATCCTTTAAAAAATAAAATAAAATGGCTTAGTTTGTCCCTTCAGGGTGCCTCAAAAGAATTTCTTTAGGACTTTGTGAGAAGTTCCACCACCCACCCCACACACCATCTCCAGAATGCTTTGATTGAGGTCAGCACCCCCCAGAAGGAAGCAAGCAAAGGGTCTGGGGAGAGATCCACTTTTTCTTATTGTCCAGACAGCCAGCACTTACCTGAGTGTCACAATAGCACGCCCAGCAACTGAGCTCCATGACCAGGAAGGTCACCTATCCCAGCTGCACTCTCTGAGCTTTCTGGACCCAGAAAACCTGCAAAAACTCTTACTCCAGTGCCCAAGAAGGCCAACTTTTGCACACACCATTTTCTCCATTGCTTTTGATAACTGCAATGTCCTATATGTTTATAAAACACTTTCCTAAGCACTATCTTATTTGAGCTTGACAAACAGCCCTGTGAAGTGATCAGAGCAAGCAGTTTTATCTCTGTTTTACAAATAAGAGGCTTGAGGCTCAGTAAAGTGAGCTCCAAGGCCTGAGACTCCCAACTTTTCAGTATGCCGTATGCCATATGCCATTGGCTTAGGAACTATGGGAAAGGAAAAACAATGTGCAAGTTGGCCAGTGGAAGCTCTCTCTGTCTCTCTCTCTGTGGAACAGAGTCCCAGCAGAGACAGACATGCATGAGATATACACAGGTAATGACAGTAAAGCACACACCCTTTCCCATGAACCCTGTGCTCTAGCTCAGAGTCAGGTAGTCTAGGACCACAAGCAAGAAACTTCTCCTCTCTGAACACACAAGTGAAGACATTTTTCAAATGTGTAGGATTTCTTTCAGCTTTGAAATTTCATGAATCTAATATAGTCACAGTGAGTACCTATCAGGGATGAGTAGGGTTCTCCTCAGAGCATCTCTGTTTTGTGTTGTCATCAGTCTTGTCGGGGAGGGCAGGTGGTGGCAGATACATTGGCACAGAGTTTACTGTAGCTAAAGGAAAATGGAGAAGGACAGTAACTGAGGAGTCTGTGCTCGTGATCCCTTCCCAATACCACCACCTCCCCAACAATCCTTCCTTCTGCCTCACTCAACCCCAGTCTCTCTCAGAAAACAGTGCCATCCATTTCAGCTTCTGTATCCTTCCTTGGCTGTCCAGACCATTGTGGAATCACAGTGGATGGGGTCTGGAATATCTCTTGGCTCTTCCCTGGCTCTCTGACTTGGCATCAGCACCACTCACCAGCCGTTCTTAGACCCTGCCCAACCACTACTCTAAGATCCCTTCCCTGGAGTAGCCTGGAAGGGGCCAAAACATTGCACAACTCCAGGGGGGCACCACTGTTAAGTGTGGAATGTACTCCATTAGCCATTTCCCAGAATCCAGGACTGAAGCAAGCAGACTCTTTGCCAGAAAGCAAGCCTGCAATGGGCATCGCTTTTGGGGTAGAAGGGAAGATGAGAGATTGGCAGAGGACGGAGCATGGAGCCTCCCTTTGTGTAGGGTGTAGGGCCTACTGTGGGGCATGACACTGGACACACGTTTTACTCTTTCAAGTTCAGGGCAACTGGAGCACCAGCTTGACCTCACTGGGCCATGTTGGTTTGGCTGGAGCCAAGTGCCCGTCATTGTTCTCCCTCTGCTCTCGGAGAAGTCCGTGAAGCCAGGGCAGCATCATTCTCTGACAAACATTCAGTACATTTCCTTGGGTCCCAGGAGGCCCGATATTGAAATGTTTTCCTCCCCATAGTTATATTTTCCTTGGTTGAAAAAGTTTTGTTTTGGAAGTTGCTACCCTGTCGAGGTAATGAGTCAGTTTGGGAGGCCGGTGCAGAGGGGAAAATGCACATCATTGGCAGAGGCCAAAAGGATGGGGGTGAGAGAAAATGGGAGATTCCGGGTTGGAGAGAGAGAGGTCCACACCCTCTGCCCCCTCCTGCCGTTTCAGGAAGGACACAGCCCCTCCTTCCCAGATGGGGTCTTCTTCGCTGGGGTCAGGGGCCAAGCCCCACTGCTGCGTTCAGGACTTGTTCCTGAAGAAGGATAGGTATGCAGGAAAGGAGCTAACATTATGGGTCATCTTTTGAGTGCCTTTTAAGCTTCCACTTTCTGTGGAAGTTGGTAGCATTATCATCCACATTCCGCATATTGGGAAACTGAGGCTCAAAGGAAGGGAAACACGTGCCCCAAATCCCACAGCCAGCAAATGGCAGAACTGGGATCGGAATTCAACAAGTCCTGTTACAAGTCCTGTGCCTATTACACCATGTGCTCTGTCTACAAGACTCATTCCTATCCAGAGAATTAGACCCAAGTGACTCAGGGGAGGGACAAGAAGACCCAGTTGGAGGAACAACTAAAATTATCTGGCTTGGAGCCAGGAGCATACCGTTGGTAGAGGGAGAAGAGGAGGTTTATGGACTTGGACCACCCTTTCCTTTCCCTTCCATCGTCTTCTCCCCTCAATTTTTCTCTCTTCAATTTTTCTTCACACGGAGAAAAAAGTCCTAGAGATACAAAAAACACATATAGACACACCAACATGCTCAGATTCCCCCCCCACACACACACACACTCACACACACAACACAAACACACCAGTCCACACAAGCACAGAGGCACACACATCTGGAGGTAAATCTCAGGATTCAAGGGTTGGCCTCATGCCAGCTCTGAGCCCCAAGTAGCCCACTGAGGAGCCCTGGTCTGCCTCACTTTGGGAGGTCAAATCAATGAAAGAGCCCTGGTAGTTTAAAAAAGAGAAAGGGAGAAAAAAAGAACACCAGCACCTCTCATGATGGGAGGTCAGAGCAAATGAAACCAGGAGGAGGGGGTCGCGGTATGGGGGCTGGGGCGAGAGCATGGGGGTGGGGAGCCTGGTGCTGGCAGCTGAATTCCTACCTTGGCCCAGCTCCAAAAGATTAAAATAGAGCTCTTAGAGTGTCCCCTCCACAGACCAGCCTGCCAGGGGCCAGACAATACGTGGGTTTGTGCTCCAGCATAGGCCTCCAGAGAGGTGATGTTTTTACCCGGACAGCTAAAGGCACAGAGGCAGGTCTAAGCAATTCCAAGGCTCCTTTGGCCCGCAGTCCCAGAACAGGCCACAGCAGAGGGAGAACAGCCGGCTGCTAGGACGCACACAGATCTGCTCTTTTCTCTCCTCACCCCAGGGCAGGCCACGGCACTCATACTTCGTAGCCACCTCCCCCCACCCCAAACACCCAACTGGCAGGGCTCTGTAGGACCAAGTCTTAGTAAATTTGTTATACTTTTAATTGGAAAAAAAAATCTCGGCATGCCTGTAAACAGGAGGTTCTACTAATGAGGGACGGACAGGGCGTCTCTTTGGAGTTATCTGAAATACTCAGGTGGGTACAATACCTCATTTTCCTGCCCAAGGAACAGATTCCCCAGAAGGAAGCCCCACTGGCCACTTGAGAGTTACATCTACTCCTTGGAATTCTTGAAGACGTAAGGCAGCTGGGCATCAAATCCAATATTTCAGGCCACTAACCCAGAAGGATGAGGACAAGTATATGTCAGCTAAGCACACAGGCTGTGGAGTTTGCCAGGCATGGGTTCTAATCCTGACCCTACCACTTTGTAGCTTACTGAACGTGGGCATATTAACCTGTCTGGGCCTTAGTTTCTTTATTTCTTAACAGCATCTACTAACAGTCATAAGGGTTAAATGAGAAAATGCATAGAAAGTGATCAAATCAATGCCTGGCATGTATCTAGCAAATGTTAGCCAAAAACAAAACCAAATAAATTCCTTCCTACCAGCTCCCCCATAACTAGAATGAAAACATAATTTATCACTCAAACCAGAACACTTTTGATAGTGAGAGTGGGCACTAAATGGACAGACTCTGGGATGCTGGCCAACCAGGAACTATCCCTGGAAAAACTGAGACATATGACCCCCACTTTGTATAACTTTCTGAAGGGTCTGTACATAACATTGCATCAAGATAATCCCTTTAAAAATGGTTCTACAGTTTACTCTATATCATGAAGCCCATTGGGAGTCATGGCCCTCTATAGTATACCATAATATTCATATGTAAAATTACCATTTAAAAGATAATTTTATTATGTATCTGAAAATCATAATGTTGTAGGCAAGTGATAAGAGGTAAGAAATAAGTTTGATTTGGATGGAGGTCTGAAAATTGGTAAAATTCTAGTGCCATCTTAATTGTTTCTTTTCTGCTAATTGGGCAAAGTAACTGTTACTCAATTTTAATGGAAATGCTCCTCCTTCCAGTTCAAAGAACAGCAATATTCCATACTAGCAAAGTTTGAGAACTGCAGCCTTAAAGAATCAATATCTCTTAGATGGATGGGGAAAATGGGTGAAGGGGAGGAGTGGGAGATCCAATTATGGAATGAATAAGTCATGGGAATAAAAGGCACAGCATAAGGAATATAGTCAATGATATTGTAATAGTCATGCATGGTGAGTGTTGGTAGCTACCCTTGTGGTTAACATAGCAATGTACAATGTACAAACTTGTCAGATCACTGTTGTATACCTAAAGGTGATGTAATATTGTGTCGACTACACTCAAAGTAAAGAATAATAAGAAGGAGAAGGAGAAGAAAAAAAGAGAAGAAGGAGGAGGAGGAGGAGGAGGAGAGGAAGAACCCCCAGAAAGTGAAGGATGGAGGGCAACTTTCATGGTCATGACATATCTTTTCTTTAAACAGCTTTAGCCATTTGAGGATAACCATCATGACATAGGAAGCCTCAGTGCCCTACCCCATATCTCTCCATAGGGCTGTTGAGTGTCCTGAGGGCATGGCAGCTGGCTTCCCCCACAGCAAGTGATCCAAGAGAGAGCAAAGCCATCCAGTGTGCCTAGGATTGAGGACACTGGACTTCCCTTTTTAAAACTGAGACAGTCCTGGGCACACTACTCAACTGGTTGCCTTGAGGAACGAAGAAAACACCTGAGAAGTATCCAAGCACTCCTCAGCAAAGGACTGCAGCCAACAGCTTCAGTCTATCAAAAAGAATCTTTACACCCAATGCCAAAACCAGACAGCTCTCCAAAAGAAAGTAATCCTCATCAGTCAGGGGATATTGGGTCCTCAAATGCAGAAAATGCTTAAGCAGCTTTTTGCGTGTGGCTATTTTAAAATACACCCTTGATTGTAAGCCTCTGGAATCTTCCACTCAGTCCAGCCCCTTCCCAATGGATGCCATTAGGATTTGCCCTACTGGGTTTCTGTAGACCCCTCCAGCATAGGGTCCTAGTAGTCTCTTTCCTGACTCTATGTATTTGTTTGTTTGCTCTTTGTTAAAAAGAATAGCATCTTCCTCTAAAGTGTTTTGCTTGCATGAAATAAATGTTAAGCACATATGGAAAGCCATGTGGTTTGCAATGTGACTTCTCTTTTAATTCTCACAACCTGTAAGGTGGGCACTGTGATGGCGCCCATTTTTCTTCTGAAGACATCAACTCTAAAAGAACACAGCCAGTGGGGAGAGAACCAGAAAATTCAGACGCATGTCTTCTGACTTCAAATCCTGTGCTCTCTATCCTGTACCGCACCTCAGCAGTGCAATCCATTTATTTGATTTAACATGGAATGGTATCTATACATGGTTACTCCTTACATTTCAGCTGAGTCAGTTAAAATACACAAACACACATTTACACACATACTCACCAACACATGAAGACCAACCTCAAAACTGGGTCCCTACAAATTAGCCCACCCTACACCCCCATCCAAAGAGTGAATAGATGCATTTTCTGGGTTTTACTTGAGCCACATTGCCACCTTGGGAAATCAGTTACTGCATAAACAAAATAGAATAATGCCTTAGAGAGTTGGTTTAAGGGAGAGAAGACAGTACATTGTTTATTATACCATTAACCAACATAAAAGAATGTAAAACATGCTACCAGGTAACCAAAATCCCACTTTGGGAAATCTATCTAATAGAGACAAAAGCACAAGTAGATAAAGATGTTTGTACAAGATGCTTTATTGCAGCTTTGCTGATTATGGCAAAACTAACTGGGAATGACCTGAGTGCCCACAAGTAGAGAAACACTTGGACAAATTATGCTGCATCTATAGTACTAGTATTAAAAAGAATGAGTAAGAGCCATTTATACTGACCTGGAAAGCTCCATGATGAGTTGAAAGGGAAGGAAGAAAGAAAAGGGGGAAAGAGTGTGAAATGATAAAATGTATTTTATGATCCAGTCTGCTATGAGTGACCCTGTAAAACTCTTTGAATGTATACATGTACTGTACAGATACTTGCAGAAATAAATATGGAAAGAAATATAGGTTATGACTTCAGAATTTGGACCAGGAGAGAGAAGGGGGAGATTATTAACAGTCTTGCACACTTCTGAGTTATTTGATTTGATTTAAAAAAGCATATTTTATTTCTGTAATTAAAAAAATAATAAAGTAGATCAAGACAAAGATAAGATAAGGCCAGAATTTTGCCAAGTCTGATTTGAGCAAAGAGAACTCAAATCCTTCCCCTTACATCTTTAGTTCATCCAAATGCACTCTCTTAATGGGCCCCAGACACCGACATCTGTTTGGAACAACTTCACTGTACTCTCTCTATTGGTTTTCAAAATGGCCACCTCCACGGATGTTCCAACTTTAGTTGAGACAAGTCCTCCCCACCCCCACATCTCCCTCCACCCACTCATATCCAAAAAAGACTTTGGTCCCTGCTTAAAAGGCCAAGAATAAATCCTTTCCACCCCAATTATTCTGCCAATACATCATTCTCCCCTTTTCTCTCTAACCTCCAGATGGTGGCCTCTGGAAATGGGGGACTGTGGGAGCAGTGGAATCTCCCTTTCTAAAGGTCTTTACCAAGAAAGAGATCCACATCTGTGGATGATGGCTTGGATTTAAGTGTAGTTAGAACTAGTTAGTTATGGGTGGTTTGCCATTTGGGGAGTGCTGATTGCATGCAGAGCTCAGTGAAAGGGAGAGACAGGAAATCATGAGCCTTGGTGGCAGAGCGGATATACACAGATGAAATAACTTGGTAACCTGATGGAGCAATAATTAATCAATTACATGCAAGCACAACTCCTAGATTACATTTTTGGACCACAAAGCTAGAAGACAGAAATCTAGGTGAGATAACATGCTAAGTGATGGACTCATGATTCAGAACAATCTAGACCAGCAGACATCATTTCGTAGGGATTCAAGTTTTGCATCTAGGTTTAAAAAATCCAAAAACAGAATGGGAGAATCTTAGCTGGGCAAAGATTGTAAAAACGTTGATTTAGACATTTTACGTAATAAGCTAAAATTAGACAAAAGTATAAAAAGCTGCTTAAAAACAAAAAGACAAAGAAAAGTAAACTAATGCAATCTCCATTCTTATTTGAATAGAAATAAGTCCATCCATCTTGTCATTCACTTGTTCATTCTTTCAATAAAAAAAAAATAATGGAATACCTATTATGTACCAGGCACTGTATACACATGGGTTAAAGAGCTCTAATGATTACACAGTCTTCTCTATTCATATTTTGAATCTTATGCGCAATCCAAGGTGTCATGTTTCAGCTTCATTAGCACACTATACAAGTATAGTAGAAAGATATATACCAAGTCATGAATGGAATAGTCAAAGGAATTAAGGATATCTAGTCAGAGGTGTTAAGACATCCCTACAGTCAAATATCTGGAGAACTACGGTAATGATTAAATAGGCTGATTTTCTATAGTATCATTTAGGAGAACTATGACTCTGGTAGTTTTCAGATATGTCCACAAATACTTCTAAACTTTTCCCTTCAAAAGGTGGAACCTAAGCTCTTTCACCTGGAATGTGGGCTGGGCATAGGAACTCACTTCTAATAGAATGTGGCAGAAGAGGCAAAATGTGATTTCCAAGATTAGGTCATGAACGGCATTGTGAATTCCACCTTGCTCTCTCTCTTGGACCAGTTGCTGTGAGGGAAGCCAGCTGCCATGCCCCAAGGACACTCAAGCGGCCCTATGGAGACATCTACCTGGCAAGAGCCAGTGATGAAGGCCTTCTGCCAACAGCCATGTGATGGAGCCATCTTGCAAGCTGACCTTCCAACCCCAGTTAACTCAGAGGACTGAAGCCTTACCTGAGGCTTGACTTCAACTTCAGGAAATACTCTGAGCCACAAATACCAAGTAAGCTGTTCCCAAATTCCCGACTGTCAGAAACACTGGGAGATAATGTGTTGACTCTCTTTAAGCTGCTATATTTTGGACAATTTGTTATGCAGCACTAGATAACTGATATATATAACAAACAACAAAAGATCTATCTGGCAAGGAGATCAATTTAATCTTAACAGAAAACAATTCAAATCATCAGAGTTGTCTAACAGTGGACTGAATGTGCCACCTGAAGGTGAAGCAGTGCATTTCCTGCGTGGAACCAGAGGGACCACCACCTCTCAGGAATGCTGTCAAGGTGATGTTTATAGTGGATGCCTAAGGATGAGTTTAGAACCCAAATTCTTCATTCTTCATCTTTAGTCCTCATATTCCAGCCAGCCACTTGACTTCCTGACCTTTACTCCCTTGTCTGGCTACGAAAGCAAGGTCACCTTCATACTATGGCAAGGTAACTCTGGGATGATTTTCCTCTAGGTCTTATTTGGGTCTCAACTGACTTGTCCCCAGCAGGAAGGAACCATTGCTTTGTTTTTACAATGCCATCTCTGCCATGATTCAGAGACCCACCAAGTGGAAATTGGATTTAAGACATCATCGGTCCTGGATTGCACCAAGAGCACAGTAATCTCTTCAAAGCCCAGTTGCAGCAGCCAACATTCCCCCTGCTGCTACTGATAATTTGTACCATATTGACTAGGTCACTTAGCATTTGCAAATGGAATTCCATAGCGGCTGGACGTCAAATACACGGAATAGCTCTTCATCAACCTGGAGCCTCTCCACCCACCCTTTAGCCACCAGAATGTCGGGCAGCCCAGGCTGTCCTTACCACCCACATACCCAGCTCACTGCCCTGTTTCCCACTAAGGGTAGAGATCTCAGCCACAGCATGCATACAGCTTCTAGGGAGAAGGAGGAGAAGAAGGGATGGATGGGGACTAGGGAGTCCAAGAGAACAAACACAAGGCAGGTGAAACATGCTCAGGACCTGAAGGATCCAATTAAGCCCAATTCACTGGGACCCAGAGTTTTCCTACCAAATTCCAGAGGAAACCAAACCGAATAATGTGTGGCTTATTCAGAAACACACATCCCGGTGTTGTTGGGCAAGGCAGGGGCAGTGTGGTGGGGGGCTTAGGCAAGGGGTGCAGGTGCACCAAAATGAAAACAACAGACTAAAACAACAAGCTCCCTGGCCTGTAAAGAACAGATCCGTGTTTTGCTGGAGTCCGCGGTCAGAGAGTGCGTGTATGTATAGGCGGGTTCTTGTGTGCGCGTGCAGCTGGGCCTGGGGGTGGAGGAGGAGGGGGCCTTCCCAGGAGGGAGCAAGAACGAGTCTACATATTTTAAATGGCAATTGCAGAGAAAACCATCAGAGGTGCTCTAACACACATTTAGCACTGCCTTTTGCCAGCTCCTACAATAACTTCTGAATCTCCTCCCTCATTTCATAAACATTTTATATACATTTTTAAGTGGGAATATTTTTGCTCATTTGGGAAGAGAGTGCCTTTATGCAGTTGAGCTGGCCTAATTTGTGCCTTGCACATTTTTTCTGGGATGGGAAGCCGGAGCGGTGCTGAAATGTGGGGTGGGGGGCAGGGTGGGTTGAGATGGGTAGAGATTTGGGACTGGTAGAAGGAAGATGGTCCTTTGAAAAAGGAAATTTTGTCATTGTCCTGCTTTGGGTCTGTTCCACACCTTTCCATGGAAAACCTGTTTAACCTGCTTAAAAAAAAAAAACATTTGCAGCAACTGGAAGTTATGAGTAAGGGTTGTGTTACTTCTCTGTTCGACCTCCACTCAGCACTACTGAACAATTCAATCTCTCTTTCCCCAGCTTACCTGTGGCATGTGGGGCCTGCTCGGCTTGAATACATGGCTGTTTATGGATGATAGCATCTGGTATGCCCCTGATGAGGTCACCTTGTTATGTTAAGTATTTCTACCTCCTGGTGGAGAAACCGAAGCTGACTGCTCTCAGGACCACCTCTGCCCAGCACAGACAGCACAGCACCCCACACGGGAGCCACACCTCTGAAAGGCTGGTTAAACCCCTCTGTCAAGCTGAGGCCCTCTTGTCAGGCTCCAGGACCAAAGCAAAGGGTTGCAGTTTTGGCCTCCTAATGCCAATATTCATCTTACCGTACAGGGCTCTTAACACCTTGTCTGGTGTCACGGTCACCAGGACCCTGGCCATGTTGTGATTGCTGCTTTGCTCTGCACTCAACAGGTGAACAAAGTGAGGCTTGAACTTAACCCCAGGCCCTACCTGATATTAGTGGAAGACACGTGATGGGAGCTCAGGTCTTCCTGGCTTCCAAGTTTATGATTCTCATGCTCTAGAATCTGGGGAAAGCAACCTGGAAAAATGAAAAGTCAGAAATGCTGTGTGGTCCAGTTATTCAATCTCACTGTGCCTCAGTTTCCTCAGCCATAAAAAGTGAGAGATGACTGCCCTTAAAGGACTGTCAAAGGTAAGCTGAGGTCTTAGAGATGACTTGCACATTTATCGAGTACCTCATGGCCAGTTTATCGACCGAAAGAATGAACCAATGAATTGAAACATGGATGAAGAGTTCTGGGCTCAACATCTCAAATGAATGCCACTGTGACTCAGAAGAACCTAACAAAGCCCACGGCTAGTCCCTGGATTTCTGAACAGAAGTGGCAGATTGGAGGCTATAAATCCACAGAGTTTGCTATAGGAGGCAAAGAACTGAAGCCCTCTCGTCCCTGAAACTGTTGACCAACAGACATGTTTTTCCAATGTTCTTTCAGTAGCTATCCTAGGATGTGGAGGAACATGTGAAAAAAAAACAAACGGATTTGGTTTTTAATAAGGTCGGAAAGACATACCAAATATCTCTGAGCTCCAAGGTATCTGTTCCTAGCCAACTGTCCACGGTTTTCAGCTGGGGCTCAGAAATGGAGTTCAGGACACCCAGACAAGTAATTCTAACCAGCAGTGCCAGGAAAATATTAGAGTTAAAAAAAATAAAGCAGAGCTGCATTTACTTTTTAAATATATACATGCCTTCCTATAACATCCCTCACACCAAAGAACCCTGGACAAGTCTGCCTTCACCTGACTGGGATTAGCAATTTCAGAGCTAAATCTATTCATGCCTTGCTTAGCCCAACCTTACAAGCATCACCCCCAACCTCTTGTTTTCTTCTTCGTGCTCATTTTCTAGCGCTCACTCCCCTGTGGGATGAATTGGTTCTATTCCGAATTTGGTGGGGGCGTTCTGCTGTGCTGACGCCGTTTGCGGTAAGCAAAGCCTCCAGAACTATTGGGTCTGAAATCCTCTCCAACCCTGGCCTTTAGACAGCTAGTTCCCCAGATGAGGCAGCCATGACCTGTTGCCTCCCTCCTTGAGAATCAGCCCTGGGTCGCAGAAGGAGACTCCAGAGAGCTATAGGGTTAACCAACCAACCATAAACATTACCTCCTCTGTGGGTCTTCAAAGGCTTGGGGAAAGCAAACAAACCACATACATCTTTATCAGCATCCTTACAACCGCCCCAGGGGGTGGCTCCAAGAAGAGCTGGGTGGTGACTCTGTACAGTGGATAAAAATTATTTCAGTCAACAGTACCACAGCCAGAAATGGGTTTATTTTTTTCTTTTCTCCTCCATCCCCCCCACTCCACCTCATTCCTCCTATAGGGATGACTTCTTTTTGTTATTTGCCACCTAGGCGCTCCATTGTGAGACTCCTTGGTCCTCTGCTGGCTTCATGGTTTCCATTTTAGATAACTGCCCAATAATTCGTAAGAAAGGAGAGACTTTAGAGCAGGAGCTACCATGTTTGGAAACCAAGGAAGGTGGTGGCCATGTTCATTTTAGAGGGTGACCAGGATAATGTAGCTACTATGAATGGGGTTACAGAGTGGGAACTATGAGGTGGCCACCCTCTGCTGAAAATCTTTCAATAATACACCTTTCCATCCAGGAAAAACTCTCCAAACCCATTCCAAATTCCCAACCAGATATACATGGTTGTATGGCCTGTCCTCATGAGTGCAGGATCCAAATCCCACTTCTGACACTCTCTGAGAGCCTGGGCAAATCATTCCCCCTTTCCAGGCTTCCTCTTGTTGTAACAATAGCAGTAGGTAACATTTCTGAACCCACCTAGTAACTCCACCTTAGCATGTTGCTTTGCACCTTATACATGTTTTTAAACATGGAATCCTTACCACGAATCTCTGAGGTTTTACAGATCCCATTTTACAGATGAGGAAATTGAGCCTTGGAGAAGTAGAGTAATTCATCCAAGGTCACACAAAAACAGGGATTATAGCACTTACTTCATAAATCAGTAAGGAGTGAATGAGATAATGTCTGCAACGTGCTTAGCATGATTCCTGGCACCTTGTAAGCTCTCATTCAGGGAGGGCCCCGCCTCTGGAAATCTTCTCTGAACCCCTGACCTTCCTCCTCCCCCACACTCACACACCTCTCTACCAGGTCTCTGCACCCAGGCCCTCACTGGTCTCCCCAACTCAGGAGCAAGTCAGGGGCAAAACAGTGTCTCGTGTCTGCAGTGCCTGTTAGTACCTGGCACATAGTAGGGGCAGAGTATGTGAGAGCAAAAACAACAAGTGAATCAATGAATCAATGAAATGTTATGAACGAATACCTAGTTAGAAGACAGCTAATGCAAAAAAAAAAAGTAAGAACAAATAATAATAAAATGACTTGTTATAAAGATGGTTGAAGATCCAAAATTTCCTGGAGGAGCCTGTGTGCTAGTGGAAAAATGTACAAAAGGGAACGAGGAACGAAGTCATCCTCTTTTTTTAAATACCAGCTTTCACCACAGTTTTAAGGGCTTCATAGACTTCCCCAGAATGCCCATGAATCATAGGAGAGAACCCAAGAGTCCTGAGTCCCAGCCACTCTGACTAACTTCAACAAACATCCTTCAGCTCTACAGAAGACGGGCTGGTATGGAAACCACACCCGTGTCCACCTGCACACACAACACACACACACACACACACACACACACACGTGCATGCACACACATACATCCATGCACAAAGACATAAATACCATGCTAATAACTCAATCTTTCAGTATTGACTGAGCACTTACTCCATGCAATGCCTACAAAACTCAGAAGAAATAAAGATACTAAAGACCCCAGGACACAGAGTGTAAATAATGCCCAGTCTAGTTGTTGAACTGAGGCTGCAGGGAAATGAACAAGTTTATTGTGATGATGATAATAATAATAATAATAATGAATAATAGCTATCGTTTTTTAGATAGGTGCCAGAAAATCAGAGTTCCCAGGGATGGGTGTGCAGTTTGAAGAAGTGTATTCATTCACTCAACAAATGTTTCCTGAGCCTCTACTATGTGCTAGGCACTATTCCTGGTGAAGAAGATAGAATGGTGAATAAGACAAAGCCCCTGGGCTCATGGCACTTACCTTCCAGTCCTAGAAATTTAAAAATTAGAAATTTGTTTGGAAATGACAACAAAATATCAAACAAACTACAGAAAGTTGGGTGTGACCCAAAGCTTCTCAGTTAGCGGGAATAAACAGAATTTGGTCATTCTATGTAGGGAAAAGGGCAGGGCGGGTGGCCTTGGCAGTATCTTCTGGGGGTGGGGGGTGGGGGTAAGCAAGCTCATGTATTTCTCAAAATACAGGAGTTAAAGGAGGCCTCCAGAAGACAGAAGTTAAAAGAGGAGTTATCTGATGCTCTCAGTTTGTAGGCCGGGGATGTTTCCACCAGTAAAATCCCAACCCCTTCACATCCTGAATCTCATCAGCAGGATGTGGTGGGAGAGAGCCCATTGGCCTGGAAGACAGAGTGTGATCTTGGGACAATTACTCACCTTCCTGGGTGGTTTTGTGATGAGGAGCCTGAGAGCAAAACTCCAGAAATATCAGAATTTATTATTGTTGTTATTGTGACATGGACTTCAAACTCAGCCCTTGCTCAGTCTGTCTCCAGTCCATCATCCACCTTGAGGCTTCAGACAAATAGTGGCAGTTGACACAGTTTACTGTAAAACAACATTAGACACTATACACACATGATCTCATTTCACCCTTGCAGCACCTGACAGGTTTCTGCCTGGTGACCAGCATAAGGTCCCACACCTGGGAAAATGGCTGAGTTGGGCTTTGATCCCAAGATAGCAAGCACCTAACCACTGGACCAGAGTGGCCCCCTGGGCTTCTAAAAGCACTGTCTTACCCATGATCTCCTCCAACTCCAGCCCCTCCACCAGCCCAGTGATGGCCAACTGTATTAAGTTCAAGTACTCACTCTGGTTGACCAGATCTCCCTATGAGCATCTGCCACTCTTCCCTGCCTCTGTATATTGCCTGTGTGGCTTCCTGAGTGTTCTTCCTTCAGCCCTCTCTATTTTCAAATTTCCAAGGCCAACCTCACTTCCTTTCTCTTCCACATACCTTCCTCTAGCCTCTCTGTCCCTCACTGAGCTTTGTCTTCTCTGAATGTCTACCTCACCTTTATAGTCAGCATCACCCAAAGTAGCATCTATCTGTTCTCAGCCCCACAGGCATTTATTGAGCACCTTCTATGTGCCAGGCACAGCATGAGGGCCTGTGAGGGACACTGAAGTGGAAAGATCCTCAACGATCCTACAGTCTCTCAGGGGATAAAAGACAACATGCAAATAACAAGGCAACATAGCAGCAGGTCCACTGGCGAGACTCATGCGGCTCCACATAGGCTCATTCAATGTCATCAGCTAAGTGCATCTTATACAAAATGAGGCAGTACAAGGTGGGGATTAAGAGTGTGAATCTGGGGGCACCTGTGTGGCTCAGTCGATTAAGCTTCCAACTTCAGCTGAGGTCATGATTTCACGGTTCATGGGTTTGAGCCCCACATAGGGGACTGTGCTGACAGCTCAGAACCTGGAGCCTGCTTCGGATTCTGTGTCTCCCCCTCTCTCTGCCCCTCCCCAACTTGTGCTCTCTCTCTCTCAAAATTAAATAAACATTGAAAAATTTTTTTAAAAAAGTGTGGATCTGAGAATCAGAATGTTGGGGTTTAAATCACACAGTTCAAACTGTGTGACTTTAGATAAGTTACTGAACTTCTCTGTGCCCCAGTTTCCTCATCTGTGAAAATGAGGATAAAAATACTACCTGGAGGGTACTGATAATAGGGAGGCTATGTATCTGTATGGGAAACCTCTGTACCTTCCTCTCAATTTTTCTGGGAACCTACAAGTGCTCTTAAAATGGGGGGAGGGTGTCTGGTTGGCTCAGTCGGTTAAGCATCCAACTCTTGATCTCAGTTCAGGTCTTGATCTCAGGGTCATGAGTTAAAGCCTGCATTGGGTTCTATGCTGGGCATGGAGCCTACTTTAAAAAAAGGAAAAAAAAAAACCAGAAAGGGATTAAAAGTTACTATCTTCGAGTTGTAAAATACATTAAGTCACAGGGATGAAAAGTATAGCATAGGAAATATAGTCAATAATACTGTAATAATGTTGTATGGTATGCGTGTATACCACTACATGTATAGTGGTAAGCATGCATAGAATTGAAAAATCACTTGGGGTGCCTGGGTGGCTCAGTCAGTTAAGTGTCTAACTACGGCTCAGGTTATGATCTCACAGTTCATGGGTTCAAGCCCCATGCTGGGCTCTGTGCTGACAACTCAGAACCTGGAGCCTGCTTCTGCTTCTGTGTCTCCCTCTCCCTCTGCCCCTTCTCACTCATGTTCTCTCTCTTTCTCTCTCTCTCTCTCTCTCTCAAATAAATAAAACATTTAAAAATTCAATATTATTCAATTAACAAACCACTATGTATTACTCCTTAAACTAATATTACATGTCAACTATACTTCAATTAAAAATTTTCTTCATTGTTTTAAGTCAGAAAGAAAGAAGGAAAGAAGGAAGAAAGAAGAAAGGAAGGGGAAAAGAAGGGAGGAGAGAGGAGGGAAGAGGAGGGAAGGGAAGGGAAAGGAAAGGGAGGGGAAGAATGGGAGGGGAAGAGAGCAAAGGGAAGGGAAGGGGAAGGAAGGGAAGGGAAGGGAAGGGAAAGGAAGGGAAGGAAAAAGCTAACTAATAGGCTGGTTGTGAGGGTTAGATGAATTCATAGATGTAAAACTCCCACTTGACTCTGTGCCTGATACATAATAAGTGCTCAATAAATGCTTGCTTTTATCAGTATTAATATTATTACGCAGACAAAGGGAAATTCCTCAGCTCCACTGTTGTTTGCTTATTGGTGTTGCTATTTTTGGTTTGAGAGGTTTTTTCACAGTCTTATTCACATACTACCATTTTCAGACTATACCATCTGAAGCCCCATCAGAAATCTCTAGCTGGCAACTGAATGGGGCTCTTACGGATTTCAATCTATTAGTTGTTCCTTTCCTGCTCTCTAACATTTTAACAGATTGCTATTGTTTTCCCCGTCTGTGGAAGGAAAAGCGGAGTGCAAGTTTCCAGGCAAAATCAGTGCCTAAAGCAAGGAGCCAGGCTTCTTCCCACAGACATGGCCCTGCCAGCTGCTGCAGGTCCCTCATTCACACAGGCAGCCCCTCCGGTTTATGCCTCCCAGCGGGACGGTAATTTTCAGTTCAGGCCGAAAGGCTTTGTTTAAATGTGGCGCTTATGTGGTAATAGAGTATATTGCAGGGGTTGTTTTTTCTGAGGGTCAATGTTGAATTTAGTCTCCAAATAAACAACTCTATCCTCTCCCATCCTCACAAAGTTGTGGGTGGGATTGAAAAGGGGGCTGAAGAAGACGGAAGGAAAAGAGGAGACAGGGGAGAGCCCAGAGGAGCTTAAAGAAGGGGGAGAAGAATAGGCACCAGTGTCCTCCACAGACAAGACAAATCCACCGCCTGTCTCCCAGAATGATTTCTAAACCAACAAGAGCAACCATTTACTGAGAGTCTGCGGTGTCCCAACCAGTATACTGAGTGCGTACTGACATGTTTCGATTTAATTTTTCCCAAGAAGCCCTCTGGAATATATACGATCATGCCTATTTTATAGATGAGGACCCTGAGGCTCAGAGAGGTAAAGTAACCTGCCTCAGTTGCACTGCTAGTGAGATTGTCAAGCTGAGAATGCAACCTAAGTTTCTTTGAGTGCACTGATCATGTTCTACCATCAACTACCACCCCATGGGGCAGCAACTGAAGACTGTTCAGTAACAGGGTTGATTAAGGGAGAATTGTGTGACCACACATTGCAAATCAAGAACTGATATAGAGCTTGACATGAATTATAGCAAAGCCATGTAATATCTGATATTGGGTCTGCCTCAAAATATGTAAAATGAGTGATTGCCCTATGGGAAGATAAGGCTGAGGTGTGAGGCAACAGGACAAACACAGGATGATATGTGTCAGGTAGAATGGGACTTGGGGAAACATGAGCCATTAGAGAGTGAGAGGAGGGAGATCTGGGTACTGGAGAGACAGAGGAACTGATGGAATCTTCCAGAAGTGAGCCCAGGACCAATAGAATGCTAGACAGAGAGATCAAAGGAAGGATTGAGTCTTGCTGTGCTCTGGACTGAAACAAGGATGTGTGACAGGAGCTTTACGGCTATAGACTGTTACAGTCACCACCCATATGTCCCCAAATGATGGTGTTAGATTCTTAACACAGAGAAGTATGCAGATTTTCCAGCACTCCTGTAAGAAAATCTTTGAAGAGTTTACATTTTCTGTCCAAGAACCTAGCTCAAAACCACGTCTCTGCCAGAAGTGCTCTCCAGGAATTCTTCTCGCCCCGTTATTTTATCATGTGAACACCCCCATCTTGAAACAAATTGAACTGGGGAGAATTGGAAGTCTGGACCACCTCCCCAGTCTGTTTCCAGAGAAACATGAAGAATGATGGAGACATAGAGACCTCAGACAAGAGTAGACAATATGGACACTATGCTTCCTCAACCGAAATTTTGTAAGAACTTAAAAACCAGTCCTTTGTCACTTCAAGTCATTGATGTAGCTTTGGGCTTGTTGATGTATTATTCATGTTCTTGCTCATCCATGCAAGTAGTGAAATAAGGACTGAATATCAATTTACAAGGAGAATAATGGCTGATGATTTAGTGTATGTGCAGCCTAACGACCATGATGCACACCTAAGGAGTCAAAAGTCAACTCTTATTAAAGCACCACAATCCACATTAATATGGCAGATCAGAGTAACTCTGAAGGAGCCATTATCATCCATTATGAAAATAACATTCATTTGCAAAATGAGGAACATACCAAAATGCAAGTTGTTCCAGTTCTTTCAGCTAAATTACACATCAAGCAAGCAGACTTCCTCTTCCAACATTTTGCAATGGTTTAATATGCACGTGGGCTGGCCAAGGCATGGATTTTCTAAGACTGCAAAGGTGAAGAAGCCTGGAAAAATGAGGACTAGCTGTCAGGAAGACATTCAGCCCTGCCAGGGTATTAATCAGGTGGGCATGACTGTGTTTTGTAACTTCTTCTGGGGGCACAGGACTGACACCAGCAAGAAGCTGTGAATCCCAGCGAGCTTCGTCCAAGAGCTTATTGGCTGCTGACCCCCAGTGGTTTGTTGGTTAGAACTCGGGAATGAAGTATAGTGGACGTTTGTTGTTTTTGCCTTTCAGGCATTCATTCATACCCTCTTCTGGTAACAGTTCTGTGAATTTCCTTCGGGAGCCATCGCTTCCCTATTCTTGGTCCATGCAATAATAGCTAAGAATGGTAACAAATGTGCATTAAACCCTCACCACATGCCAGGCGCTGGTCTAAGCATTTTGCCTGCATTAACTCATTTAATCTGTATACAAACTCTATGGTTTAGGTGCTATTATTATCCCCATTTCAGAGATGTGTCATTGAAGATAGAAATAAACATGTACTTTTCTCTTAAGTGGCAGAGACAAGACTTACAAAACCAAGCCGTCTGCATCCAGTGCCGTGGTCCTAACCACAAGTAGATGCAGCAAGGCTAGCCGCTACCCCAACTCCAGGGACAGGACCATGAATGAGGCCTGGACAATCCAAGCATCGTGCAGATCTCAGAGAGGGACATTTCGGCCATGCTAGGCCAATCCTGTCAAATCAAGGCAAACCCAAGGAGTTATGCTCCAAGAACCAGAAAGAGTTTCATGTTTGTTTGCTTGTTTTTTAACATGAACCTGAGAGAGGGAAGCCTTGAATATATGGGAACCGCCATGTAGACAGAACCTAAGAAGAAAGCCAATCCAGACAAGATTGAGGAGAAGAAAGTCTCAATCATAACACTTGAGCCCCTGAAGTTGTTATACTCCCTGGCCTTTTCTGTTGCGTAAGCCAATCAATCTTCTTATATTTAAGCCAGTTTGACTTGGGTTTTCTGATGTATGTAACATAAATAGTCCTACCTAATACAGAAATCAAGTGTTAGTCTAAGAATAATACTTTCCATTTACATAGCACTTGACAATTGACGAGCTTTTTCATATGCATTACCTCAACATTACATTTATTTATTCATTCATTCCATCAATAAATAAACATTTACTGTTTATCTAATTACAGTCACCGACATAAATCAAAGGGATCCCTTCCCCTCTCCCCTCTAGATATAGTTAGTTCCCATAATTTTGTGCCTATCATGCTTACAGCACTTACCTGTAATTACTATATTTGCTTATATATAACTCACTAAAATATAAGCTGCTCTGAATTAGAGATTTATTTATCCAGGAATCCCAGATGTCCCCCTGGGTCCCTGGCACATACTTATCCATTCCTTTACCAATACTTATTAAATACCCTTTGTGCCTTTGTTACCATGCTGGGTAGTATGTTACTGGTCAACATCTTTCACTGCATGCAACAAAAAGCAATTCGAGCTAACTTACACAAAAACAAAATTTCTGGACGGATATCAAGTAGCTCAGAGAACCACCAGCAAGTTCGGAGAACTAACTTGTAAAATAAATGGACAAGAACAAAGGGAAGCAGGGCAGCCAAAGCACATTCTAAATTTTACCTGAGAAGAGTCAGTTAAAGTGTCCAGACTATCTCCGCTGGACACTAAATGTTCCTAACAGAGCCACTAGGATGAATCCTAAGCCCTCCCTGCTTGTCTGCATTATTGCTGCAGATTCAAAGACCCAGGCAGAAGCATCCAATTGACTGGACTGAGGGCACATACTGTGCCCTGGCTATCAGGAAATAAACATGGAGAATTTGACTTTCCAGCTTTCTTGCTGGGAGGCAAAATCCTGCCTTCCCTGAAACTCACACCATAGCCATTTTCCCAAACATTTTTTGGTGGCCATGAAAGATCAACTGTCCACTACAAATAGTGAGCCAAAATAAATAAATAAATAAATAAATAAATAAATAAATAAAATGTCCAAAAAAAGACATGATCACCATGGTCTTTGCCCTCATAAAGCTTATAGACTACTAAGGAAGAGAATCATTTATTAATAATGAGACACGAAATGCAATCACAGCTGTGATGAATTCAGCAAAGGAGAGGAACGACAAGCCAAAAGGAATATAATGCTGGAAGTGTGCTTCAGTTATCCATTGCTACATAACAAACAACCCTGAAACTTGATGGTGTAACACAAACATTTGTTTTTGTGTCTCATGGTTCTGTGGACTGACTGAACTCAGCCTGGCGGTCCTGATTTGAGTGCTATTCCATCAAATCTAGGTGAAGTTATGTGAAGGTTCAACTGGACTAGTCATCAAAGGTAACTCATTCACATGACTGTCAGTTGACCCTGGCTGTCAGCAGGACCTTATAACAAAAGCACCTACCCACAGCCTTTCCACGTAGCATGGGCAATTTACAGCATGGCAGGTGGGTTCTGAGAGCAAGTAGTGTTCCCAAAGCAAGTATTCCAAGAGGCCAAAGTAGAAGATGCAAGGTTTCTTATGACCTAACCTCAGAAATTGTACAACGTTACTTCTGTCACATTCCATCTATTGAGAAGTGAGTCACAGGGCCAGAGTATGTTCAAAGAGAGAGAACTTACAGCACAAATACTAGGACGTGTGGTTCACTGGGAGGCCATCTTTGGAAACTAGCTCCCACAAAGAGTATGTAATAGGAGAACCTGACCTGGTGCAAGAGGTCAGGAGAGGTTTCCAAGGAAGCGCCATTGATCTAAGATCTGATACATGAGTAGAAATTGATGAGGTAGAGCCAAGTTGAATGCCAGGAGCAGAGGAAATAGTATGTGTAAACACTCTGTGCCAGTTTTAAGAAGTATGGCACATTTAAGTACCTAAAGAAAGTGAGTATGGCTGAAATGCAGAGACTAAGGCAGGATATGAATCAAGATAAGACAGGAGAAATTGGGTAGGTACCAATTCTGGAAACCCTCCTACAGGTTATGTTAAATATTTTGTTGTTTATCTCAACAGCAATGGGAATATTGTAATATGGCCCTCGGAAAATATTAGTAGATCAAATAAGGAGTGAATGACTTCATCCAGTCATTTTACAAATAGCTATTGAACATTGGCTATGGGCAGGAGTAGTAAGGTAAGTGCTATGAATAAAATCAACTTGAAAGAAGCTGCTGAAGGCAGGGGATGTTTGACTTATTTAGAGCAGGTCATCAAAGATGACCTCTCTGAGCATTTGATATTTGAACTGAGACAAATAAGAAGGCACTGGTCATGACAAGTTCCAAGGGAAAGCATTCCCAGTAGAGGAACAGGAACACAGCAAATGCAAAGGCCCTGTGGTGGAAGTAAGCTTGATGTGCTCTAGGGACAGAAAAAAAGACCTGCATGTCTGGAGCACTATTGCCCTTATAGGGAAGAATTCAAAACCAGCTTTCTAAAAATGGCAGGGCCACCAGCAATGCTTTCATATCAGGACAGCATATCACCAGGGCCACAGCTTCGGTGACTCTGGAATGTCTCTTCCTGCTAGAATGTTTGGAATGCTCTTTCTCTCTGGCCTGGCCCTGCTTGTCCTCGGCTATGAGACTCATCTTTCATCATGTACTTCCAAAGCTCAACAACCCCCAAGGAAGCAATTTGGCAGAATGTTCAAAGAAGCTTTAAGATGTTCATGCCCTTTGATTCAGTGATTCCCCATTTAGGGATCTAGCCAAAAGAAATAATCATAATATGGAAGAAGAGTCATGAAGAAGCTCATCCCAGAATGATTTATAATAATGAAAAATGATAGTAAATCAAATATTGAACCATAGGGGAAAGATTAAGTAAATTAACGTACATCTCCTAGATGTGATCATTAAAAATTATGTTCTCGAAGGATTGAAATAACATCAGGAAATGCTTGTGTTATAATGGTAAGATTAAAAAGCGGATATAAAATAGTGTGCATGTGATTTCCACAATTGTTTTAAAAATTACATGCATGCAGAAAAAAAGTACTGACAGTAATCAGTTCTTTAAAGGGAGATTACAGGTAATTTATTTTTCTTTTTTTCCATAATCTTTCTACTTCCTGTAATGAGTATTATTACTTTTAAGATAGAAAGTAGATTTTATCTCCTAAAATTAAACAAAAAAAAAAAAAAAACCAGCAATAGCTCCATACTGCCTTTAGGATCACATACAAACACCCTAACAGATATTCAAGGCTTCTACAATCTGGCTACAAAGAAAATTTCCACTTAAAAAAATTTTATGCTTTTTGTTGTCTTCAAATTTTTGCTTTTTGCTTGTTTACCAGAATTCAATAGCCCAGCTAACACAAGTTTTCCCTCTTTCCCAGAGGACAATCCTTTTGGATGGTAGAAATTTGGACATGCTCATCTCTTCCAACTCTGGGCTTAAGAAAGGGAATGAGGGAGGGAGGAAGATCTACCCAACCTCTATTTGCTCTCATCTGGCTAAATCCTACCCATGTTTTAATACTCACCTTGAGCCACTCATTCTCCAAAAAGACTTCCCTGGCCATACCCTCACTGACCCCTTTTTCTAACCACCTCTAGTATTACCATGTCTGTCTGTACAGTTCACACTGTGGCCTAAGGGCACCTGGCCTTGTCTTGTTCTCCAGAGTCAAGGTCATTGTTTCCCATAACCAATCAGCTCCTGAGAGAGTTTTCTTGCCTTCCAATACCATTCCACCTTGACGCCCAACACAGAATCATCTTGTACATCTCACAAGAGTAAATCAGCATCCCATAAATGAATGAATGAGTGACTGTATTTGAAGAAGTTTAAAGGACAAAACAGCATCTTGGGGAAATCTCCCTACACATGTAGCTCAGTTCTTGGTGGGGATACCTTTGCTCTGGCAGAACCGTCCCTCTCTCCGCTCCACCCTGCTCACCCCACCCATCCACTCACTACCAACGCTTACCATCTCCAGCTCAAAAGGATTCAGAAAGTAGAGTTAGAGAAAATTCTGCACATAAAGTACATACATACCAGCCTACTCAAGAAAGGACCTTTTTTTTCCCTCCATGAGCCCCCATAAATTAAAAGCCACAGCCTTCCTTTTTTTAAGTGAGCCTAAGGTTGGTGTATAGAAATCGTAGGTCACTCTGCAGGAGTGCAAATTGCGTGGAAGCAGATTTCCCCTGGTTTTGAACACATCCATGCCTTAGGGCATATGGCACAGTTTTAGTAAACTACTCATCCCCCTGCAAAGACACACACAGCCAGCCAGCCCTGCTCTGTGCTCCCCACAGTGCACACCCCTGAAAGCTTCCTCGCTCCATTGTGCAGTTCCTGCTTTGCCTGCATTTGTGAGCTCCCTGCAGGGCTGAGCTGACTCTTCCTCACTTTTGTTTACTCAGCACCAAGAACAGTGCCCGGCACACAGCAGCCTTGAGTTGTACTTATGGAGGGAGCAAATGAATGAATGAATGAAAAGCCTCTGAAAGCTCAGAATAAGCTGGTTTCCAGCTATGGGTTTCCAGAATACAATTATTAGCGTATGCCGTGTATTCATTTCCTAGGGCTGACGTAACAAGTTACCACAACTTTGTGGCTTAAAACAGCAGAAATTTTTTTCTTCACAGTCCTGGAGGCCTGACGTCTAGAAGCAAGGGGTCAGCAAGGTCACACTCCCTCCAAAGACACTAAACGAGAATCCTTACTTGTCTCTTCCAGCTTATGATGGCTACAGGCTTCCTCGGTTTGTGGCCGTGGCTGCATAGTGCTAATCCCTGCCTCCATCTTCATGTGGCCTTTTCCTTTTCTCTCTGTGTGTCTCTTATCAGGGCACTTGGCACTGGATCTGGGGCTCACTCAGATAATCTGAAATGATCTCATCTTGAGATCCTCAACTCAATTACATATGCAAAGATTCTTTCTCCAAATGAGGTCATATTCATATTCACAGGTTCTTGGGATCAGGACATGTCTATATCTTTTGGAGGGTTACCACTGAACCCACTAAATACCTTTCTTATGGTAGAGACATTTCTTATGTCCATTTACCTCAACACCTAGCATTTAGTCAGTTTTTAAAACAGGATGGATGGATGGATGGATAGACGTATGGATGAATAGACAGATGGATGGATACACGGATGGATGGATACACGGATGGATGGGTAGATGGATGGAGGTTCTGCCACTACCCACAAACCTTAGCACATTTAGATAGTACTTGCTAGCAAAATGTGGCTGAGAATGATTTCTCCAATCTATAATGCCACTTCCTGGGAACTTTTCTCCCACCACCAAAGACCAATGTTCCTGGGATCACACACATATTATCCCTTCAGTATAGCCCAGCTAACATAAAATGCTGCAACAGCCATTTGAAGAGAGAATAGATTATTTTACACAGATATCTTGGTGTATTAATTACACCAAAAGGTTGGGTAGATGTATGTTGAATTAAGTCATGTCAATTTAATTCAATTCCAGAAACCTTAATTTTGCATCTGAATTCTGCCCACAGATTTTCCTAAATAAAATATCAAACCACCTCTTCTACTGTATCTTGAGTTTTTCTTAAAGCCAGCCTTCAATCATAGCACAATGCCCATATCCACTTTCTGTTTTGGCTGGCCCCTCAGGTTAACGATGCATAATAAAAATCAAACCTCATTTGTATTATTGCTGACCCAAACTAAGTGAGGTGATTTTCAGGCTACATCTTACTATTGAGAGAATGGAAGACAGAAGGAGTGTTATGCTATTCCTTACAAATGCACTATTTGGGGGGCAAGCTTTCCAATGAACCTCATTGTGTAGAATCCAAGGACATAGGTACCCATGAAGCTTGTGTGTCACTTGTAAATGTGTGAGCAATGGGCATTTGGGGCTCTGCCTGACACACCCTGTGAATGCAGCTATTTTGGCAACTTGAATCCCGGTATTGGTAGAGGACAGAACAAACTCAAGTTAACCCTGGTCACTTCCTTGGGCTCTGCTCTGTGGGAAGGAGTCAGCCAGGCAGACAGCTGCCACTTCAAATGCCACTCCCCGGGAACAATGCACTTTATTTTTGGAAAGAGGATAAAACAAAGGAGAGGAGAGCAATGCCGACAAATATACATTTGCTTTTCTATTTATGCAAAGCCCCTGCCCCTTCATCACCTCAGTTACCAGTTGTTTGGAGCAGCCATAGAATATATAGACTTGTAAATAGTCACTGGCCTGCATCCCTGCAGAAAACTACACAGGTCAGCTTTCAAGATGGCACATCCCACTGCTGTAAAGAGCTATGTAGACAACAGGATTGTTTCCATGACAGGCTGTTGGTCCACATGGTTGTAATGAATGCTTCTATACACCAAATACTCTCTCTGGATACTTTTCTATGTAAGAGTCACTCTCTATACCAATAGTACCCTAATTGTGGCTTTTCATCCCACAAGAAAAGAAGAGTAGAGAAAACAAATGTTGACATCATTTTCCATGTCTCTATGTTCGCTTCTTCCCCTGCAATTTCAAACATCACCTGAATCATGCTTACTTACTATAAAGCGTGATCCCAAAAGAAAAGTCCAGTAGTGGAAAAAAAAAAAGAGACAGAGACAAAGAAAAGAGGAAGAAAGAGAGGAAGGAGGGAGAGGAAGATGGAAGATGAAAGACTATAAGAAGAAAGGAAGGAGGGAAAGAATGCAGGGATGAAGGGAATGGAAGAAGGGAGGGAGAAAAGAAGAAAACAAAGGCAAAGAAAAATTTACAAAGAGCCCCATAGGGGCAATTTCCCTGCTCACTGTTGTACTCCCATAACCTAACACACCTAGCAGCCCTGGCACATAGTAAGTCCTTAATTATTTAATGAATATTTGAAATAAGTGGGAAAATTCTCTAATAATTGAATGGAGTGACAGCCTTAGTCAAAACTGTCTAACAGTTTCCTTCCTTCACTATTCAGTTCAGGATCCCTCTTGTCACTTACTTACTCACACTTCGAGAAGGGATTGAAAATTGACTTTTTAAGTTTTTTTTATGTATATTTATTTTTTGAGAGAAAGAGAGAGAGTGAGAGTGGGGGAGAGGCAGAGAGAAAGGGAGACACAGAATCTGAAGCAGCTCCAGGCTCTGAGCTGTCAGCACAGAGCCCGACGTGGGGCTCAAACCCATGAACCGCCAGATCATGATCTGAGCCAAAGTCAGACACTTAACCCACTGGGCCACCCAGACACCCCTGAAAATCAATTTTTAATGAACACCTACTATGTGCCACATATTTTGACTTATCTCCTATAAAGCCACACAATAAGCCTAACTATTTGATAAGCAGTACATATATACTGGAAGAGGTTAAGTAACTTGCCCATGGTAACAGAGCTAATAAGCAGAGAAATGGGAATCTAAGTACAGGCCCGACTGACTATAGAACCAAGAAAATCTGACTATATCCTGCTGCTCTCAGGAGGTTATCAAAGTCTATCAGCTGCATCAGAGCATCCGCTTCTAAGATGGGACTGGTTTACTGGGTCTCACCATAAATGAATTTGACTGAGATAAACCCATTGGCATATGTGGAAGAATTCTTCATGATGAGATCTTATTTGTAATGCATAACACTAAGAAGCAGTTTTTTTTTTTTTAAAGATACCAGCCCATTTGATTTACCCCTCATGAAATTTCTAAGGAATAACTGACCAAGTTAGAATCTAATATTGAGCAAGAGATAGGCAAGAAGGAGCCATCTCTTTTTTTACTCACTATTGTAAACCTAGGGCCTAGAACTATATGGTGGCACTCGTTATTTAATGAATGCAAGTGAAGGTAATGGATGCCCCATTGGGTAAACTTTTGCATCCCTGGACTGGGGCTCCAGGCAGGCTAGAATGATGAGTGTGAAACTGTGGGGCTTTGATGAATCAAAACCATGGTCCTGGGAAACAGCTGGAGAAAATAAATCCAGGTTATGGAGAATTATTCTCTCCCACTCAGTTTTATTTCACATTCCTCCCACGTGAATGGCCCCAAATCAGATGGAAAGTAGCATTTACTAAAATTTCAAGCCCTTTTTAGCTGCAACCCAGCATCCTCCAGTTTCCCAAACACTGCATATGGTGGTTCCTACCATTAGGAGACTGTGAAAGAGCCTTAATCTACCTTGACGGACTGAGTCTTCAGAGGTTTGGAACCCTGAGCCAAAACCAATTAGCTTTCGGAATTGGATAGAAGCTGAAAGAACCCATACCTTGTATGGGGCATGGCCTTTCAAGACTGAAAGAAACTTATATACCCTTCTTATTTATCACTTGAAAAAAAAACTCACCCAAAGTCACCCACCTCAGTAGTAGAGGCAAGATAAACTCAGGTCTCTGACAGCCCCTAACCCAAAATTATTTTTGCCACCTCATAGATAGATGTGTGGCACAGGGCCAACACAACATGAAGAGGGGAACAGATAGAATGTGGTCACCATCCTCATGAACCAGATGGTCACTGGGATCCTCAGCTAAGTAAAAGACAGAGAGAGTTACATACACATGTTCTCTGGATTCTGAGGAAACCTCTGCATCAGGCCAAGTAGGGCAGAGTGTGTTTTGAGTGCATCAGGCCAAGGAGGGCAAGGAGAGTTTTGAGTGCTGTCTGAGCCAGGCATAAGTGGAGTTCTGGAAGGACATGGGAAGTAGGATGTCGAAGAAGAAACAGTCTGACATGGAGTCAGAAACATAGGTTTGAATCCTGAGCCAACTACTTGCTAGTTCTCTGACCTCTGGCAAGTTACGTAACCTCTCTATGTCTCAGCTTTGTCATCTGTAAAAATCAGACACTACCTACATCACAGGGTTTTGTCCTCATCAAATGAAATAATGAATGCAGAACATCTGGAAGAATTCTTGGCATATGGTGTGGACTTGATAAACATTACATCCACCCCTCCCCCATCAGTCTGGGAAAAAGGAATAGTCCATCTGATGAAAAAGACTGTGACATGGCAGGTGTATAATAATATTTCATTCACCGTGACTGTGGTGCACACTGAGAATGAGCCTTTTAAATGTTATACCTTTAACAATGAAGTCATGGTTCTCTCCTAAGGGAAACTGATACACTGATTGCCTTAGGAGAAGAGAAAACCTTAGGAGCATGTGTGGAATTCTATGAAATCCATCTAACCTCCCCAACTGATTAGATTATAGTTGGGACTTCTAAACAGGACCCCCCAGTGCAGCACCAATTACTATGGAATGTCATATAAAAAAGACCTGGGCCAAACAAATTTTTTCTCTTTAGAATTTGAATGGAGAAAAACCAAGAGGGTGAAGGATTTAGCAGCAGAAGACAAAAACCATAATACAGAAATAAACCAGAAGGACATGCTGCATCATGACCAAGGTGAAGATAGGAGGGTCAGAAACTAGGAAGTCAAGAAAATATAAACAACAGAGGTTGAGGAAATCAGTCAGTAGGAAAAGGAAAACAAGCCATGGAGAAGAGATGAGTCATGAAAACAGTGGAATACCAGTGTCAAGGTCCATAAGGTCTGGAGGCCAACATTCCTGGAACCACCCAGGATTCCAGATGACCTTACAATTCCACTTTCAGTCTCTGTGTGGCCCAAATTCTGGATCTTCCCAAAACCAGCTGAATAGCTTTTCCTGAGCTCCCATGCACATGTAATCTTATGACAAAGTTATGAATAATTTGAATGAATCTCTGTTTTTGCACCCAAACAAGCCTGGTATTAATCTGCTGACTATATTCACTACATATCATGCATTTCCTGGGATAAGTCCAATTTCATGAATTTGCCCCCTATCTATCACGAAAAGAGATACATTATAATCATAACCAAATGTGATTTAACTTTCACACTTTCTTATGGCTTTTTCTAGAAAAAATTCACAAATAAGAATGGCCTGGTATGGGGTTTAAGAAATATGGTCATCTTAATGCTGCACCTGACAATTGGCTTGGCTCTGTGGGGTAAGGAGGTGGGGAGGGAAGGCATAGAGCTTGATAAGTCTCCCTCCCCCTACTCAAAAATGCCTTCAGTTGAGTTCATTCAACAAAATCCTACAAAAAATCATAAAGAAGAATAAATAATGAAATTCCATAAGGGTAGACAATATGTTTGTCTTCTTCACTGTGTATCACCAGTATCTGGCACCAAGATTGGTACCTAAACAGCACTCCAAAAATCTTAACTAAAAAGGAAAAGAAATAAGAAAGAGAGATAAAGAAAGGAAGGAGGACAGAAGCCATGAAATATGGCTCTCAGATCTCCTGCTACCAAATGCATAATGACTGATAGCTCCAGCTGCTGAACTCTGAATGCATCACTGTGTGCGGGAAACCATGCATCCCACGGCTGCTCTCAAAGAGTAAGCTTGGAAGGAATACCAAGGCACACAGTTCCTATGAAATGTGGTACTCTTCTGATGGGGACTTTGGTTCAAGGACTCTCATTTGGCTTGGATGAAAATTTTTTAGAATTGCATTGTAGTCTAAGAGTCTACATATCTGACCTTCCTTCCTCTCTCCTTCACAGGTATGAGACTTGTGTCATGGTCTAACATCTCTCCCATCTCTCTGGCCTCCTTTCCTTTGTTTCCTCACAGGTATTTTCCCCCATAAATATAAACCATCTTAGCATCTACATCTCAGAGAACTGAACCAAAGCAGTGAGGGTGGAAAGGAGAGACGGAGGGAGGATGCTGAGCATGTCTATGTTTGGAACTGGCCAACCCAAGGTTCCTGAGCTTAGAATCATGAGGCAGATTTCTCCATTCTGTTTCCGAGGTATGACTTAAGATAGAATGACCTGCTAGACACACATGCCCACATCCACTCTCTGCTCTATTCTGCCTTTCTCTGTGCCCAGAGAGGCTGACTCCTATGGCCTTTGTCTTCTGGGCTCTTTCACTGGCTGGCTTCAGGTTGCGTTTGGCCATTGGGAGGCACCAGGAGAATGCAGGTCAGAGAGAGAGAGTGAGTAGGACATTTCTTCATTGCTCCTCCCCACTTCAGTTCTGCCAATAACAGCATTCCTCATGACTACAGCTTCTACCAAGTAATTGCCTTTCTGTTGTTCCAGCTCAGATTTCAGCAACCGTTTGATAGAAAAGCGTCTATTTTTTTGTTAGGTTGATGGCATTAATGGGCAGTTAAGGGCCTCCCTATGTCCATCTTTTGCCGGGCAACTTCATAGTCACCTCTCATTCTGATGCTGGTCATGACCACGTAGTCTGCTTTGGCTAGTGGGAAAGCAGAAGCTTAAGCAAAAACACTAGATGATTCTACTTCCTTTTTTGCTTCTGTACTTTTACCATTAGATGGTGATATCCTTACATCATGACTGGCTTAGCCTGCTGGAGGATTACAATGAAGTCCAGTCTTCCCAGCCAAGGCTTCCTATACCAGCCCTCAGCCAGCCAATGCTCTAACATATGAAAATACTTGACCAAGATAAGCAGAGTTACCTTCCATATCCAACTGACTGCAGAACATGAGTTAGCCCAGCTAAGATTGCAAGAACCATCTGGCAAACCCTGGATTCATGAGCAATAATAATTTATTCTCTTAATTCCCCTGAGCTTTGGGGTGGCTATTTGCACAGCATCATCATGGCAATAAGTAACTCACACAGTGTCATAAATGGTTTTCATTGGAGGAAGTAAAGTTCCCCAGCAGAATGGCTTTGGGTTTGAGGAGGAAGGAAACCTGAGGGAGGAAGAGTTGGCAAGGACTCCTCGTTGGGGACAAGTTGCTGCTCCCTCAAGGAAGAACCAACAATCCAAGGGTCTGGTCCTGACTGACCTTCCTTAACCAAAACCAGATCTAAGTCAAATGTTAGGGGCCTAAGAAAATTGCTCTGGAGGGAAGAGACAAGAGCACAACATTCAGGCTATAGAACAGAGATGCACTAAAGGCCAAATTTGAAGAGAGGATAGAATTCCATCAATTCTAGAGAATTCTGTCAATGCTAGAGCAAGATCAGGGGACTGGAGACCCGTAAGAAAAAAATAGAGTGGGTCCACTAGCTGAGAACCTCAGAAAAACTTCCGTACATGGTCAACACCCTGAGGGGGAGACAGTGTCCTGGAATTGAGAATCACCGAGCAGAATTGGACCCATAACAAGGACTACAGATCCAATCCAGCCTTAGATCCATATCTCCATGTGAGTCTTAGGAGATCTGGAGTTTTTCTGGTGATGCCTTCTCCCCCAGAAAGGGTTATCACAATCTATAAATGCCACTAGGAAGTATATTCAAAGATTAAAATGAGGCTAGGAAGGAATTTATCACAAAAGGCCAAGAGGGACTACATATTCATCTAGCTGAAAAGGTGATGTCACATGCTCAATTTCTCTATGGCTTCATAACAAACAACTTCAAAATGGAATGTCTGAACACAATATCATCTTATTATATCTCACATTTTTGTGGGTCAAGATTTGGGGCAAGGCACAGCTGGCTGGTTATTCTGTTTCATGCGATCTCAACAATAGGCACTCAGTGGTATTCAACTGGTGGACCCACAGAAGAGAGCTTCACCTCCCAGAACCTAACATCTGCACCAGGCTCACCAACAGACTAGGTTCAGCATGGCAGTACCAGGGTAATCAAGCATCTAACATAGTAGCTCAGGGCTCCCAGAGAGAATGTCCCAAGAGGTCCAGTCCAAAGCCTCAAGGTTTCATATGAACCAGCTTTCAAGAAGCAAAGAGTCTGTAGACACGTTTAATCTACCTAACTGTGATGTGAGTAAATAGTCTCCAGAGGTGGTTGTCACATTCCAGAAGATGTATACAATAGTCCCCAGGATTGAAAGAAAATATTAGCATTTCAATGCATGTTTATTTTCTCTTAAAACGTAAATTAATTTTTCTGACTATTTAATACCTAGACTGTCACTCACAGTATTCCTTGGTCCATATGTCATAGGTATCATAGCACAAACAGCACACAGGGCACACTGAGGGTTGTGTGGGACTCCCACAGTAAGGAGCTGACAGTGATCACCTCACTGGTTTGATTGATTTCAGAGCATTTCTATTACAATTTACATGTGCCTCATTAAGTAGACTCACGTATTATATTGCTGGCCTAGGCTGAATGTTTGTGTCTGCGCTCCCATCCCTACCCTACCAAAATTCTTATGTTGAAATATTAATGCCCAATGTGATGGTATTTGGAGATGGGCCTTAAGAGGTAATTAGATCATAAGGGCAGATAAAGAACCCCAGAGAGCTCCCTCACCCCTTCTGCCATGTGAGGGTACAGGAAGAAGCCAGCAGTGGGCAACTCTGAAGACAGCTGTTCCCAGAACCCAACCCCACCGACACCCTCATCTTGGACTTTCAGCTTCCAGAACAGTGAGGGATAAATCCTGTCATCTATAAGCCACCTAGTCTTTGTGGTATTTTGTTATAGCAGTCCGAACAGACTAAGACGTTTATCTAATTTTAGCCAAACTCATCTCCACAAAATGGACAAATGGCTTAAAAGAATTCTTGCAAAAGGGAATGGATGGAGGACAAGTCTGATAGTGCAAGTGAACAGTCAGAAAATGGGAAATGATCCCACTTTGCCTACTTCTCATAAGAGCTCTCTGTCAGCTGCATCATCAAATGTCAGGAAGTTGTCCAAAAATCAAATTATTAAGAAGACCATTTGTAAAATGAGTAGCTGTAAATCCACCTTCGTTAACAATGAACTTTATTTCGGGGCACCTGGGTGGCTCAGTTGGTTAAGCAGCCAACTTCGGCTCAGGTCATGATCTCGCAGTTTATGAGTTCGAGCTCCGTGTAGGACTCTGTGCTGACAGCTCAGAGCCTGCAGCCTGGTTTGGATTCTGTGTCTCCTGCTCTCTCTCTGCCCCTCCCCCACTTGCTCTCTCAGTCTCTGTCAAAAATAAACATTAAAAAATTTTTTTAAAAAACAATGAACTTCATCCCAAAGGCATATTGGCAAATGTATATTTAGTTAGCACTATTAGCAAGACATTTACAGCATGATTCCTTTTATTTTTATTAAGTTTCCTACATCTTAATATATTTTATAATAGTGTAATACATTTGCATAGCACCTATATATATGTGTGTGTGTATATATAATTTGTAAATAAGTAAATATACAAATATGGTGATATATAAAATTACAAAATTATTTTACTGATGAAAGGATGATCAACAATATTTGAAAGCCACTATTGGAAAAAGCAGAGCAAAGTCAGTGGCCAAAATGAGTGGAGAGAATGTGGAGAGGAATGAGGATGGAGTGGGTGAATATTGATGGGCCTAGAAAGATCATCTCTTAATAGGAATATTTGAACCTCTTATGAACATCTCTAGCTCCTGATTGGCCATCAGCTCCCATAGCCTCACCACCTAGTCATGTGTTGCCATGATATCTGTGGTGGTCTCATCTCCAGTCCCTTCCAGCCCCAGACCTGGCATCACCTACTGCTCACCTCCACCCCAACAGTATCTGTTGCAGTTTGGGCGCTGCCTCATTTGGGAAGTGAAGTCTATCCTGATCTCCCTTTTCTCCTGGGCTAGTTAGCTTCCTCCATGTTCCCATGGGGGCATGCACTGGGAACTTCCAGTCTTCCTTTGATGCACCATATTCTAATCCCAGTACTGTATTATCTACACTGTATCCTCATTGCCTGTTTATTTGTTTTGCCAACTAGACTATGAGCTGCTCGAAGGCAGTTATTTTACCTTACTCATTTTCATAGTCCCAGGCATGGCACATGACGGATATTCCATAAATGTGTGTTGAAATAAACAAATGAGAGGTGGTACCCAAGACCACTGTCATGCAAGATGTTCATAAAATAATCATCCTTAATTCCCTTCCTAGCTCCTGTCTTCTCCCCCTCAGAAATATGCTTTTATTTGTCCAAGGCTGAGCCACAAGCCACTACCTTTGTTTTAGATAGGATTCTTTTAGCAACAACCCAAAACAGTTTAGGATTTAAAAAGAAGGGACAAGGGGACTCTTGACTCATTTAACCAAAGAATTTAAGGCTGAACCTGGCTTCAAACATACTAGATTCAGGAATTCAGGTATGATCCACAGGCCCCTCTCTCCTACTCTCTTCCCCATTACTTGGTACTAACACTGTGTGTCACCTTCTTCTCTCTTGTTCTATAAATAGGTCTTCCCCAAATTGTCAAGAGGATGCCTACTAGCCATTCTCAATTCATATCATTTGAGCCCTCTGACCTAAAGGCAAGCCACCTTCTCCACCAAATCCAAAGTCCCAAGGAGAAAGAAAGAAAAACAAAAAAGTCCTAGGGAAGGATCCTGATGGGTCCAGCTTGTGTCAAATGTCCATTCCTCTGAAGGAAATGGAGTTCTGTGATTGGCAGATAAGACTATGTCCCACCCCTGCATCAAAGGGCAGGAGAGACTGTGATAGGCCATACCATTGAATCATATGATTGGGAAATGGGAGCAATATCTTAAAGGGGGTCATGTAGGGAGTTACTGGACAGATAGAAAAACAGACATCTTCTCCAAAACTCTCTGGAACCTGACCTGCATAAGAGTCCCTACTACTTCCTGGAAAATTCAGGCCCAATCAGGCTAAGGGGGAAAAAGAATCCTTGTGACAAACCATTTTCTCCCTGTGCCTGCCCATAGCCTTCTTCAAAGGGGATTTTGTTTCTCTCTTAAGTCCCTACCAAAATGACGCTGGGTGGTCAAGTTTTCAAGCCCCCCTCAGAGCCTCCAGCCAGACCCCAACAAGCAAGCCCAGTCCCACCCTCAGCCCAAGAAGCCTCTTACCACAGGGCTTCAGTTAGCTACAGGCTGTGTTGTGCCAGGCCCGAGGGCCATTCTGAAGGCCAGCACCACACTGCTCCATGGGGCTGTCTCCTGCCAAAGTGTGATCGGCAGGCCTCTGTTCCCAAATGCTTCGCGGCTGGAAGACAGGTCTCAGCCTGGCTTTGACTGCCGGGCCCCTGGCCTGGCTGGGGGCTGCGGATCAACAGCACTTTGTCAGTCCCAGCAGGCACACCTTCTAGAAGCTGAAGTGCATACTGAATGGAGGCGTCTGCAGAGCTCCTGGCCTCGGCAGGCCCTTTGCGTGTTTGGGTAAAGAAATATGCAGCTTGAGCTGTAGCCATTGCTGCCTGAGCCGCCGAGCTGCAATCAACATCAACACCACAAGGACACAATATTTTCTCCCAATTTACAACACGTTCATTTATTTTGGAATTTCTGTGCCAGCTGAGGCTACAGGGCGGTGACAGTGGAAAAGTTGTCCTGGGGCCAAGCAAAAGAGAGAGTTGCAACTGAGCTCCTGTTCTGAAAAAGGGTGCTCGAAAGCAGCAAAAATCAAGCAAGGCTAAGAGGATGACCTTCACCAGACAGCAGCCCCACAGGCCATGGTGTGCAGGGGATGGGGAGACTACCCATCCAGAGGGCCTCTGTTGCTCCTTACGAGGAGGGTCTGCAGAGGGGTCGCTGGAACCCAAGATTCCTGAGAAATTACTGACACCTACAAGGTTTTCATTATAATGAAAGATCTTCTTTCTCTCTCCAAGTTTCCTGGGGAATCAAAGATCATGCAATTTCAAAGGCCAACCTCTACCCTCCAAAAGCAGGCTTTACTTGAAAATAGCATGAGATTTGAAGGGAGAAAGACTTGAGTTTGAACTGTTCACACTGCTGTTTACTTACTGAGCAACTTTGATCACAATGTTTTACCTCTCGTAGCTTCTATTCCACAACTGCTTTTAAGTGAAAGTAATAATATCTAGCCAACAAAATTGTCATGAGACATAGAATTATTTATTGAAGTACACAGTACAATGCCCAACTCTCTGTGGGCACTCAGCACATGATAGTTCTGCCCCTGGTCCTCCTGTTTGTAATTGACTCCCCACCTGGCTTTATAGTGTACCTGTCAAACAGACCAGGATGTTCCCAGGATGGAAGATCTATTTGCTGGGGCTCCTTGGGACTGAGAACCTCTCCAGATTGGTGGATGGTCCATGGAAAGAGGCAGTGGTGGAGAAGGGGATGGATTACACTGTGGTGAGCAATGACTGACCCCCTCAACAAAGTATCCCTAGGAAAGGCCCACTCCAGTTATTGTCACAAGGGTCCTTGACAGAAAGGTCAGTCTGAGACACAGGAAGGTACCTGCAGCTGTCATCTGGAGCTGTCTTCCACAGAGAACCTCTCCAAGCAAGTAACCTGCTTCCCTCAACTCAAGGCAAAGGGGAAGGGCACTCCAAGTGCACCATATTTTTCCTACTGAGCGAAAACTGATGCCTGTCAAGGGGAAGTGATGACTTAAGGTGTTATAGCTGGTAAGACACAGAGCAGAGCTTTGGAACCAAATCTGCTTTACTGCAAGGCTGGTTATCTTCTTATGAAACAATGAACTTTAGCAAGGGTGACCAACTGTAGTTGATTCTCATTATCCATGGTAGTTGCAGTCCGTAAAGACACCTGAATTAGCAAAGACCGAACCACTGCTCTTGGAGGAAATGAGGATTAGGTTCCCGTGAGCCTCTTTTCTGTTAACCAATCAATCCATAACTCCGCTTTATGTGTGTTTCTATTTAAAGAAATCTTCTTTAGTGTGTGTTGTTGACTCATTAAGATTGAACTCATGCCCAACAGCACTATAACTCATACCTGAACAAAGCTTATCCAATACATGAAGCTTTTCCATATGTCACTTCACTGCTTTCGTGTGCTTAGGATCACTAAACAGCACTTCAGCACTACGTGAGGGCCATTTTAAACAGCACAATCACCAAGGAAAGGCATAGATGCAAAGTGTGGCACTAAATAGACCATGGAAAGGACAGTCATGAGAGCTGAAACAAGAAGGCAAAGGATCAATTTGTTCAACCTCAGCTAGCACCTGCACATCGGGTGACTCAATCTTCTGTTGCTCCGTGTATGTCCACAAATGACCATCAAAGTGCCAGGAGTACTGATTTGGTAGTCACAAATTAATTTTAGTAAGCAGGTGGATTTGCAAATATAGAATCTGCATGGACTGAGAATCAACTGTAATTTATTATCCACACCAAGACATTTTTATCAGTGAAAAGAGTTGCTATTAACAATTACACCAGGATAATTGGTGTAAACTGGAGCTGTCCCAAGCAAACTGGGATGTATGCTCACCCTAATTTTAGCCTGTGAGACCCTTTGAGAATCTGATGAAAGCCTTGATCACACACATTCTTTGCAGACAATCCCAATGAATTCGCAGACCTCAGCGCTCCTCAGGTTACACACCTCAGCCTGAAAGAACAATTAAAAAGAATAATATGCAAACTGCAGTCTGGTAAAGGTATGCCTAAAACTTGAGGACAACATAAGGATGAGATGAGCCAAAGTAGGGGAACCCTCCTTTGGGACCCTAGGCATTCACAGACAAGGCATTATTGGCATACATTTGTCTATAGGGGCCACTGCCTCTTTGTCTCAGATACAAATTCACTCTAAATTTGAATTCAGACACCAAGAATCATACAAGGAAGGGAATGAAAACAAGCCATGGAGAACTCTGAAAGCTTGACATGAGTGTGCTGAAAGCCTACCCCATTATCTCATCCTTAGTACTCATGCAGAAGGTCAGGCATGGCAAATGTCTGCAGCAGAAGAGGAATCAGCCAGGAATGAGTTTAGACATACTTAGTAAATAACAGAAAGAGAATGTCCCCCAATACCTGGGACCAGGAACCAAGGACCACCAAAAGGTTAATGGACACTCCACCACCCCATACCTCACCTCCAGGGACAAAAAAGAGGGAGCCATAGATAGTTCTGAAAATAGCTTCTGACAATTCCCATGTGATGGGTTAAATCCCTTTGGTTGATGGGAGCTGAGGGCTGCTATCTTTAGTCCTTGACCACACTCCTGCCCTCTTTGCTCACCTCCTCACTTGGGAGAGCACAGCTGCCCAGATGTGTGTTTCCCATTAACTCTGCTGGCTCTAGTCTGGGGTGAAGGAGACATTTTCATGCCAAATTAAAAACGACTTGGAAATGTGCATTGTGTTGGGAGAATTGGCCTTTTCAAAGGGGTATAAAAACGGGGGAAGCTGATTTCATCACCCTGCCTGCAGACAGGCCATCAAAGCATCCTGTCCCTGTGAAGCAGGCAGGCCACCTCTGCTCTTTTCCCTTTACAGACTGTGTTAGCATCTCCATTATTTACCCCCAGGGTAGGATAAAGGCGCCGTGCAAAGGCTAAGATCTTTAAACTGCCTTGAGTGCCCATTAAGCACATTAATAACATCCACCATCACAAGTCTTACCAACATAATTTCCGACTTCAAGCCGGGCGTGAAAAAAAAAGGAAGTCAGCTGAGTTTATCAACCGAAGAGACTACCTTAAATTAGAAGAGATTATGTGGCAAAGGGGAAAGGAAAGAGGTAGCTGAGAAGACATGGCCATTATTTGGCTACTATTGACCCTCCCCCACCCCCACTCCCATGTCATTGGAAGGAATGGACTGAGCCGATCTTCAGAGCATTTCATCAGTGAAGCTAACGTTGCAATTCAGTCCCGGAAGGCAGGGTCCCCTCACTACAAGAAATCATGTAAGGATCCATTTTAAAAGAAAAGGAGTAAAGGAGCATCCAGTTTGTGTCAGTGTTGGAATTGCCTCCTCTCAAATGTGTGTGTTGGTCAGGGAGATCAAGAGAAGGAGACTTTTTAAATAATAAAAGATGCTGCTTCCTGAAGGATTAGGTCCCAGGAAAGTCACAGGTCTAAACTCATCTCTTTTCACAGCCCTCCAAACTAGGTGTTGGTGTGTCCATTTCACAGATGAGAAAATTGAAGCTTCAAGAGGTCAGGTAGTTTATCCCAGGACCCACGGCCCTATGTGGACAAGCTGGGATGGAAACTAAGATCTCCAGGGCTCTGAAGGATGTGTTCCTAACCTCTCTTCCATTCTGCCTGACCCATGTGGGAAAGTGTGTGTGTAGAACTGAGGGACAGAGGGTGGAGAGAGATCTGTTTATTTACTGGTTTGGAACAGATAAAATTTTAGAAAAGCCTGATCCACAGGCTCAGGGCATGAGGCCTTGGGCCTCAGAGCTGTGTAGGGTCAGAGGAGGGCCTAGCTGGCCGCCTCCTTCTCCCCTCCTCTTGCAGCCCAAAGCCACAGGACACAGCCTGCCAGTCTCCTCTCTTGCCTTCCTCATTAGCTGGGATTGGGACCAATTTGTGGATGCCTTTGGTGCCCTAAGGCAGTGTTTGAGTCATCTTCCCTGATGCTAAAGAAAAAAAGAAAGGAGGAGACAGCCATCCCCCAGGAGACTGGAGACGCCGGGAGAGAGAAGCAGTGATGGATGGAGGCCAGAAGGGAGAGGCCAGTGTCCAGAGGTCACCCTTAGTCTGGCTTTCTTTAACTTTGCTCTTCCCTGGGGACCTGCTCCCCCATGAGATCATCTCCCACCACAGACTTCAAAAAAGATGGACTCACTTGGGGATCAGCCTTCACTATTTTAAGGCATGTTAACTTAAGGACTCCAGCTCCCTAGTCCTTCTAGGGTTCTAAGGAAAGAATGCAGGTGGAACTCAGTGGGAGTAGAGTCAGCAAGGAGGATAGATCTTCTCATTCTAACCCAGATGATGGGTTCCTTTTGCTTCAGAACTTGACAAACGCCTATGGGTCTGTAAGGCTGGAACAGGAGCCAGGTCAGGAAAGCCCTTAGAGAATTAGCCTAGGGCTGTAGCCTGGTGCAGAAATGCAGTTCCACCACTTTAAGCAGTTGGAGTTTGGGGAAGCTCTTCTCTCTGAAATATAGTTTCATGACATCTTATGAGAATAAAATTAAAGTGGTCATGAGGGGTTGTAAGTTGGAACACACCAAATGTTTGCTGTTGCTATCATTAATGTTCAGCTAGAATGATGTGAAGGATGACCATCTTAAGCACCTTTGTTGTGTTGGACCATAAACACTGGAATAGCACCCTGCGCCATCATTTCATCTAAACCTCACAAGAATTCTGAGACAGTTAGGGGCGCCTGGGTGGCTCAGTCAGTTAAGTGTCCGACTTCGGCTCAGGTCATGATCTCACAGTTTGTCGGTTCAAGCCCCGCGTCGGGCTCTGTGCTGACAGCTCAGAGCCTGGAGCCTGTCTTCGGATTCTTTGTCTCCCTCTGTCTCTCTCTGACCCTCCCCTGCTCATGCTGTCTCTCTCTCTCTCTCAAAAATAAAATAAAACATTAAAAAATTTTTTTAAAAAAGAATTCTGAGACAGTTAGTATTAGGTCTATTCTACAAGTGGGGAAACCAATGCTGAACTAGGTTAAGCACTCTGCTCCATATCATTCAACAAAGTAAGTGGCAAAGTTGAAATGAGAGCACAGTTGGAGCATCTGGGTGGCTCAGTCAGTTAGGTGTCTGACTCTGGATTTCAGCTCAGGTCATGATCTCACAGTTCATGAGTTCAAGCCCTACATCAAGCTCTGTGCTGACAGCGTGGAGCCTGCTTGGCATTCTCTCTCCTTCTCCCTCTCTCCAAAAATAAATAAATAAACTTAAAAAAAGAAGAAGAAATGAGAGCAGAGCTGTGTCTACCTGCAATGGTGATACGTGACTATCCCCTATGCCACACACATCCCAAAAAAGGGGGGGAGGAGAAGGAGAATCAATATGAATTGTGAGCCAAGGGAGGGTCCAGACACAGAGGGTGGAGGGAACATTGGGAGGGTTGACTATGGACTTGCCATAAGTCAGGCCCACAGTGCTAAGCATTAGCCTGTATCATATCATGAAATTACAAAGCAAAATGTAGGGGGCTAGGATGTGGTCTCCAACTCAAGGCCAAAGAGGCAATCATGCTGTTGGGTTGTAAGTGAGCACTGTTCATGCATCCACTCCATATGTCTTAAGTACCCACTATGTACCAAGTCCAGCAGATTTAAACGTTAACCTAATGGTCTTTTGAAACGACACACCATTATGTCATTCTCCCCCCAGCTGCCTCACACCATTACAAAGCAGCCCCAGAAGCTCCTCAGTACTCATCATAGTCTCTGAAGCTTGAAGAAAAATGGGTTAGAAACTCAACCCAGGACATTCTCCCAAAACAGACACCAGGAGCTCTTTCTAGTGTCATTCGATCTCTATGCACTGACTTAAATACTACCCACATTGCTCTCTGTATCCGTATCAAGACAGTAGCCCTCTCTAAAGAACACTTTCCCATACTACACGAGGGCATGTTTCCTTCACAAGAACCCTGTGAGGTTTGAACAATATAGGATGTGATCCTGCCCAGCACGTTAGGGAACTGGGGTTCTTGGATTTCCAGGTAGTGACCTGCTCCAGGTGACACCACGTGGGAACCAGCCTTCTAATCCCTCCTTCTAATCCACTTTTGCTATGAGTGGTTGTTTTAAGGGAGACTTAACAAAGAGCCGAACTCTTAGGACTGTTTTGGTTTGACTTTCCTACACCACTGGTAGATCTGACACTGACCCTGTTCCATTGGTCAACTTCTGCAGCTGCCTTCATGAACAGTAAAAGTACCCATTGTAATAGGTGTGGGTAAAGAGCACTCTTCTATCTGGTGTACAAACTGGTACATGTTTTAAGAGAAATTGGCATGTCAAAATTATAAATGCACAAACCTTTGGATTCAACAATTCACTTCTAGGGATCTACCCTAAAGAAATAGTCACAGGAATAAACAGAGGACGTGTATCAAAGTTGTTCCATTATAGCTCTGTCTATAATGGCAAAAAAAAAGTGGAAAAAAACCCAAAATGCTCCTTATTAGTAAAACATTTTTTTTTCCTAATCATGGTACCTCATGCCAAGGAAAAGTATGCAGCCACTAAAACGAATGAGCTAACCCCTCTGTGCTAACAGCTCAGAGCCTGGAGCCTGCTTCAGATTCTGTGTCTCTCTCTCTCTGCCCCTCCCTGCTCATGCTCTCTCTCTCAGAAATGAATAAACATTAAAAAAATTTTTTTTAAATGACTGAGCAAACCCAGTTGTAGTGTCATGAACATACGTCCATGTTGTTAAATAAATAAAAATGTCCATGTTTCAAAGGAACTTGAAGAATAAGATCAAACACTTCTTTTAAAAGGGGGCGGGGCTGGGTGGCTCAGTCAGTTAAGTGTTTGACTCTTGATTTCGGTTCAGATCATGATCTTATGATCTAAATAAATAAACAAATAAGGAAAAGAGAAAAAATAACTCAGATTGGGGCTCCTCCTTTGCATCTCAAGTAGAGGATGTGCTAGGCCTATGATTTCAGGGAGACTGTGAGATGTGCCTTGGATCCTTCTTACCTGAACATTACAAAAAGTCAATTTGGAAGTTTCCGGTCTTTATGATACCGTAAGAGTCCTATCAAAGATGGCAGTGACGCAGATTACAAACCCACAGTTGTGATTTTCCTGCCCAGTGACTGCGCCGCACCAGCCCTGCACCCCCACCTGCACGCGTGAGTATAAACCATGTATTGTACGACTGTTGTGCATACATACGAGGGGGGAACAACACACGCCATCAGACCATCAAACACACAGGCCACTCGAGAAACAGATCAGAGAGACTTCCATGTTTTCGCTTTTGATGCTTCTGCATTATTTTATTTTCTTACAATGTATTACCTTGTGGTTTTTAAATTTAAAAAAAATTTAAGGCTAAAAAATTCATTTAGGTATAAGAGAAGGAAATAAGAAAACAAACCAACAGATAAAAACATTAGATGCCATAATTGCCTCCAAGTTGGAAAAACTCAACTGGGCCTCTGGCCATCCAAACCTCACCAAACCAAATCCCAATTACATAGCAATATGGTAGAGCAATATCTTACAAAGCAGGTTAATGGGGAGGAGAGTGGGGAATTAGTCTGTTTTGTTTATAATCTGGAACAGTGCCTGGCCCATGTTAGGCTCTCCATAAAAAATTACTGAATGTGCAATGAATGGAGAAGAGCTCAGGTTATACACAGAAGGGTGATTTTACTTGATTTCCGTGACTGAGATTTGCAGATGAAACTGTGACCAAATATGGACACTCCTGAGTGCAGGTAACATTGGTCTGCAATTAATATATCAAATGTTTACCTACCTGTAGCCACTCTCAAATTGCTTTGACACATTCAGTCATGGATTATCTGTTAAAGCCCCTAGAATCAGTCCTTTCCCTCAGGGGCTTTTATCAAGCTGTACAAGCGAACCTATACATCCAGTGCTGGGTTATTTTACTTGTTGGCAGAACTAGTCCTGGGCAGAGATGTAATCCTGGTTGTGACTTCATCTGCCATAACTGTGTGACCTTCTTTGGTGTCTCACCTTGCTGAGCTATACATGGTGGGGCTTGAGCTTAGCTATTGTCTCAATCATAAAATGCCATGATGCTCCTAAGAACAGGGACTCAGACAACCAGGAACCCTGGACCCTAGTTTGAGGCACCCTCCACTAAATATCATTCTCAGATCCCTTCAGCTCAAACACTGCTGATTCTGAGCCTGTTCAACTTTGTCCTTACAGTATCACTAGTGTCCTGAGACCGGCGAGTCTTTAGACATTAGATTTTGGATATTCTTTAGACTTCCCCCTGGGTCCAACCCCAGCTTTACCACTTAACCCACTGGGTGACCTTAGACAAGTTACTGAATCTATCTCAGCCTCAGTTTCCTCTTACATAATCTAGACATGATAATAGCACCCACCTTTCATTCAGTACATGGGAAGCTCTTCACAGAGTGCCAGGAACAGGGTAGGTGTTTTGGAAATGGTAGTTCTTCTTAATGAGTGAGGGAGGATAAAGAGAAAAGGGCCACAGGTATAGGATGGGAAACTAAAATTGAGGTTCAACAAAGCAAGGGCGACTTTGAGAGCATCCTCATGGGAACTACAGTCACTGTTTCCTCCTTGGATTGGGGCCAGGAGAGGGCAGGATGCCTGAAGGTGCTTCCCCAGGCCTTCTCCTCCTCTGATTCAGCTGTATTCCTCTCTTGTGCCCATCCCCATGCACAGCAGCTCTTGAATCCATTCCCCTGAACTCCTGTGTTGCAAGAGTGAATCAAAATCAATACTCCCCTTGTTGCGAATTCCCATCTGCATAAGGCAGTCTGAGGCCCTCCCAAATCCCAAACCAAAGCCTGACTGTGAAGGAAAGTCACTTGGGAATAGACCCAAAAAAGCCTATTTCCCAATAGTTTTATAACCTTGGGGTCCTGGGCAAGGAAAGCAAGCTGACAACAGAAAGCGTGCAGAGGTATGGTGACCAGCCATGGGCTCTAAGCTCTGGGAGCCCCCAAACGCGCTTAGAGCACTGCTCCACTCACCCATGCATCTATCCTCACAATTTCATATTGCATCTAACTTACCCTGCAAGGAAACTGGTGCACTGAGACTCAGGCAGATCTTTTTGCTTTGTGTTTGTTTTATTAATTCCCCACCCCCCGCCGAGCAGCTCAGATCTGACATGAAAAGTGTAATAAACTGGGAGTATCAGTGTTCACTGAAAATACCACTTCACAAGTGAAAATATATCCAAACAGCCAGTTGTAGTTTGAGAGGCTGACCCACCTCAAAAATGCAGCTGTCACCAAAAATACATCGGAAATCTGTCTCCTTCTCTCTCTGTCCCTCCTTCTTTCCCTCCATCTCTCTCTCTCCTTCTCTTCTTCTCAACTCTCCCTCTGTCTTACAATTTAGGCTTAATTGCCCTGTCAGCTCTAAAGGCTGCTAATTGACGCCTTTTATTCCACGTTACAACTCCTGGGGAAGAAAGGAGCTCGCAGGCCCCCGGAGCTGCTAGGATTGGCCGATTTGGCACGCCTGTCTCCCTGTCTCCCTGCGGATTGAAGCTGGGTGCTCCCAGCGCTGGGGGCAGGCGTGGGGGAGTCGCGGAGGCGGGGAGGGGGCTGGGCAGGGGTTGGAGAGCGTCTATTTTTAGTGAGGGTTTTATAGAGTGGATCCCTGTGGCTTGGCTCCACACTGAAATATTGTCCTCGTCTCAATGACATAAACACAGGGCAACTTGGAGACCTTGGCGCCAGCCCTGGCCGGAGCCTGTGAATGGGCAGAACGCGATGGGAGCGAGAAGCCTACTGTAATTACAAATAAATCCGCCCCCCGCCCCCTCCCCTGGCTCTCCAGGCTCACTTAATACCGCAAAAAGCCTCCGCTTTTGTGTAAATAAGATGAACTGAAGTTACTGAAAGATCTACCAAGAGGCAGCTAATGGAATAATGACTTGGGTAAGCTCAGGTTAAAAAGCAGGGGCATTCGAGAATTAATTAAACAGCCGTGGTCATCGGTGTAAACCAGGCAAAGTGCGGAAGGCTCCTTCGGCTCCCGGAGTCAATCCAGCGCGCCGTTCCCTCGGAGAGCATCGAGCATTCAGACCTGGCCCTGCCACATGAGAAATTGGAACTGATAAATTGGAACCAATTAGCACAAGGTCTCAAAATGATTCTCTGGAATGTCCCAGGCCAGGCTGGATGAAGCTGTCGCTCTGGACTGCCTCAGACACGGAGCCACACTTTCCAAAGCATATTTAAATATAGCCTTGCTTCCCTCCAAATGTAATCCCAACCCTCATTTTTATCTCTGGAAGCGTGGGGGGGGGGGGAGGAAGGGGGGGCTGGGGGAGGAGTGCAGGGGTGAGATGGGATTTTCACAACCCCCATCTCCCACTCCCACAACCCTGTAAATAAATAAAAGATTACACCAAATTCCATTTGAAGTTGTCAGTCCCGGAATGGAACTTTTATCCCATTATGAATTTCATGGGTGAGCCCGGTCCGACTTTGAATGTGGCTGACACCTCCATTGATGGGCCCTAATTGCAGTTGTAGAAATGGACTGCCCAACACCACACTGTACACACCATCGCATTCCTGCGAAGAAAGAGCATCCTGTGAGAGCACCCCCAGGCCTCCCCTCAAGTCAGTAAGATCGTCAAGGTTTCACTTAAACTTTAAACCAAAGTTGCCCTATGGAAGGGCCAGGTGCTAATTTGGGATTTTGAGGTTGGGCAGATTTGCCTTGGCTGACAGGGCTGTTACTATACTCAGGGGGCTGGCTGCAGGCATGCTGTCCTCGGAGTCCACCAGGAAGGGAGTCTTTCAATCCATATGGCCCCCTGAACGACTGCTTTTATTTTCAGATGAACTTCCTCTGGGCCTGCACGTGTCCAGTGCTTGGCTGAGCGACAGAAGAAGGAAGGGAGAAATGTGCTTTGCACCGAGCGGCTGGCCCACCTGAGTGGAGAAGGCGGCATGCTGACAGTGCCCCGGGAGCACCATCCAGCCTGGCCTCTCACTTCAGTCTGTCTGATGTCCCTTGATGGGGATCAAACCAAGGAAGGATGGCACATGACGGAGACTGTTTACAAAGCTGTTCTACTCCTCCCAAGCTGAACACCAAATTTTTTTAAATTATGGTAAAATAAACATAATATGGAAATCCCCATTTTAGCCATTTGTAACTGTACAGTTCAGTGGCATCAAGTACATTCCATTGTTGTGCTGACATCACCACCACCATCACCATCTCCAGCACTTTTCCATCTTCCCAAACTAACTCCCCATTTCCCAGCCCCCACTCCTGGCAGCCAACATTCTACTTCCTAATCGTATGAATCTGATTACTCTACGTACCTCATATAAATGGAATCATACAGTAACTGTCCTCTTGCGATTGGCTTATTTCACTAAGCATGATGTCCTCAGGGTTCATCCATATTGTAGCATGTGTCCGGATTTCCTTCCTTTTTAAGGCTGAGTCACACTCCATTCTATGTATCTACCACATTTTGCATTATCCATTCATCTGCCAAATGCCTGAATTGTTTCCACCTTTGGCTATTGTGAATAATGCCACTGTGAACATGAGTGTACAAATACCTGTGAAGGTCCCTGCTTTCAGTTCTTTGAGGTACAGATCTTGGTGAAATTGTTGGGTCATACGGTAGACCTATGTTTCACTTTTTACTACCCTCGTTTTTATAGCAGCTGCATCGTTTTACACTCCCGCCAGCAGTGCACAGAGGTTCCAATTTGTCCACATCCTCGTCAACACTGGCTACTTTTTTGATAACAATCATTCTAATGGATATGGGGTGGCATTTCACTGTGCTTTTGGATACCAAAATGTTTAGAAGGGGGAAGGGAAGGGGAAAAATAGTTACAAACAGAGAGGGAAGAAGGAAAAGGATAAGAGACTCTTAAATACAGAGAACAAAGTGGGGGTTGATGAGGGGGAACAGGAGAGAGGGGAAACTGGGTGATGGGCATTGAGGAGGGCACTTGTTGGGACAAGCACTGGGTGTTGTATGGAACCGATGAATCACAGTAATCTACCCCCAAAACCAAGAGCACACTGTATACACTGTATGTTAGCCAACTTGACAATAAATTATATTAAATACATAAATAAATAAGTAAAGCAAAAAATAAAAGAAGAAAAGAAAAAAAAACCAACATGAAAACTGACTCTTAACTATAGAGAACAAATCGATGGTTGCCAGAGAGGAGCCGGGTAAGGGGACGGGTGAAATAAGTGAAGGGGATTGAGAGTACACTCATCATGGGCACCTCAGTAGTTCAGTCGTTAAGTGTCTGACTCTTGATTTCGGCTCAGGTCGTTGTCCCACAGTTTACGAGTTCGAGCCCTGCATCTGGCTCTGCACTGACAGCACAGAGCCTGCTTGGGATTCTCCCTCTCTCCCTCTCTCTGCCCCTCCATCTTTGCCCCTGCTCATGCTCTCTCTCTCTCTCTCTTAAAAATAAATAAACATTTAAAAAAGAGTACCTTATCATGATAAGTGCTGAGTAATGTATAGAATTGTTGAATCATTATATTGTACACCAGAAACTAATATAACACTGCATGTTAGTTATACTGATATTTAAAAAATAAATAAACATTTTAAAAAAGAAATGTTCTAAATATACATAACTATCCACCAAGTACTTTACCCTCTCTCTCTTGCTCCAAAGGTAACCACTGTCCCCCAGTTGGTGTGTATAATTCCCATTCATTAGAAGCTTTACCACATATATTTGCATCCACTGATAATTTATACATTTTGTAGATCATCCTGGATTCCCCATTTGTATCTCTCTCCACTCCCACCTCCACCTTCCTTATTTGTTAGTTGTACAAGGAAACCAGAAGCAGAATCCCAGATGAAACTGCAAAGGGTCATAAAGAATAGACCACAGCTTTGAGGTTAGGCAAAGAGTTAAACCATAGCCATGGCACTTTCTATTTGTGGTGACCTTGGTCAAGTCACCTGAGCTCCCTGAGTTTTAGAGTCCTTGCTTATAAGCTGAGATGTTTTGAGGGCTAAATGAGTTAGCAAGTGTAATACACTGTTCCAGGCATATAGCAAGAAATCGTTGGTAAAAGGAGGAGGAAGAGAAGAAGGGGTTAACATTAATTGTCTTGTGGAGCTTTTGGCTGTGCCCAGCTGTCCTCTATCTTGCACTCAGTACTTGCAGAGTGGGTGCTCACTCACATTACCCACTGGCTATTCTTGCCCACACCTTCATGTTGCCACGGGATAGGACAGAACATCTACCAGAGAAGACATGCGGCTCCATTTACTCTTTGCTGAAATGTTGACTTAAGTCATGGGGAGTGAGGGTCCCCCATACACCCACCCCCACTCTGGTTGGAGGGCAATGGAGACCTGAGGAAAGGAAGGAAGGAGGGAGGGAGGCCTAACCCATTCTGCCAAGTCACCCTACTCGGGGGAGGACATTCAGCTCAGGCCCTGAGCCTGGCTGCAGAAACTGTAATCCAATACCTTAATCCATTTCTTCTTCAAAGCATTGCCCTTTGAGCCAGGTGGACAGAACCCGAGTGATGTCGAGTTGCCCCGAGAAGTGCTTGCATTGGGCTGTGTCATCCAGGCTGAGAACAGTATACCCAGAGGGGCACCTTTGACTTGGATATCTGGACAATTGTGATGATGGAATGACAGCTTAGAGTACCTAAAGGGGGGTTAGGGAATGGCACCTAACACTAACCACTGTCAGTGTTGACAGTGAACCTAGTCCTTGATCCAATCGCCCGGAGTAAGCGGAGTGTGCCAGATGGTGTGCAAGGCTCTTTGACGATGCAAAGAGGAATCATACACCAAAGTGGGGTGCCCTTCTGCCCTTTTGGAAAGACGTCTGAATCCACCTCTCCAAGAAGACAACAGGGCCTGGGAGCCATCGGGTAAAAGGGAGAGAAAATAGTTCCAACAAGGACTAGGTTCTGGGGTCTTGGGATGGGGGTGGGGATTCCACCATCTTCCTTTCCAAGGACAGGGGCTGAGTTTAGCCTGATGCGTCACAGCACCTGTGCCTCCCCAGAATGAGCTGGGATCATTCAACTACTCACCGACCCCCACTCCAAGCTGCAGCTTCCTGGATAGAGCCAACCACGCTTCACCACCCCCACCCCTTGCTCTGGCTTGCTTCTGCTTCCAATGTCAGTGGACCTCAAGGTACAGAGCTGCTAATTTGTGAGGATTCAGGCTGCCAAGGGTGTTGGTACACAGCAGCCAGGCCATCTCCAGCTCGGAACGGATGAGCCATTTGTGTGCACCACTTAAATTGTAAAGCATCTATTTGATCAAATTGGTATTTTTACTTTCCAGATACCTCCAAGGAATCTGATTTCTAAGAAAAGATCAAATATTATAAGCTATTATGTCTGGATTCACTGCATCAATTAAGAGATGGGCATAATTTTCACCACCACGGTTTCCCTCCACCCAATACCATCATCCATGAATGGTCCCCAAAAGCAATTAAACAAGCTCAGGGATTCCTTTATTCACTAGGCACCTACTGTATACACTACTAGACACTGTATGCAAGGCAAACACTTGTAGACAAACACAAGACTAGACACTGGAAATGTAGAGATGAACCCCTTAAAGAGCTCACTGTCTAGCCATCAAGATTGACAACTTCCCCGGATGCAATGTGGCCATCAGGTAGGCGGAGGAAGGAACAAAATGGGGTAGGATTTGCCAGGGGGAAACAAGTAATTCCACCCAGAGGGAATCAAGAATGGAAGAGCTGATGTTCAAGCAGAATCTAGAAAGTTGCAAACGACTTTGCAAAAGGGAGAGAGTGAGTAGACAGAATACCCACAGTGAGGAAGAGCAGACTATGCGTAGAGAACCTCCAAGCAATTCCAGACAAGCTAAATATAAGGGGAAGAGCCAAGAGTGGAAGGAGGTGATGGGGAAAGGGAGATGGGAGTCGTATTGGAAAGGCCATCCAATATCACAACTTCATCTTGAGAGTAACCAGGAGACTCCTTTAGAGGTTTTTGAACAATTGTAAATCATGCCCTTTCTATATACATGTTTATTTTAGCCTGTTTCTCCTTCAGGAATACTAAGAGTTGGAGCTTTCTTGTCTTGGGCAAGCCAGTACTATCTGCAAGCCCTGTTACTCAGTGGCCAATTGAGGAAAACTTAGGTGAGGGAGGAAGGCGTCACCTAGGACCCCATTAGCCATGGGGTGAAGAAGAGCTGCTATCAGGGACGAGTCAGAGACCACACCAAACGCCCACCCCACACCCAATGATGACCCTGGAGCTCTTAAGAGAGGACAAGAGCCTCAAGGCTTGCCTGGCTGTCAAAATATTTAGAAGCATATTGAAATCACCCACCGTTAATAAGACTACCTCAGAAGTCAACATTCATGTCTTGAAGAGGCCTAAGCCATAAACATTTAGTCTCAAATGGAGCTGCCTATCCTCCTGACTAGAGCCTTGAAAGAAAAGCAGAGTTCTGTAAAATGTGATCTGCCAGGATTTTCTTACCCCCGTGGCATGATAATTACGATGCCTCTTCTTACATTTAAAGGCTCATCTGTGGTGACTCAAATCCTCAAGGAGGTGAGGGAGGCAGCTTTGCATTTTTCTCAATGCATTTTGCTGAACCGCTGCAATCATTCACTTCTGAAACAATGCAGAGTGAAATGAGGTGGGAGCCTCAACCTTGCCTCATTACCGGCCCCCCCCCACCCCCCTCCCACCTCCAGGCACTTCAAGGGCCCTTCTCCCAGCATTTTAGGGATTATCTTTGCGAGTTTAATCAAGCTTTACATTAACTAGTTAACATGGTTAAGCCTTTGTTTGAGGAAAGAAACACTTGTCTGAAATTGTAGTGCACCAGATTCATTTTGTGGGGAGGGGACCAAGGGGCCTCTAGTCTCTCACCTTATCCATAACCTCTCTTTACCATGGGTGGAAAAAGAAACTTTCTAAAATTTATATGTATGCAAATACATATAAAACTAATACGTATAAAAACTAATTTTTCCTAAAAATCCTACAAATAATAAATCCTACAAATAATTAGGAAATTCCTAAATAGAAAAATCCTGTATCGAAACAGGACGCACCACCCTTGCTGATGAACCAATCACTGTTATATTTACTTTCATTTGTATTTTAACTAATACATTTACTTATGAACTTAATTTACTATGCAAAAGAGAAGACTGGGAAATAGTGGTTAGATAGGAGAGCCTGATGGGTTCAGGGGAAGTTAAGGAACCCCTTCTAGAAACGTAAGGCGTTGTTCATCTAACTTTGAAACCTCTTTCATTTTCGGCAGGTATGCTTTGTGAATTACAATAATGAAATGCCATGTTTTTTTTTTTTTTCCCCTCAATTGAGGACATTTTTTAAATGAAGCTGAGTAAAGACACTAAGGTGAAACCTTAGATATAAGAAAAATAAAAGCAGTTGGGGGTTTCTGAGACATTGTTTGTCTTGAAAGTGATGTGGAGAAGCTTGATCAAAAGCCTAGTTTTACTACAGTCATGCTTCATTATGGAGGGTGGGACCATGGGCAGGATGGGGGAGGGGAAGATAAAATGAGCCCTTGCCCAGACTCGACCAGGTTGCCAAAAGTCACTACCCAAAGTAAATCTCCTTAACCTGCTGGTGCCCGCGACCTCTGAAGTCAGTCAAATACGGATTCAGATCAAGAGAACAGTAATGGTCCAACCAAGATCTGTCCCTTTAGGAAGCCCCTGGCTTCCACAGCTCTGAGCTAAAATGCCTCTCCCTGCCTTCTTAGATGATCCTTGAGTCAAAGAATGTGGCCCTGGGAAGTTTCCTCCCCTTCTGGACCTCAATTTCCCTATCTATAAAATGGGGAGATAATTATCCCTTCTCCAGAAGCTCCTGTATGAGGTAGATAAGACAATGCTTATACGGCAGGGGTAAATTCCCAGCACATGTTAACCTTGTGTTCTTGGCTTTAAGACTGGCAACTGGGAAAGAAAGCCCCCTGTGCACTTGTTTGGCGACCCCATGCTCCAAACTCTCCGCTCAGGTGACTTACTTCCAGTCCCTAGCCCCCACCCCAAACTCATTCCAGACTGCAGAGTTTTGATCCAGCACGAGATTGCTTTTTGATGCATTTTAGTTTTGTGTTCTTTCTCAGCCCGGTGGTGGGTTTTGACGTGCGTATCACTTCATTTTGAAAACAATCTGGTTTCTCCGTAGATGGCTAAGACTGGAGATTCAGGTGTCATAAAACAGTGTTTGTCATACCCTTCAATGTGGTCACACAGACAAAAGTTCCTCAACTGGGCTTCTCCCTCACCTTACAATTCTACGCGAGCGCTGAACCATTTAACTAAACCTGAAACAAATAGCGCCTAAGAATACAGGTTGGCCCTGCCCTGCAGCCTGGTGCTGGCTTCAAAACTCTCTTCAACGTGAAAAACTTCAAATACCACTTCCAGCCTAAGGGTTACTCGGGGGTGAGTTATTTCCTCTAAGTGCACAGGTTTTACTCTTTTATTGATTTTTGTCTAAATATGAAAACAATGAGGGCCCTGTCCTTTTCTTCTAAGATTTGCATAAAGATAATGTAAAGTAAGAAGCTATTTTTCTCTCCCCTCTTCACCCCACCCATTTATCTTATTCTTTAGGGGTAATCATTTATAAACACATTGTTAGGAATTTTTCCATGCACATAAAATAATCCCTGCCCAGAGATTAAAAGCAAAGCTTCTAGGGAATGAACAGCCTAGATTTCAGTCAGAATCAAGTTTGGTTTTTGTTTGTAATAGGGGCTGTCTTAAAATATTGAGGACCTATAATCACCATATGAATATGGTTCCTCAGGTTTCTTTCAAGTATTTCCAAATGTAAGTTTAAATTCGAATTAGATTTCAAAGTGCTTAAGGCCCTCAAGGGCCCACCCTGCAAAGCCCCAGGTCTTCCAGCCTCCAGACCTCAAGCCCTAACGCAGCATTGCTGCCTTGTCTACAGGATTCAGATTATGTTGCCTCCTCCCTCTACTGCCCAAAGTATGATGGAGCAGTGCCCCTTCCTCAGCCCTTTAGCCTGTGACCTCCTATTGGTCTTTCAGAACCAAACTTGAACATTGAATTTCCTGGGGAGCCTTTTCGGAAGCCCCCAGCCTACCCCAACATCCCTATGCTTCATCATGGCGATTGACATCCTAAATTGTGATCTTTGGCTTATTTTTTTTTCTCTTCTCCCCAGTAGTCATTGGACTCCTCAAGAGAAGGGACTTCGTGTATTCCTTAGCAAATAGAGTGTCTGGAATCGGGCTGCATGGTTGGGGAATAGATAGATGCATTAGACTGATGGAAGACAGGAATTGGTCACAGTGAGTCATTTCCAAGGCCACATGATAGTTGGATGGCGAGGAGACAGAGATAGGGGCTAGGAAAAAATTTCAGAGATAGAGATGTGATAATGTTGCATTAGATGGATTCAGCAGTAGCTAGAATCTGCAGGTCACCTACCCCACCTGAAATGGGGTAGGGTGGTTTTCACTTTATTTTTTACTCCACCAAGCTCCTGTCTCCTTGTTATCTTGTGTCTTTGAAAGGATAAGGGAGACTAGACTGTATTATCTCAGTAAACATCTATCTGAGGCAGCAGGATGAGAGGATGTGGGAGAAATGTGAGCCTAGGTTGCTGAGATGGGTGCTTGTGTGTTTGGGAGAGGAGAGGAGCTGCGTGCAGATTCCTCATGGCAGGTGGCTAAGGAGGCCTGTCTCCAGAAACCTTTACCGCCCGGGGGGGCGGGGGGGGGGGGGCAAAGGGAGGGGCAGAAGGGTGTGTGTGTGGTGCATGTATGTGAGTGGAGGGGGGTGCTTGTGTTTACCATTCCTCAGTGTGTTGTTGGTGGGGGGGAGGAGCAGGGAGGTGGGCCCCTCAACACACATATCCATATCTGTACAAGTGTGCATCCACAAGGGCCAGTGGTGGGAAGCGGGCATAAGTCCTCAAGCATCTAGAGTTTAAATTTCTAGTAACTCGGAGACAGTTGTCTTTTCGTGGAACAGCCCTTGCATCATTCTGGAGAATTCTTTGCCATCGCCAGCAATACTGGCGCCGTGGTGTTCCATTCATCTTCCTTTTGAAATGCTGGGTCACACATGGTAAAGTCCACAAGGCAGAATCAAGTTTTGTTTAAATTTACTGAGAGAGAGAGATTGAGAGAGAGAGAGAGAGAGAGAGAGAGAGAGAGAGAGAGTGTGTGTGTGTGTGTTGGAGTGGCTGGAGACAGAAGCACTGCAAAAAAATTTCCTTTCCAGAGGAAACCTTGGGTCCACCCTAGCCCCAGCCTCTAGCCCAGGAAACACAGCGGGAAGCACGAGGGCTGAGGGCAAAGCCCAGAGGCAGCTTGTGCCCTCGAGGAAAGGGCCGCCTGCCTGTGTCGCAAGGCCCTCCCCGCCCCCAGGCCCCCACATCAGGGCAGGCTAAACATGAGGAGGCTTCTGTCTCCAAGACTGGAAGAGAGGCGCCCTCGTTAAAACTCAGATAAACAGTTTATCAGGAGATGAATGAGCCACTGGGCTCCAGAGTCGTCTCCCCTTCCCCAGCGTGGAGCCAGCTGGGGAGGGGGCCCGCAGAAGAGCAGGAGCCAGACCCGGGAAGGGAAGGGGCTGTCGGCTGGAACAAGCCAGCCAAGCTCCTTTCTTCCTTTCGCCTGTAGCTTTGTCTCTATTCCTGGAAATTCATTTCACGTTTGTTTACCACCCCAGTTACCTCCTTCCCTCTCTCTCCCCCGTTTCCCCCTTTTCCTCCCTCCCCATGCCGATGCCAGTTAGAACTTCACTGTTAGAATTAGAATCCTATCACCAATTGGACACCCCAAAATTTAGAATGTCTTGTGAAGCTGAACAGACCCCACCCTGGCTGTGGGTCCTGAACTGGCCAGGGTTCCCCCAGCCCCTGGGGGGTTCCCCCAGCCCCTGGGAGGCAATGAGGAATCCACCACCCTCTGGCCTGGGGAGCTCACATTCTTCAGGCAGCCAACAGAGCAAAGTGACAAGCCTTGTGGTTGACTTTTCCTCACTTTGCTAAGCTGGGTCAAGTCCAAAAATGCCATTTTGGGTCTCACTAAGAAAAAGCCCATCAAATTTGACATTTATGGGCCCCATGAGGCAGAATCAGAGGGTGATGATTTTTATATGTCTGGGATGATGCCAGGCCTAAAAAATGGCAACTCTCTTGTCTCCTTTATGGTACTTCATGGTCTCCTGACCTCTCACTGTCAAGGAGCCCCAGAGAGGTAAAGTGACTCACTCAAGGTCCCAAAGCCAGAAGGCTGCAGATATTTTTATATCAAGCCCCATGTGCTTTGCAGATCACCCACGGCTGCGTCAAGTCTATGTTTCCGGGGCCAAAGAAGCAAGAAAATTGTTGAGTTGTTGTTAGGCTTGTGCTTAGAATCAGCTGGAAATAGGAAAAGATGCAGAAAAGCACCCTCAGGGTCCTCTTGCCTCCACCTAGAATTGCTGAAGCAATTGTTCAGAGGAACGTGTAGGTTTTCTTTGCCCAGACTAGGAAATCATGAGATGCAAATAGCCAAGAATGGATCTACACTCGGGATTCACTAGACTCTTCCCACTTGTCTGCCTGAGTCCCCAGCCAATCCACAAAAGTCCAAACACCTCCCAGGGCTAGGACCTGACCAGAAAGCTCAGCTTATAGTCATCCCTCTCCCTACAGGTCTGCCTTCCTCCCCACAGCTTCCTTTTGAAGAACTACAATCCTCTTTGTGCTCCTCGCCAAACTCCTTCTTCAACAGAGTTGCAAAAGCATCAAAATAGGCCAGTTGTTGAGTCCCCCAAGAATTTCCAATTTCCATCGCCCCCACCCCAAAACTCCTGAAGGCCAGCAGCCATTGAGAATAGCTCAGTTGCATGTGCTAAGTGGACAGAAACAGGCCCAAAGGTCCTGGGGTTATTTCTCCAGCATCCCCTGTAGCTTCCAGCCTCTCTGGCCCAAACCTGAGATGGCTGGTCAATTGAAGGCAGTAGGGTTCCCTGAAGAACTGGCATTTGTTGAAAGACCAAGGCCCACTATGGATCTGCCCTGGGTGCTGTGCTAAGCTAGACACTCTTTACCCCCTCTGTATAGCACAAGCCTGAGAAGTATTTGTTATCCCCACTTTACAAGTGAGAAAATGGAAGTTGGGAGTTAAAAGATGCCTATGTTAGGGAGAGGACACAGCTCATGGAAGGCAGGGCCAGAATTCCAACCAAGACCCACCTGGTCCAGAGGTTGTCTTTGTGTTGAGTTTCCCAGTTTCTGACATTCCCTCCTCCACGCCCCACACCCCAGATCCCCTGTCTGTACCTGATACAGTGTGCTTCCTCTCTTTATGCAGATTCAAATTCTAGGTCTCAATCTCTTCCTCTAACTATTCCGATAAATATATCTTTTCTTCATCAAGCTCTGAGAAAGCTCAGTTCTACCAGAAAGGTGTTAATACTGCTTAGTCTCTGAAAACAGCACCCCCCCCTCCATTCACTCAGTATCTAAGTGCTGGACTTCAGACCCCCCAAGTAGGGCATTTCAGAACCCCATGGTAAGGCAGATAAGTGTAGTTTGAAAACACTATAGTTTGTATTATAATTCTTCTGGCTATTTTTTTGTCACCATAATATATTACAAGATTTCAAACAACAAAGGATAGAACAAAATTGTAATATTTATCAAAGGTGGGCTTGGGTTTTAAACGTTGTGAAACACTGGTCTGCACTCTTATGAAAATATATGGATTTTTCCCACATTCTTTTAATGTTTTTTTAATTTATTTTTGAGAGGTGGAGAGAGGCAGAGAGCAGGGGCAGAGAATCAGAAGCAGGCTCTGTGCTGACAGGTAGATAGCAGTGAGCCTGATGTGAGGCTCGAACCCATGAACTGTGAAATCATGATCTGGGCCAAAGTTGGATGCTCAATCGACAGAGCCACCCAGGTGCCACTCCGACATTTTTTTTTAATGTTTTGTTCAAACGCTTGCCCAAGCCCCTTAACTGCACTGCAAAAGTCTAGAAGGGTGGCAATAGACTATGAGTTTCTCTCTTTTGTGTTTCTCCTTGCAGTCTTCACCCAGTGGACGCTCTATAACCAGGTCATCCAATTCTTTGTCTAACATGGTTTGTTTTTCATTCCTGAGGGAACTTTTTTGCTGTTCAGTCAAATCCACCCAACCTAAATAAAGGACTGAAGGAAATGGGTTGGTTTTCAAACAAAAATAGGTGATCCAAAGGGGAGGGGATTGATGAAACAGAAAACAGCACAATAAAATGTCACTAAATTGGAACCTACCATCTCAGGAGGACTTAGCTTCTGAACTCTCCACTGAGAACTTCTTTAACCAGTTAGTTCACAGCGGTGACAAAATTGCTCTGGAAACCATTTCATCTTCCTAAGAAAACAAGCCAGCACCAAGCCCCTGTACTGTGTACCTGAGAGAAAGAGGTTATGGTTTAAGAGCCTACCCTATGCCAGGCTCCAATGGCACATTGTGTCAGAATTAATTCAAACAACCATTGGGTTGTTCTTATCTCCAGTATCCATGTGTCAGTGCGTGTGTGCGTGCGTGCGTGTGTGTGTGTGTGTGTGTGTGCAGGCTCGAAAGTTGGAGAATGTTTAAGAAAATGTTTTCAGCTGAAATTGGCCATCCCTCCCAACTGCTGAGGTTTTGCAGAAAGACTGTGTTATGAAACAAAGTATGTTTTATTCCTTAGACAGATGATAAATTCATGGGGAGGGGGGGCCCAGGATGACACAGGTTGAAAGGAAAAAACAGCTCTTTGGGGAAAGTAGAGTGATTTAGGCTGTCATGAGCCCTCCTAATGATACTCCATGGAATGCTCGTGAATACTTGAGTCATCTACTCCAAGCCCTTCTTCTCCAGCTTTTTCCAGACCCCAATCACATCCACCGCACAGGAAACCAAGTTTGAGTTTTAAAGCTTAGATTCGGTTCCTCATCCAAGGGAAAATTAACCGGAAGTGTCATTTCAACGTCCATCTCCCATCAAAGAGACACTGCTTTGGGAAGAGAAAGCATCATGCAGGTTTATTTAGGATCATGGAAAGGTAGAACTGGAAGAGGAAGGTAGTTGTGTCACTCACGCAGAAAGTAAGGTATATGGTGCCACAAAAGTAACTTGTCGGAGGTTGACATAGGTGGGCAGACCCCAGCCAGGACTCGGGTTCCCCTTCTGCCAGTTTATCTTTCTTAAGTTTTAGATCTCCACTCTTGCCCACTGAGGCCGATGTATAGGAAGCAAAAGGTGCAGTATATTCTTGCGACATTTTGGGGGGCGTCAGGAGGAATCTCAGGAAGTTTACACTGAGGGCCCAGAGACCTTGGAGGGAACATACGGAACCAGAACAGGGCCAGCAGCTCGCGCGCGCGCACGCAAACACACACGCACACACGCACGCACAATGACAGGGTCACAGAAGCAGAAGCTGAGCTTGGGCACGGTGGACAGCAAACGAACCCACCTCGCGGGGCCACCCCCCGCCAGTGCCACGTGCAGGACTTGTCGGGCGCCAGCAGAGGGCGCGCCGCCCCCAGGGAGCCGAGCTGCAGCCGCGCGGAACCCGGCAGACTAGGGGAGCCGCCGGCAAGCCGGACGCGCCCCTGCAGCTCGGCCACTCAGGGTGCAGGACCCGGCCAAGGAGGAGGAGGAGGAGGGTGAGGAGCGGACCCCCCTCGTGGGCCAGAGTAACAGACGGGCCAGAGTGCTTCCCAGGAATTACATCACGCTGCGCAACGCTGCGGCTCTCGAACTCTCTTGCTCAAAGTGTGAGTGTGTGTGTGTGTGTGTGTGTGTGTGTGTGTGTGTGTGTGTGTGTGTGTGTACACACGCGCTGGGGGGAGGGGAGGGGACTTAGACCAAGCTTGGGAGAGAGGAAGGAGAGACGCGCCCAGGGAAAAAGCCCCATGCACATGGAGAAATTCCTTGCGCCGGACTGCACGGAGAAACGAGCCCCCAGCACCTCCCCGCTGTTCCCCTCCCAGTGCAAAGCACCCAGCTAGTGAGAACCCTCACAGCCCCACCTCGAGCACCCCCCAAAACCGGCCCTGCACCCTCCAGCCCGGCTCCAGCGCCGCCGCGAGCTTTCCCCAGGACTGGCCCTGGCGGGGCGCCTAGAGCCCCAGTTGCATTGCTCTAGGAGAAAGGAGGGGGGCGGTGCATTTTGCAGGAGGAGGAGAAGGGGGGTGGGTGGTGGGGGAGAGAGAAAATTGCGCGGAGACCTGCCAAGCGCCACCGCCGCCGCCACCGCCGCTGCCGCCGCCGCCGCCGCCGCCGCCTGTGAGCTCCCGCGGGCAGCCGGACTGTCGGCTTCCCGGGGCATCTGGGTCCGGCGGGGCACAGCCCTGGGCGCTGCCGAAGCCGCCGCTGCGGCGAGTGCAGGCTGCTTCCCCCGGAGCTTGTGCCGCTCCAGCTCCTCGGGGGTGGAGAAGTGGGGGGTGGGGTTGTTGTTTGGGGGAAAGCAGGGGGAGGGGGCAACGCCGAGAGAGTCAGTGGTTTCCATGGTGATGGAGCTGAAAGTGCAGGAAATTTAAAGGCTTGGACCCTGCGAGACAGACAAACCGGTGCCAACGTGCGCGGACGCCGCCGCCGCCGCCGCCGCTGGAGTCCGCCGGGCAGAGCCGGCCGCGGAGCCCCGAGCAGGCGGAGGGAAGTGCCCCTAGGACCCGCTGGGCCAGCGGCGCTGCACAGAGCGGCAGGACGACGAGCAGCGAGAGGAGGAGGAGGGGAGAGCGGCTCGTCCACGCGCCCTGCGCCGCCGCCGGCCCGGGAAGGCAGCGAGGAGCCGGCGCCCCCCGCGCCCGCCGTCGCCCTGGAGTAATTTCGGATGCCCCGCCGCGGCCGCCTGCCCGAATAGACCCGGGAGAGGAGTTGCGGCCAACTTGTGTGCCTTCTTTCCGCCCCGGTGGGAGCCGGCGCTGCGCGAAGGGCTCTCCCGGCGACTCATGCTGCCGGCCCTGCGCCTACCCAGCCTCGGGTGAGCAGCCTCCGGAGAGACGGGGGAGCGCCGCGGCGCCGCGGGCTCGGCGTGCTCTCCTCCGGGGACGCGGGACGAAGCAGCAGCCCCGGGCGCGCGCCGGAGGCATGGAGCGCTGCCCCAGCCTGGGGGTCACCCTCTACGCCCTGGTGGTGGTCCTGGGGCTGCGGGCGGCACCGGCCGGCGGCCAGCACTATCTCCACATCCGCCCGGCTCCCAGCGACAACCTGCCCCTGGTGGACCTCATCGAACACCCGGACCCTATCTTTGACCCCAAAGAGAAGGATCTGAACGAGACGCTGTTGCGCTCGCTGCTCGGGGGCCACTACGACCCGGGCTTCATGGCCACCTCGCCCCCCGAGGACCGGCCCGGCGGGGGCGGGGGGGCGGCCGGGGGCGCCGAGGACCTGGCCGAGCTGGACCAGCTGCTGCGGCAGCGGCCGTCGGGGGCCATGCCGAGCGAGATCAAAGGGCTGGAGTTCTCCGAGGGCTTGGCCCCGGGCAAGAAGCAGCGCCTGAGCAAGAAGCTGCGGAGGAAGTTACAGATGTGGCTGTGGTCGCAGACCTTCTGCCCGGTGCTGTACGCGTGGAACGACCTGGGCAGCCGCTTTTGGCCGCGCTACGTGAAGGTGGGCAGCTGCTTCAGTAAGCGCTCGTGCTCCGTGCCCGAGGGCATGGTGTGCAAGCCGTCCAAGTCTGTGCACCTCACGGTGCTGCGGTGGCGCTGTCAGCGGCGCGGGGGCCAGCGCTGCGGCTGGATTCCCATCCAGTACCCCATCATTTCCGAGTGCAAGTGCTCGTGTTAGGACTCGGGGTCCCCTTCCCGCACCCGGACAACTGATGAAACCCCACCGACGTCCGTCCCCCTCCCCGCCCCCCGCACCGTCTCCAACCAGTCCACCACCCTCTCGAGAGGGGATTCAATGAACTTTTTTTTTTTTTTTTCTGGCTACAGAGACCTAGCTTTCTGGTTCATGTAATGCACTGTTTAACTGTGTAGGAATGTATATGTGTGTGTATATACGGTCCCAGTTTTAATTTACTTATTAAAAGGTCAGTATTATACGTTAAAAGTTACCGGCTTCTACTGTATTTTTAAAAAAAATAAGCAAAAGGAAAAAAAAGAACAGAGAAAAGAGAGACTTATTCTGGTTGTTGCTAATAATGTTAACCTGCTATTTATATTCCAGTGCCCTTCGCATGGCGAAGCAGGGGGGAAAAGTTATTTTTTCTTAAAGTACAAAGAGAGGGGAGAACTTTTGTAGAAGGACTTTTAAAAAGCTATTTTCCATTCTTCGGAAAGTGTTTTGGTTTTCCTTGGACCTCGAAGAAGCTATAGAGTTCAATGTTATTTTACAGTTATTGTAAATATAGAGAACAAATGGAATGACTAATCATTGTAAATTAAGAGTATCTGCTATTTATTCTTTATAATATCCCGTGTAGTAAATGAGAAAGAAGTGCAGAGCAGGATTAAAGAAAACCACTAAAACCGACTGCGCTCCACACTGCGATTCTCTGTGTTGGTGATTGATGGGGGGTGTGGGGACTGGAGGGGGTGGGTAGGGGTGCCGCTGTGCTTACTACTGCCTGTTGGGAGAAGGGGCTCATCCCCTCTTCTGGTGTGATGGAGATGACCGCTCAGTTTTTTATGGGGGGGTGGGGTTATTCTCAAACCCCTCACTTGAGCATCACGTGGCCTTCGCCCTGTCTCCCAGCTTTTTCTCCCTATGTCACCAAAGCTCGGGCTCGTCCTGACCTCGACACCCAGCCGGCCCCCTGGAGCTGACCCCAGGCTGGGCCGAGGGGCGGGGGTGGGGGGGGGAGGATGGGCGGCCGCTTTGTCCTGCCTGACAGGCCCTTCACAATGGGGACACGTGTCTTTCACACCTACCCTGGGGGCGGAGTGCCGCTGAAACTTGACCCCCGAGGAATGGGGGGGGGGCAGTTGGTGGGAGAGATCAGAGCGCGCCCACCCAGATCCCGCCACCCCTCCCGCTTCGCACCGCCCCCCCCCCCCGCCCCGCACATCAATAACCAGTCCGTGTTAACCCTTTGCACGCCCGGAAGCTAAGGTATGTAAGCTGACGCGACCCGGTCCTTTGGAAACAACACTCGGGCTCTGGGATCTTGCAGGTCTGAACCCCCAAAACCCCAGGGCCTTGGCCGGAATTACTTGGGGATAGCTGGGAGACTTGACACTCGCCTCCCTCCTCCCGCAGGACCTAAGGAGGACTCTGAGAGTCAGGATTTCGGAGGGGTCTGACTTTGGGTGAAAAACGCCACCACTGAGATCTGCAGTTGGGAACGGGGTGCGCCCCCCGGCTCTGAACATGGACACTTCGTCTGCTTGGGGGTGGGGAGCGAGGAGCAATCAGAATTGGGATCTTTGAACTTTTGGGTTAGAGAGGGGCAGAAGGCGCTTTACCCTTAAAGCAATGTGCATAAATATCACCCTCACCCCACCCCTTAAAAAGCCAACTTCTAGGGGCTGGCGCTCGACTCGCGTGCGTCCCTCCGCCTCCGTCCGCGGTGGCGCCCATCCGCGCAGCTCCACGTGGGCCGGCTTCCTGACACTGCTCAGCGCTCCCTTTATTTATCTTGGACTCCAAAGTCGCTCTCCTTTGCTCCCTCCCCACCCCCCTGCCACCTCCCCGCGCCTCCTTCCCGGCGTCCCTCCCCGCCCCCTGGCCCCCCCCCCCTCCGCCATCCCCACCCCGGGACAGGAGTCCCGGCGAATCTATGCTAATTATTTCAAACCTGCGCCGGGTCCCCAGCGCGGTCTCAATGCCCCCGGCCCCGCCCGCCCTGTCCCTCCAGCCGGGCGCTTTCTTCCCTCCCGACGCAGCCTCGGTGGCTCCGCATTTCAATAGCCTGGCCCGGGAGCCGGAGCCCCCTCCCCGGCGCTGCCTCCGTCAGCCGTGGGACAGACGTTAGGGTATTCATTAACTGAGAGCCGAGGAATAACGGCATTATTCCCCCCAGAGAGGGCACCCTGCCCCCGCGACTATCTGAGGCTTCATTGTAAAAGGATTAAAAGTTAAAGACCTCCATCTTATGATTCTTTCATTTAATCTTCCTGGCGCCTGGGAGACATGCTCGATGGATGATGGCTTTTAAAATATTCCTAATGTCGGCTACCTTAAGACTCCAAGCCCGGCAAACAAACGTAATTTATTTCCAGAAGAAAGGGGATATTGAGATGTTTAAGTTTCTGAACCGCCGTCCCCATGTATATTTGTTAAGTTCTGACAAATACCCAAATAACGTTAAAATCAGCCATTCATCACTTATGAATTTATGCAAAACTTTCTGTGCCCCGGGCCAATATTTTTTTAGACAGAGTTTCACTTGCGAGGGGCGGAGGTGGTGGGGAGGGGGAAGGGGAGGGGGCTTACGGGGCGGGGTGGGGGGGAGCCGAAAGCAAGAATTTTCATGCCTGGTAAACACGCGAATTATGCGAAGAGAGTTATTCCCAGCTGGGCGGGCAGCCAAAACTCGGAGAGCGCGCCGAGGCCAGCGCCCCCACCCCCACGCTGGCAATGTCATTGGATTACAATGCGAGGTCTTCCCCTCCGCGACGCCCCCTCCTCCCTCCGCCCGCCCGCCCGCGCCCCTCCTCCCCACCCCTGCCCACTTGGAAAACCCGCTCGCAGCCGGCGAGCTTCTCGGCTTTCAGAGCCGGAGCTGGTGTGAGCTAGGAGGACCCGGGCTGCTGCAGACGTGACGGGCAGTAGACAGACCACCGCGCACACAGACCAAAGGGCAGGCCCCAAGCCGCTCCGGACGCGGAGAAGAGGACCCAGCAGGATCCAGGCAGTCCCAGAAGAGAAGGAAGGAGGTGCTGGCTCCTGGAACACTGTGACTAATGCACAGCCGGTTACGTCTCCATTATTATTAATGTTGATAATACTAATAATAGCATCACCGCGGAAAGGAGTAGAGAGCTCTGGGCAGAGAGGCAAGAAAACTGTCCTCTGTGGTCACCTAGTGTCTATCTCCTGTAAGGAGGAAAATTGATCTTGGTGTCTTATGTGGCTTTGACAGCCTGTGCTTATGAATTCATGCAGCTGCTGGGGGGGACCCTGCCTCCCCAAGATGGAGACTTAAAACTCTTAAGAGATACAGACACATCCACTTTTTGACATCCTGGAAGAGAAGGGCAAGGTTGCCACCACTGCAGCCCTCCCGCCAGGATTGCAGGAAATCAATCATCAACCCTCTATTTTCAACCCTTCCCTTTATTCCTTCCTTCCGCCCTTCCAACACTCCCCACACTTCATGCACATGTATACTGAAAGCCAAATGTCCACAGAAAGCCGGCACTCTCAGGGGAGGGCCCTCTGGCCCCCAGAGTCTGGGAACGGATCTGATTCCCTGTTGAGATGGAGAAGGCCAGGGGTCCATTATCAGTCTTGCTTCTGAGACCCCTGGGAAAGGGGGTTGAAGTTTGGTGGCAGCTGCAGCAGGAAGCTGGCTGTGTATTAAGAGCTCTTAGCTGTGCTGGATGGGGACAGCAGGGGGAGGGCCCAGCCCATATTGGTATTTTGAAGGGGTGATTCATCCTTTTTCTTTAATGCTCTTGGAATGTCAGCGCTGGAGGGGAGCTTAGATTCCAGTACCCACCGCTCAATTCACAGATGAGAAGACTGAGGCCCCAGCAGGGACAGGCCGATCACACAGATTAATATAGCTGGGGTTGGCCAGGTGGTCTCCATTGTGCCTTTTCACTCTGCTCTTGTTCTTTGTTCCTTTTAAACATTCAAAACAAATTTTTTTTAATGTATATAGTTTTGATGGGGGAAGAGTTCTCTCCAACATTGACATAGTAACAATTGAGCTTCAGGAAGATGATCGACTGTTCTACTGTGTCTCCTCAGCAAGCAGTTATTAATGGTCTGTGGTGAGCCAAGCGCGAGGGCCGAGCGCCGGGCCCATCCACGCATTCTCATTAGGTCTCTAGTTTCTAAATAAGGAGACTGAGCTCAGAGAGTTTATGCATCTTGCCCAAAGCCACACAGTAAGTGGCACAATTATGATTCAAAATCTGAGCTGATGCCAAAGCCTGTGCTTCTTCTAAATACCCTTCCTCCCTTCAAGGGCTTGAACACCTGGCTTGGGAGACACAATGTGCCAGAGTATGTGCTGGCAAGTCCCAACCCAGGCTCTGTAGGGATTCATGCCTGGTAGACCACACAACATGGTTGTGTGCCTCCTTATGTGCTCACCCTCCAAACACACTCACATGCATTCACACAAGGAGGAGGAGGTAAGAAATTAAGAACGGGGCACATGAAGGAAGAAGAGTTAGAAAAACATCAAACAAACTAAAGATGGAAAGAGGAGGGCTTACTGCTGGACTGGGCAGCCAGAGAAGGCATCTGACTAATGAAGATCCGAAAAGCAGGCTGACGCCAAATTGTGAAGGAGCGTAAATGCCAACTAAGGGCACTAAACATTATTTTTTGGGCAATCGGGAACCATTGAGAGCTCTTGAATAGGGCAACGACACCAGTAGAGCACTAGGCCGATGAATTCTTCACTTTTTGATTACTGTTCTGGTTATCTATTGGTGCATGACAAGCTACACCAAGACTAGCAATCTTAGAACAATTTTATTTTGCTCATGATTCTGTGTGTCAGGAATTTGAAGAGGGCTCAGCTGGGCAGGTTCATCCCTGATACTCATGGTGTTAGCTGAGCACTAGAAACCCATTTCCCAAATGCCTTCTAGCCATTACGGGAGTTCAGCAGAGAACCTGCCAGTGATTTCTCCATGTGGCTTGGGTTTTTCCAAAAATCCAATGGCTTCAGAATAATTGAACTCCCTACATTGTAGCTCAGGGCTCTGAGAGAAAGTACTCCAAGAGAACTGGATGGAAGCTGCCTGGCTTCTTATGACATTGTCTCAGACGTCATGCAACATTGTTTCCACCACAGTCTGTTGGTTACCAAGTTTCTAAAAGGAGCCCAGATTGAAGAGAAAGGGAAGTAGACATCACCTGTCAAAGGGAGCAAGGATCGAAGAATCAGGGGCCATCTTTAATCTACCACAAGCCGGGGTCTATACTGTCTGCTCAGGATGCAAAAATGGGGAGGTAGAGTCATCTCCCATTCAAGTTTGGTGCCAGTGTCTAGGACGGGTTAGAAATGGGATAGTGGCCGCTGGAAGGTTGGTCAAGGAGGACCTTGCTGTGAACCACAGAGAATCAATAAGTGTGGATACTTAAGGAGTGCCAACGCCAATGAACACAAAAAGCATTTGCCAAAAGACTGGAGAGGACTTGGTGACTGACTGGATGTGGGGGCTGCCAGTGGGGTCGAAGGCCCCCTGATGTTTCAGGCCAGCCAGGGTCCCTGCACAGAGGAGGACGCTCAGATGAAAGAGCTTCTTCCTTCGCTGCCACCCTCAGACAGGCACAGAGAGGTTCCAGGCTTGTCCAGAAGAGGGAGGAATCTGAGGAGTCTGGGAAAGATTTCAGTTCATAACTGAGTAGAGTGAAAGGATCCATGGAAGGATGGGTGGAGGGCAGGGAGACAGCTAAAGAAGGAGGGCTCTCTGAGGTTGGGGAGCAGTAAGATTCTCCCCAGCAGACCAGAAGGGTCCTGGTGAACTTGCATTTGGAGATGCTATGAAGAAAGGCATGCAGGGAAACCTGAGAGAGACCAAGGGGCAGAGAATGTGACCAGCACACCTTGAGTGACACCATCAACCTGATGCTTCATATTTGTCATCTCGTTTCACTCTCCCTGTGAAACGAGCATTACACCCATTCCACAGGTGAGGAGAATGAGGCTCAGAGAAGCTGAGTGCCCAGCCCAGGGGCACACATCCGGTAAATGGAAGCATTTGGATTCACATGCAGGCCTGTGCGATTTCAAAGTGGCATCAGATCTGCTCCGTAAAGGCTTCCCCTACTTGGAGTGAAGCACCCCCTTCTCTGTGCCCCTCTGTCACACCAAGACCAAAGCATTGTACTTTCTCCAGGAAGGGGACTCTCGACCTGCCCTGCTTAGCAGAGGAGTGTCAAGGTTGGCTCTGCAGAGTGTGCGTAAAATGTGTTTGCGGGTGTTCTTTCTGGGAAGTTTGTCATTCTCATCAGATTCTAAGGTCTGAAACACAAAGGTTAACCTCTGTTGTAGGCTGTGAGAATTTTTAAGTGATAGAATTTTTTAATCGTAACTCTTTTTTTTTTTTAAGTCTCCACAGCGTACAGCACAATGCTTGCCATGATACGTGTGTTCAGGAAATACTAGGTTAAAGGAAGTGAATGGGATTAGGGGTCCACAGGGAGCCATTGCAGGTTCTTGAAGAGGGAATGAGATGGGAAGCTTCTTCTGGATTAGGGTTGTATAAAAACAAAGATTAGAAACATAAGAAAGTGGGCTGGAAGGCCACAGAGGAGATTGCTACTGTCATCTAGTCCTGGAGGACAGTGTGATTAGGGTGAAGGGAGAGGAAAAGACCAAACCAAGAGGCATATTAAAGGAAAACAGGGGTGCCTGGGTGGCTCAGTCAGTTAAGCGTCCGACTTCAGCTCAGGTCATGATCTCATGGTCGTGAGTTTGAGCCCCGATTCGAGATCTGTGCTGACAGCTCAGAGCCTGGAGCTGCTTCAGATTCTGTGTCTCCCTCTCTCTCTGCCCCTCCCCCACTTGCACGCATCTCTCTCTCACTCTTCTCTCTCTCTCAAAAATAAATAAACATTAAAAAACAGTTAAAGGAAAACAGACGTTAGATTCATCCTGCATTTTTGCATAAAGCAATAATGTGTGGAGCAGGAAAGCAGCAGTCTTCTTTAAATGGAACAGGCCTCCTATGTTTTGCCATAGTCCTTACCTCTCCCTATTGCCTGCTTCACTCATTCTACCACCCACCAGAACCGCTGTAGCATTTGCCTCATTGGAATCCCTGGATTAGATATCAGAAAGGGACCGAAAGTAAAAAGCAAAGGTTAATTCTTTGCAATAAGAAGGAAAGGAAGTCCCAAAGGAGGCCATCCACAGCATTTGGAAAGAGGATCCAGATTTTGCAGGACAGATGACAGAATGACAACATTTAAAATAGGACCGCCTTAAAGTTCTTCACTCCTTCATTTGACTGCAGAAACTAAGGCCCATCAAAGCCAACCGACTTGTCTCCGTTCTGGTTACTTTGGAACAGAACTGCCACCAAAAACAGCATTTCCAGATTTCTATTCAACCACCCTTTTACAGTTGTTATAAGTATAAGCAGTGTTAGGATTTTAAAAGCACTTTCATGCATGTAATTTTTCGTGCAATGAGATATGAAAACTCCCAAGGGCAGGAAGTAAGTCAGTCTTATGTTCTCAGAAACTAGCACAGCACCTGAACCATAGCAGCACTGAACAAATATTGACCAGAACGATGCATGTACACAAGTTTGTTTCACAGGTAGGAAAACTGGAGCTCATGGACATCGAAGAAAAGATGGATGCTCACGGAGTTCATTCCAGATGATGGGCGGGGGTGGCTGGTGCAGTCAGTAATGGGAGGTCCAGCTGCTGCTGTTTCCGTATGGTCAGGACTGGGCTCAGGAAGCCAGCGGCACATCTGCAGGCTGCTCAGTGAGTCTATCCAGGAAGAACAAGGAAGACAGGAGTAGCCTGCACCTGCCAAGAGAAACGGGACCTGCAGCCACGGGTTTTGGCACCTCCTCCCAGCCCATGTTGTACAGGGCTCCTGACTAGTGTCTAATTTATGCAATTAAGGGGACAAAATTAGTCCAACGAGGGAAATCGTTCTTCCCCATTTTACAGATGTGGAAATTGTGAAAACAGGAAGCCTAAGTGACTCGCCCAAGATCGCATGGCTAATTTGGTGGGAGAGCCAAGATTCAAACAGCACCAGCGTTCTGCTGGGCTGTCGGGAGAAGTGGAGGGGTTTCGTGCTCCCGGAGTTCATAATCCCAACCAGTCTCCCTGATTCCATGCTCGCCCCAGCTCCAATCCATTCTCCACGCTGCAGCCCAAGTGACCTTAAGACACACATGTGGTCTTGTCACTCCCCTGCATAAAACTACTCAATGGCTTCCCATGGCTCTGAGGATAAAGGCCAGAATCCTTACCAGACTGAGGCCCCTCTCCGCCTGCCTCCGGGTTCAAGCCACACAGTCTAGCTCAGGTTCTCTCATGCACCAAGCTCTCCCTCCCCACCCCCGCTCTAGGGCCTTTGCACATGCTCTCCTTCAGGTTGGGATGCCTCTTCTGCAACCAGCACACCCAGGCTTCAGATCCCATTCATAGGGAGAGCAGGAAGTCCCCTCTGATCCATGCTCTCTGGCTCTCGGGACTTTTTCTTCAGAGGCTGTATCAGTTTGAAATTGATACTTATAATCCTCAGGTATTTGTGTCCTCTTTCTCTTCCACTGGACTGTCACCTCCCTCCATTTTGCTCACCAAGGTATCCCTGGGCAGAGGCGCAGTTTGGGACACATATAGACACTCAATATAAAAAAGACTGGATGACTGACACACTGAAGAAACGTCAATTTATCATATTCCCCAGCTTCTATCTGGGGCTCTGAGAATGTTGAAATACAGAGTCCAGCTCTTGTTAAATAGTGATCCAGGGAAATTTTAAGAATGTCCCTGAAGGTGGATACAGGGCCAGGGCTATGCACATGACCCTGCAGTGACTCTATCATTATGGGGATTACAGTGACTCCCAATGAACTGACTCCAGAAGGTCCCCGTCTGCTGCAGCAGGTGGGGAGAGGTGGCTGAGTTGCAGATAAACCCTTTTAGCAAATCAAGAAATCTCCCAGTAAAAGGAAATCTCCCACCTAGAGAAGCCTTCTCATCAGAGGCTAGATAGCATTGAGTGATTCCATAGAGAAAATTCTAAAAGGACTCTCCAAGGGTGGGTAGAAGATTCACCTTTCTCCACATCTGAAATCCTTAAAAACGGGAGAGATTACCTTATCTGTTGAACCGTTAAAACTCGATCTTTCCTGCCCAGGGAATAATAAAACTAAACAATGACTAACTCATGCCTACTGCTTTACAGTTTAATAACCACTTTCACATTCATTATCTCTTTCAAACCCATGCAAGAGCTCAGAGCCAGAGTTTTGATGACCATTTTAAAGATAAGGAAACTGAGGCTTGAAGAAGTCCTTGCCCTGGAGGTAAAAGCCTTTCTACTGGGCAAAGAATTTGATATTTAGGGGTGGGGGTGGGAGTAGGGAATAGATACCCTGGACTGGCATGGGTTTGAACCCTGGTGGCATGGCCATGAGCTGTGGCATCCCTGAGATTGAGTTTCTACACACTCAAAATGGACATAATGAGATCTATCTTACCAACCTGTTGGGATGTTCCAATGTGTTCCATATGTGTAGCTCCTGGTGGGATGTAGGAGTCCAGCCTACCATGGTTTTTTTCCCTCTGACCTATTTCAAGGCCTGTGCTGTATGCCTGTGGTCAGGATGAAAGCCGGATGTCCTACAATCCAAAGGCAGACCAGCTACTTACTCAGGTCCTCATCCGTGCTAGGTCTACAGCGGGGGAAAGAATCCAGTGGATTCTTCTTTTTCTTCACCCATGAAACGGCTTTGTATTTCATGTCAGTTGACTTCTGGGTTTTGTTGTCATTGTTGTTGTTTAAATTATAGGCCAAAGAATGGATGAAAGTGGGAAAACCAATGGCCAAAGGCAAAGCTGAGAGGGAAAAAAGTTAAATCAGGATGGAAGGAATTGGGGAAGCCAGGGAGCTTGTTTTACATAAACGGAGGTAGGAATCCATCCCAGGTGCATTAGCTCTAATTTGTTCTAATTCCAGAAATTCCTCAATCCTAGCTATTGGCCCTCAACCAGGAATCACCTACAGGTGACTATCTCCCAGAAACAGTCTTCACTGGTGTCTTTCTCATCTCACTTGAGGGGCAGAGACCTAGCAATGAGAGTGACAAGCACACCCAGGTAGGGCCAAGGCCCCCAAGAGGGTCAACAGGCAATATCAGCAATAAGAGCTTTAAAAGGCATCCACCACCATGCAATGAAGAGCTTCAAAAGGCATCTTCACCACCACCATGGAACATGGAAAACATTGAGGCCCAGAGAGGGGGAGTGATACTGTCCATGTCAAATTTCAGGTTAGAGACAAAGACTAATGGAGAAATTCTGATGGGAGTATGGGGCAGCTGGTAACTAACCTGTGGACCCAAGTGCCTGCCACCCCCAAGGTTGGACAACTTCCCCCAAATGCCACATTCCAAGGCAGGTTTCCCAAGGGCCTGGGCCTCTGCTGCTGTCTTCCTTCTTCCCACACTATGGCTCCAGACCCCTGGGGTATGCTCAGTGTGATTCCTGTATCTGGCTGGATGTTGGAGATTAATGCGCCCTGGGGTTCTGGTCAGCTTGCCTCCTCTCCTTCCATGTCCTCTGCCGGAGGGCACCCTCTGGGCCCACTATGTGATGTATCACACCTGTGGGGCCAGCACCTAGATCTTTGCCCTGGGCCAGATGTCTTCCCTACTTTCTAAATACTTCTGGTGTCTCCCCTTTGCTATAGAACCATGGTTAACTTCCTTAGCATGGTGCCCAAGGTCTTTTACAATCTATGACCCCAACTTACCTTCCACTGTAATCTACCACCATTTCTGCTCCACCCCCTTCCTCCACCAACCAGCCACACCAACTTACTCATGGCTACCTAAACCTGCTGGGCCTTTTGCTTACACCATTTGCTTTACCTGAAATGCCCCCTGCCCCGCACTTACCCCATCACCCCGAAACAGGATTCCACCTAAGGAAGACCTACTCATACTTCAGGGCACCGCCCACATGGTACTTCCTCAGCCAGGGTGGAATTAATCAAGCCGTACTTTGTCCTCCTACAGTGCTGATGATTAATAATAATAACAAATGATAGATGTTAACTTCCCGTTTGTGACAGGCACTGTCCTGGGTCCTTTATGTGCATCGTGTCATGTAAACTCCAACAGTAATCCTATGTGGTATTACTACTACTACACAATAGGTTCAGAAAGACTTACTGAATTACCCAGGGACTCTTAGTTAGTGGCAAATCCAGGACTCAGAACCAGGATTCAAACCCCAAAACCCATGGGCTTTCTGGTTTGCATGCTGCATAAGTGCCACGGCTCTAGCACTTACAACACTGCACTCATTGGTACAGACCTTTATCTGGCTACCTCTGGATTTCAATGTCCTTTGAGGGCAGCTACTGTATTTGATTCTGATTTCCAACCATATTATCTAAAATAGTGCCTTATGGATAGTAAACATTTCATAAATATGTGGTAACTGAGTAATTGAGTGACTGGATATGAGAAGGGGTTCTGTTTTTTTTTTTCTAAGTCAAATCCAAACAGAACTTTTTGGTTTGTTTAATGAATATTGGTTAATTCCAACTTCAACTTATACACATCTTTTGAAGGCATAGGTAAAGTGGGGTTGTTAAAAGTGTAGACTTTGAAGTTGAACCTAAGCTCTTTGCTCTACCGCATCCCAGCTATGTGACTGATAATATTAATGCTTGTGTAAGCTCTCAAACCTTGAACAAACACAAGTCACTGTCATTAATAGTATGTGCTTCTCTAAAGAGCACGCAGGCTGTCCCCACCCAGAGAAAGAGGAAGAGCAGAGAAAAATGGCCCCAAAGATCATGGGAGTCTCATAGGAAAGCCCTGTGAACAGCAGATTGGGGTGGTCTTCTGCGGATACTGCTGTCTTGTGAGGAGCTGGTTTGATGAAGGTTGGGACCATGAAGAATCGTGGCCTATTTAAACCAGAAGAAATTGGGGATAAAGTCATAGAAGACCAGCATGGAACAGACGTTAGAGCACCATGACTGGCATTTATACCAACCCTCTCACATTAGAGGCGGGGAGACAAAAGCCCAGAGAGGTGCAGAGACTTGCCCAAAGTCACAAAGCTGGTTAGCACTGGGGCTGGGACTAGATTCTGGTGACACCCATGACGTGCCAGGTTACGATCCTCCTAAGATTAAAATCATTTTTTAAAAACACTCGATATGATTATCTTTTTTTCTGCATTCCTGAAGGAAGCATTTAGTTTTACTTTTTAATGTTTATTTATTTTGAAGGGGGGGGGCTGCTAGTGGGGGAGGGGCAAGCAGGCCCTGTCAGCACAGAGCTCTAATGTGGGGCTCTATCTCACAAACCATGAGATTTTGACCTGAGCTGACATCAAAGAGTCAGAAGTTTAACAACTGAGCCATCTAGGCACCCCTGCATTTCATTTTAGAATGCACCAATTAGACCCATTGTCTCTCAGGGTCAGAGACACACTTCTATAGTCTCCAAAGCCCTGAAAGGGCCGTGTTCACGGGGTCAGCCTCTTCCTCCCTGCCAGGCCAGTGTCCAGTCGGGCTCTCAGAGACAGACCCTCCTGCCCCTAACTGTCTCCAGAGGCATGACCTTCTCAGGCCGGGCAAGTCAGACCAGCATCTGAGTGAGATGAACACGGTAAGTAAAAAGAGGTGAAGTGATGGAGTGAGAGAGACCTGGAGTAGCAGCCCCCTCCGAGCCCCTCGCCATGATCCCTCCAGTCCTTCTCAGGCCCTGACAAGGGCAAACCAGCCATGTTACACGAACCAGCCATTCGTGTGTCAAGCACTTATCCCATGGCAGTTCCTGTGTAGGAACAAAGACTTTAAAAACTACTTCCTTGGGGCGCCGGGGTGGCTCAGTTGGTTGAGCAAACAACTTCGGCTCAGGTCATGATCTCGCGGTTCATGAGTTCCAGCCCCACATCAGGCTCTGTCCTGACAGCTCAGAGCCTAGAGCCTGCTTTGGATTCTGTGTGTGTGTGTGTCTCTCTGTCCCACCCCTGCATGCACTCTGTCTATCTCCCTCTCTCTCTCAAAAAAAAAAAAATAAACAGTAAAAAAAAAAACTGAAAAACTCCTTCCTTTTCATCTGTTGGGGAGAAACCTGTGATAGCTGCAATCATTTATGGGGGTCTTAACATGTGCCAAAACTGCACTGAGCATTCCACATGCCTCAGCTGACCCCTCACAATGCTGGTACTACCGTTTACAGATGAGGAGACTGAGACACGGGGCGGTGACTAGGAAAGGGAGGTCTGGGATTCACTCAGGGATTCTGACTTCACAATGTGCCTTTAACCTCCTTAACTGCCCCCCACCCCGCACCGATCTGTATAATAAGAGTAGCACTATCTACCCCACAGGTTATTACGAGGATAAAAGCAAGTAAGAAAGGTAGGAGTGGACACCTGGGTAGCTCAGTCGGTTAAGCATCCAACTCTTGATTTCGGCTCAGGTCATGATCTCACAGTTCATGAGTTTGGGCTCCTGTACGAAGCCTGCTTGGGATTCTCTCTCTCTCCTCCTCTCTCTGCCCCTTCCCTGCTCACGCTCCCTCTTCTCTCTCTCTCTCTCTCTCTTTCTCAAAATAAATAAATGAATAAACTTTTTTTAAAAACTTAAAAAAAAAAAGAAAGAAATGGAGGAGCTTTAGCACAGTGCCTGCTACATACAACACTAAGCAATGCATTCTTTGTCACCTATGGGGATTGGGGCCAACAGTAAGGAACAAGGACAGGAGACAAGATTCTCAGGCCTGTTCTGACTACATAGCATCATGTAGGGGGCCACCTAATGCAGTCAGTGGAGGTGTTAATCCACCTTGGACAAGTTCAATCTAACCGTTAAAATGTCAGGCCTCCTCAGAAATGATCCCCTTTCTTTCCTCCTCCGGCTGTCACACAGGAGAGTGCTGGCATGCACGTGCCACACATTAACACAGAAATACACATATACTATGGCTTTTATGCTTCTTCTGCTTCTTCTGCTTCCCTGCATGTGGTATCCATGGCAACACATCCCAGCAGCAATGAGGAGGTGGCAGAGCTGCTGTTTCCCCGACTCTGCTATCCTGTTGATCTAGGCTGTCCATCCAACTCAAAGCTATCATTCAGAGGGCCAGGCTAGCCTTGACCAAAAGACAGTGAACATGTTCCCCAAAGAGGGGACAAAGGGGAATTGGGTAAAACACCTCCGCTTTAAAAACCAACAGAACAACCTTCTGTCTAGCATGAAGACAAGAGCAAAGGGACCCAAGCCCCTGGTTGTGACAGACAAGCCTTTACCAAGCATGGGCACTGGTAAGGCTAGTTTGGAACTTCAGCCCCTGTGGTATCTATGACTATAGGCAGCTAGCTATCTCCAGCCTTTTGGGCTAGTGGGCTTCCTTAGATGTTAAATTCAAACCCAGTCCCTGTAAGTCTGGGATCGCAGAATCCATATCTTGTACCACTTATCAAATGTTGAACCTCACAGCTCATTTGAGTCACTCAGGTCTCTAATAGCCATTCTCTATAGTTACCCTGAGCATCAGAGTCCACAAACCACATTACACACAGCACGCCATTTGATCCTCCCATCAGCCCAAGAACAGCCCTATCATTACTGCCATTTTTTGCGGTGAAAAAAACTGATTCTCTAAGAAAACACCAATCAATTGTTCACAGCCTCTTCATCAGATGTCAAGTCACGTGTCTTGACCAGTATAATGCAATTGACCCTGCCATTTACATACTACACCATATTACAATGGTGTAATATTATCCCAGTGGAATTGATGTGGGAACTATATTGTTTAGAATATGAGGGACCTCAAAAATTATTTAAAGTAATTCCCCTTCCTCTATTTCACAGTAGAGGGAACTGAACCTTATATTATGTCTACACACAGTAGTTATGCAATATATATCTACTGAAGTCGGAAGAAGGAAAATGATACTCAAGACCACACAGTTAGTAAGATTAAAACTCCTCTTTTAACTCCAAGTTAAGTCTAAGTCAACATACATTTGCTAAGCACCTGCTAAACCTATGATGGAGCTGTATGAGGTGGGCAAGTGTTGGTAAGTAAGCTCTTGATCCAGCCCAGGACAAGCCCAGTTGAAGGATGCGTAAGAGTGACTCAGGCAAAAATGGGGAAGCGGAGGGGAAGAGAAGAGGCATTCCTGGTAAGGGGAGCAGCATGACCACATGCATGGAAATCTGAAATAGCTTGGTGTGAACTGGGAATTCTGTACAGGTCAAGGTTACTGTAACAGAGTGTGAGCCTGGGAATGGTGGGAAAATAATAGCTATGGTGGAAGTTAGGGGCCATGCAATGGAGGGCCTTGTTATCCAAGTTCAGGAATTTAGACTCTACTTCAATGCCATTAGGAGCCCTTGAAAGTTCATGTGAAGCCACTGAAGGGTTATGTATATCACATAGAGGACACATCAGAAGAAGAGATCAATTACTAAAACTTTGCAATGTCCGGGGTCAAGATTGGGTAGTTTTTTGTCATGGAATGATTAGGGATGGAGAGGAAGGAATTAATGCAAGAATGTCTTGGGAGTGACAGGTTTTGATGATTGATTGGATATGGAGGGTAAAGAAAGGGGAAATGTCAGGGTAGCTGCAGTATTTTTCATTACATAGTCTTGATTACCATCTGGAGTGTTCCCAGACCCAGACCAAGGCAGCTAAATATCTAACACCATTCTGAAATTTGCTTAGAGACTACAGGCTTAGAACAAATAGAAAGAACAGTATTGAACCAGCAAAAGGGCTGTGTCTAGTGTGGCTCTGCCAGCAATAGGCAGGATGTCTTCAGGACTGTTATTTAACTCTTAGGCTTTGGTTCCATCATCTGAGGTGGAGAGTTGGCTTGGACCACTTCTCAGGTATCTTCCAGCCTTGTCTACCTTCCTCATTCAATTGCCGTTAAGGTCAAGTTCATTCACTCATTCATACAGTAATATCCATTGACCACTATCCACATGCCTAGCCTTGTTCTAGGTTCTGGGAGTCCAAAAATGAACAAGAGCCAACACAGGGTCTCGTGGAAAGAGAATGTGAAAATACAGACACATAAGGGGCAACTACAACATGAGCTATAGTATGATAAAACACTCAGAAAGGCTCTTCCCCCAGGATGGAAATAGAATGGACCAGGAACTATTTCTCTGATAATATTTGAGATATCTAAATTGATATTTAAGGATAAATAGCCAGGCAACGAGAGGGAAGTGATGTTCCAGGCAGCAGTTACAACATGGTACAAAGCTCAGAGAGTAAGATCTCAGTGAATTGAAAATAAGAACCATATGTGGAAGTGTGCTGTAAACACCAAAATACTTTGACACCACCATTGTCATCATCACCATCATCATCACCATCATCATCATCACCATGTTCATAAGATAGAACCTGGTGAAACACACCACACACCACAAACAGGACCCACTACAGTTTTCTAATGATCAGGTTGTCCAAAGCCATTAGAGTCTGTACTTCTCTCCTCTAGGTTATACTGGTGATACAGAGAAATATTCTTACTCGTCAATTCTTTTTACTATTCTCCATGGCTTTTCCTTAAGAAAAGAAGACCAGAGATTTGTACAATACAGTTTAATCATCAGTTATGTCTTTAGAATCTCAAACAATCCTGTGGTAGCAAAAAAAAAAAAAAAAAAAAAAAAAAAAAAAAAAAAAGACATTATTGTCCCCATTTTACAGATGAGGATGCTTGGATGCAAAGAAATTGAATGATTTAGCCAACAGTGAAGAAACCAGATTTGAACCCCATTTCTCTAGCTCCAGGTCACCCTCTCTCTTCCAGAATCCATATAGATCTTCTGATTGTACTTATCATAAAACCACACCCATCATTCTCCTAGACTTTCCTGGTAGACTGCACTTGCCAAAGTCAGAGATCCCTTTCCATTGATTACCTTGTAGGTGGGTCTGCTTCTTAAGTCTCTTTAGTTAAGCCACCTCCAAACCACTTTGGCTAGAAGATAGGATCAGTTTATGTCTGAGAAGGTTTCCTGTAGACAGCAAATCTTATCCATAATGGGAAGATTTCCCACGTTTAATCAAAGAAGGTGGTATTTCCTGCCTCCAGGATTCTGACTTTTTAACCTTTTATATAAGTCAATCCTTGCTTTGAATTTGGAATTCAACTCACTTGAAAGCTTAACCCACATGGTGGGGTGGTAGAAGACTGGATCTCTTCGTGGAAGACCAAGGTTGGAGGCTTCCTTGTCAGTCCCCCTTACTGCTTTGTGACTTTGGGGCAAATTACACCATCATGGGTGTGTCTGGGGTCCACACACACCTTGGTTTATATCCCTACACTGCTTATGATTGGTTCTATGACCATGTGCAAGTTATATATTTTTTTGGAGTCATAGTTACTCATTCAGAAAAATGAAGATAAACCTTATACTCCTCAAGATAATGTGGTATTGGAATACAACAGCCACTTAGCTGGTATTTGTTGAATAAATGGGGAATTTAAAGTACTTCCCTTCACCCTTCTCTCCTTCTCTGGCACAGTTTTCCTCATCTATTGAAGAGAGATAAAAATCTCTCTTCTATATACCTCACTTGGCCTCTGAGCAAACCCCATACAGTCATGTTTGGAAAAGCTCTTATAAACTATAAAGAGTTTATAATGGTCAAAGGTATAATTTGTTCTAAGGAACCATGCAAAATTCTAAGGAACTATGCAAATGGTATTTATCATTCTATGAGTGTCCTACAGGGAGGATATCATCATCATTTCCAGTTCTCAGATAAGGAAACTAAAGCTCAGGAGGGTAAATAGCTTTCCCAGGTTTACAAGATAGCATGTGCAGGAGATTAGAAGTCAGGTTGGTCTGACTTTAAATCCAATGTTCTTTACATGATAGCCAATGATCCTGTTGAGTCTGGGGGTTACAATCCTAGTCTCTGGAGGCCGCTATCTGCAGTCCCATTTAAGGTCCAGCACTATTAATGATGTGTCACCAGGGGAAGTTATCTTCTCTGTGCTTCAGTTTCCCCAGTATTCCTCAGATATATTAATAGTATCTAATTCATGGGCATAAGACTCTTCATTTCATTACTTCCAGTTTAGTTTCTTTCCCTAAAAAATGAGAAAATAATAATTGTGCTGTGCCAGACTGGAGGCGAGGGGTAGACCTCACTCAAGGTCTTGATTCTAGCTCTAAGATCTAGGATGCTTTTTACTTGAGACTCATGCCTCGCCTTTTTTTGGGGAGCCTTCCAGGATTATTCAGGCATTGTGTTTAGATTTCTCAACATACACTGGGGCATCAGTTAAAACTCATTTGTAAGTTACCGAATAAATTCATTTAAATATCTTTTATGCATTAACTGATACTATGAGGTTCACAGCTTTTTAGGCTCTAATAATAACTATCCTTTCCTGAGTACCTATCATGTGCCTGAAACTGGACATTTAACCCTATGAAGTGAGTTTTTTTATTCCTGTTAATGAGACTCCCAGAGCTTAATTTGCCCAGGGGTATACAGCTATTTGCATGGAAGACACTAAAAAAATGTTTGTAGAATAAATGAATGAATGAATGAATGAAACAACAAACCAAGGGACGGAGTGGTATATCCTCAAAACCACTCTGATGATTTGGAAAACAAAGTTCAATCATTTATGCTCTGTCCCCACAGCATTCAGAATAGAACAGATTACATAATAACCTTGTACTCAGACAGACTTATGGACAAGATGTCTGATGAGTTTCTAAAGCCTCCATCCCGTGGACACACATCATGAGAAGCACAGCAGGGGCACATTGGGCCAGACCTGAATCTTGCCATGTGCAAGAATAGAAACCAGGAGCTAACAGTTCTGCCAAGTGACTACCTAAATTTTCATCTCTTTGGGGACATTTAATTCTTTGCCAATCCAAAGAACCAGAGCAGAAATTTATTTACAAGTGAAGATCTCACCATTGGTTTCTATTTGTTATGCAAATTGATTCTCAAAGGTCAATTCCCCTTGGATACCAATGACCCTCAGTTTTCCTTAAACCATGCTTTAAAAAATAAGATAAAATCCTCAGGGTTCAATAATGCTTCTTACACTCTCCACAAATCTGTTGCCTTCTCTGCCATTTGGCACCCAAATGTGACATCAGGCAAGCAGGGGGAAGGATGAAAGGGTGGGGCCCTGAGGCCAGGGGCAAAGAGAAAGTCAGCATTCTTATTTCATCTAGTTGTTCCACAAACATTTAATGGAGGTCCACCTGATGAGGCAGATGCCATTGTTTCTATTTTCTGGAAAAGAAAACCACAGTTCAGAGAAGACTGTCAAGATGATTCAGATATAGTCCCTACCCCCAAAGAGCCCCCAATTCAATAGAGGTGACAGACATGGAGGCCATGACCTATGACCCAATAAGAGTGGGTACAAAGTACTCAAGGTGTGTGGAGGATAGCACAATTATCTTAAGAAGGAAGGCCTCCCTTTGGGAAGTATTTGCAAATGCAGTGAAGTCATGCCTGACAATGAATGACATTTGGCAATGACATTTGACTTTTCCTCAAATCCATTGTTTCATGATAATATGATAATATGCATCCTGATTCCTTCACCAAGTAGGTGAGAAGTGTCCAAGACTTGGAGCCTTTGCTGTGTGATATTAGACAAACAACTTCATATTTTTAAGCCCCAGTTCCTTAATCAGCAGAATAGGAATAATGACAATCCTTTTTTAAAAAATTTTTTTTTACATTTGTTTATTTTTGAGAGACAGAGACAGAGCACAAGTGGGGCAGGGGCAGAGAGAGAAGGAGACACAGAATCTGAAGCAGGCTCCGAGCTGTCAGCACAGAGCCCAGACGCAGGGCTGGAACTCACAAACTGTGAAATCATGACCTGAGCCGAAGTTAGACGCTCAACTGACTGAGCCACCCAGGCGCCCCATGGAATAATGACAATCCTAACCCTTTATAAGTTCGCTGTAATTATTGCTATTTCCCTAGCTATCTCCGGAGGCTGCCGAGGGGCTCTCAGAGTGTAACGTACATCCCAAAACACTGAACCCACTGCCACCTCCCATTCGTGTGTGAACAAGTGATTATATTGTTGTTGTTTCTGCTGAAGACCTAACACTGTACTCCTGAGTGACTAGACACTCTATATTGACTCTTCAGTAAATTAAATCTTGTCCCAAAGATCGGTCAGCCCCCAGATGATCTCCCTTCCCTACATGTGTCTCAGCGCCATTTCACTATTCAAGGGTTTTGCACACTCGACACTATGGACACTTTGAATCAGACAGCTCCTTGTTGTGGAAAGCTGCCCTGTGCCTTGTAGGACATTTAGTAGCATCCCTGGTCTCTAACTTTTAGAGGCCACTCCCACCCCAGGTTGTGACAACCAAAATGCGTCAGGACATTGCCCAATGTCCACGGGGCTGGAGGGCAGGATCTCTCCCGTTAAGAATCACGTGTGATGAAAGGGGAAGGGGGGTGATGGTCATGGAGGAGGGCACTTGTGGGTAAGAGCACTGAGTGTTATATGGAAACCAACTTGACAATAAACTATAAATTAAATAAATAAATAAATAAATAGAATCACGTGTGACAACAGACCCCCCCCCCCAGGAGGGATCCCAGGCTGGAGTTTCTGCCTCCATGTCACAAATGAGAACTAACCTGAGACCCAGAACTGGAAGGAAGCCATTCAAGCTCACAAAGGAGCCTAAGAGCCAAGAGTCCCCATATCATTTTCCAGAACATCTCATGTAGAATGGCAGTGCCCTCCACAAAGGAAATGCAGAGAGGGAGTAAGTTCAAGTGAATGGTGACTGGATCTCTTCCTTCTCAATCTTGCCTGGACCCCTCCTCACCCTTTCCCGTCACCGAGCAGCAAGCAGTCTGTAGGAATGCCTGCTCCTCCCTCCCCTCTGCCCTGCCCTCACCCCTTTCACTTGTATTGTGGGAGGGGGTCACCCACAGGATGCCAGGATAGGCATGGGGCCATCATTGCAGGAAGGGAAACAAGAGGACAGGGAGGATAAAGCCCAGACTTAGCCCTGCCCCAAACTCCAAACTGCAGGGGGATGTGCTGTCACCAAGAAGCAAACCTAAAAAAATACACCTCAAGCAAGATCCCAAGGGGAGGCCTTGGCCAGCTCTGTGCAACCTGGGAGACTTGAGGCGGGGGTAGGCAGCACAGAGAAGTGTATTCTGGTTCACTCCCTAGTCCCCACCCCCAGGCCCCCTCCCCCTTTGCATCCCTCTTGGAAGGGCCCCTCAGAATGCACCAAAATAACCCCTCCCTCCTCCTTCACCTCCCCGTCATTTGCCTCGCTGTCCCCCCTGCAGAAGGCCGGCATGCAGCCTGGTGCACGGGTTAGGGGTGTGTAACATTTTGTCTGAATAGGCCCCTATGTTCCCATAATTTATAGTGGTAAGTAATCTTATTTGCAAAGCAAGCCCTTACAGTTATAAAAAACAAGTTAATTGACTTGCATAAAAATCAAACATGTAAAAGTTTTCCATCTTAACACAAACAGCACACTGAGCCCATTTGTACAATAGCTATGATGCAGGGCGGCCGCGTCTGGACTACTAGGGCCCGGCCTCTTTCATAACCCAAAATGGAATCTTAAACCCTGACAAGGCCACATACCGATGGGAGTTACTGAATTTAGAGTCAGTCACTCAACTAATTATACGACGTTTTATTTTTTTCCTTGTGTCAATAAACGAACTTGGGTCTGACTTCTGACACTGAGTCCTAGAAGCCAATTAAGAGGCGTGCCCAATATATTACAGGGTCTACAAACAAGGATGGCTTTTCTTGGAAAAGTGAACATCATGTTTCTTTTAATGAGTGTGAAAATATATGAGTTTCTTAATCACTGGCAACTTCGATGGAGTCCGAGACAGGGAAATCACTGACTCCAGGCTCAGGAATGAACAGGGGCCAGATTCTTGATGGGGTTTTTACGATGGGATCCTCTGGTGAGGGACCCCTGGGAAGGCAGCTTTCAAGAAATGCTACGTTCATTTGTCACGTGACAAAGTGTTAGTGGCAAAGTCTGCTTCATCACCCCAAGAGAGGGAGGGCACGGAGCCCCACCGTGGTCAGAGTCTTCTGCAGAAAAGCAAGGAGACCCCACCCTGGTGGAACGGAGGGGAAAAAAGTCACAAACCCAGAGACGTGCATTGTAAAGGGGTGTCCAAAGTGCCTTCCCCATTATCCCCATCCTCTGCTATCTTGGGAGCCCATTTCACAGGTAAGGGGAAAATAGAAGGGAGGAGGGAGACTAATCTTTATTAAATACCCATTGTTGGGTGCCTTTGCTTTCTGTGTCCTATTTAACTCTCAAAAGAACCCTGTGAAGAAGATGTAATTGTTCCTGTTCTACACATGAAAAAACAGAGACCCAGAGAAGTAGAGTGACTCGGCCAAGGTCACACAGCACGTCAATGGCAGAGCCAGAGCCAGTTCCAGTCTTCTTACTTGCACACTGTTCCGATAGGGCAGGAATAGACATGGCTGGAGCCCTGGGGGACCCAGGATCAGGCATGATCTGAGTGTCCACCCTGTCCGGAAAGTGGCTCCACCCACCTATCTACACAGACCCAAAAAGCAACAAGAATAAGAGAGTGATATGTGCTCTGATGGAGACACTCCCAGAGGAAGGGCACCCGATTCATCCGCTAACGGGTAGGGTGGCAGTGATGGTCAGGAGATAGTCCTAAAAGTAACCCTTCATCTGTGACTGGAAATACATCAGTATTTTTAAATTACCTAGGGGGACAGGCGGGGAAAGATCATCCGGGAGGACAGGCCAACATGAGCAAAGGCGTGAGCCAAGGCGTGGGGGGAGGGGAACACCTGGCACCAGGGTTCCGGTCCAGTGCTCTGACACAGCACGATGAAGGGTTAAGAGGAAGGGCTCTGGAGCCAGCCTGCCTGGGCCTGAATACTGATTCTAGGCAAGAGATTTAACTTCTCTGTGCCTAGGTTTTTCCTCTACAAGGTAGCATGATAAGTACCTGCTTCACGGGTTTGTTGGAAGACTTGAATCAGTTTATTCATGTAAAACTGGTGCCCCCTCCACCTTATAGACTCTGTCACCTTGACGGGTCTCCAAAATTCCCAATAATATGAGATCGGTGGGCTCTTGGCACATAGTAGGTGCTCCATGAATAGACACTGCCTTCCTTGTTGTGCTATCCCATCGCGGTCTCTCCAATGGCCCGGTGATCTCCCGCCTTCCCCAGTGAAGTCACGGCCACCGTTCCCTCACCAGACCTGTCCAGGCAGGCTGACATGCCACCCAGGCAGGCAAGACAAATGGACTTGCCGCCTACACCGAGCGCGCGTGCGCACCCGGGGCACGTAGCCCGGCCGCCCGGCACAACAGGGCTCCCTTCTTTTCTGCGCTGCCTCTCTGCTCTGCATGCGCTCAGCACGGAGTGGAGGTCCCCGTTATTTATGTTTGGAAAATGCATTCAGGGCAGTTCCCAGAAGCACTTACAGAGCTCTTATTTAATTGCTACTTTATAAACTCGCTGCTCCGAAGAGTGAGGGATTGATGGCCCGGCCTGGCACCTGGAGTGGCCTCGCTGCAAATGCTTTTCCGAGAACGGCCTGGGAGCCGGAGTCCCAGGAGCCCGCGGCCCCGTGCGGCTCTGGCCCGCAGCCAGCTCCAGAGGGCCCTGTGGGCCTCGTCACCCTAATCCCCAGCTTTGGGAGGGCAGCAGCTGCCGGGCTGGTCACACACGCACACGAAGACCCTTCATCAGCTCGGGGCCGAGGGCTGTGGAGCGTACAGGGTAGGAGAGGCCCCTTGCTCCCTGCTCACCCTCCCCTTGCCACCAACCTACAAATCCCGATGCTGAGGACATCCCAGGTCCCAGACATGGACGACAGGGACACGGCTCAGCCCCTGCTGAGCCCGTCTCTCACTCGCCTCACTGCCATCCACCTGGGTCAGGCAGGCCTGGGCTTGTTCCCCCGGATCCCCCCATGCTCAAGGGTAAGCCATGTAACACCAATGAGCCTCAGCTTCCTCTCCTGAAAAGTGGAGTTTTGGGATCCCATTGGCCAGCATTGTTGAGAGAATGAAATGAAATTATAATTGTGCCACTCCTGGCATGTGGAGGTAGAAACAGAAGATCACTACAAGCCACTTATTGGATTTCTGCAGACACAGAAATAAAGGGCGAGTGTCTTTCACGACACTTGTAGATTCCTATCCAGATGCAACGCAGAAGTTCACAATAATGGCTTCTGTTCATGCAGTCACTTTACACAGCACCAGACTATAGTGCTTTATGAGCTCCCAAAGCATCTTACAAACCTTCTCTCAAATGCCCTTCACTGCTACCCCCCAGGATTGGATCATAAGCCACGTGTTGTGGATGAGGAACCAAGGCTCATCTCAGAATGCAGGCAGGGTGACGAATCATTAATCAGCTTCTATCCCCAAGCCTTATTCCCTTTCTTTCACGACGCACCTACTCTGTCCCCAGTAAGACCAAGGCCTGTTTTGTGCCTCCAAGATAGCACACCATCTCAGACACACATCCCCTCTCACGTGATTGAGCAGGCGTGCATAACCGACAGAATACTGTGAAAATCACTGCCAAGGCGAGGCTGTCAAAGATATTACCACTTCCACCTTGCCCCCTCAGATCACTCCTTTTGGGGGAACCGGTCACCAGGACATGAAGACCCTGGAGTAGCCCTGTGGAGAGGTCCTCCTGGTAAGGGACTGAAACCTTCTGCTAAAACCCAGCATTGACTTGCCCGCCAGATGAACACACCATCTCGGCATCGGGATCTCCAGCCCCAGTCAAGGCTTCCACCTCATCCTGGCTGCAGACTCATGAGAGAGCGGGAGCCAGAGCCGCCCAGCCCAGCCCAGCCACTCCCAAATTCCCGACGCACAGATGCTGTGAGATAATAAATGTGTTTTATGCTGCTACCTTTGAGCCTAATTTGTTACCCAGCAACAGATAGCTAATACACCATCCATCTTGCTCCTGCCCCAGCTGGCCCTTTAGCTTCTCTGCCTGCTTCCATCCTATACAACTCATGCACTTATTTTAGATATGACTGGTACTGTAGTTATTACATGCATTTGTTTCTTTTTTGGAGACTTTTATTCTACTTGTCTTCAGTGTGTGTGTGTGTGTGTGTGTGCGCCTCCTCAAATGAGGATCCTAAGAACCAATCCCTTCAAAATGCAGGTAGTTAGCACATATTTTAACATTTTAAGACTAAGACTTCTTGGTCTTTGGGCTCCCTTTTCACCTCCCTTGTTCAAGTCCCCAGCTCAGCCCCTCGTTATTTCCCACCCAGATGATAGCACTAGCATCCTGGTTAGTTTCCTCACCTCCAGTTGTGTCTCACTCCATTTCCTCTACATTACTGTCATGAGAATACTACGTCATTTTAAAAAATCTGCTTAAAAACCCCTATGTGATATTTCTATTGTGTCCTAGGAGAAAGCCAAGTTCCACAGCATGCCCTACAAGATCCTCCTTCATTGGCCCCCACTTGCCATTCCTCCCCAGTGAATTGGTGACAGGTCCCTGACATTCTTGCCTTGGTGCCTTGGCACTAACTGTTCCTTCTTTCTGCAAGCCCTTTCAGCTTCGTCTGCCTGGCAAACTTCTATTCATCCTTCAAAACTCAGCTCAGTCATTGGTCTCTTGACATTTTTCTCCACATATCCAGGCAGATTTAGGTCCCCCCCTGTATTCCTGACTGTATCTCTCTGATAACGCTGAGCACATTGCTAAGATTACATATACATCTGTCTCTTCAGTAAGACTGGAGATCTCTGGAGTGCTATTCATTTTTGTTCTCCTGATATCTACTTAAGCTCATAATAGCTGCTCAATAACAATGTATTGACTTGGAAAGTTCGGGGAGGAAGGAGGCAGTTTTCATTCTGTGAGCTGGTATATGTGGAACTCGATGGTGTAGTGTTAGGCATAGAGAACACACATCAAAAATGTGAAGGTTGGTGCTTTTTTGTCCTTTGCCTGGCATGCAGAGGGGCAGGCTTTGTTGATGTGCGGTCCCACAACCTCTTCAAGCATTTTCAGGAATTCACAGGATGGTCTGGTTTTTCACTCACTTTAAATTCCCCCTGAACTATGGGGGCTGTTGCTATCCTACAGCCTCATGCCTGTTGGGTCCCCAGAAATCTCGTACTTTTCTTTTGTAAGCACTACTAATGGGTTTCATAAGGTCATATAGCATTTACCTCTTCTGTCTTCAGGATGGACAAAGGGTAAAGGGCTGGGACTGTGAGTGGCATGCTTAGGAAACTCAATAGTCCATAGGGACTAAAATACCAGGAGGTGTTCTCTGCTCCGTTACACAGATGAACTGAGTCAGCCTGCAGACTCAGAGCACCTTGGATGGTAAGGCACTCACACTGCAAGCACCGGGACAAATGGAAGCATGTGAGGGCCTGCTGCCATTACGTTTGCATTTAAGAAAGCTCACTCCAGGGGCACCTGTGTGGCTCAGTCTGTTAAGTGTCCAACTTTGGCTCAGGTCATGATCTCACAGTTTGTTAGTTTGAGTTCTGCGTTGGGCTCTGTGCTGACAGCTCAGAGCCTGGAGCCTGCTTCAGATTCTGTGTCTCCCTCTCTCTCTGCCCCTCCCCTGCTCGCACTCTGTCTCTCTCTCTCTCTCAAAAATAAACTTTAAAAATTTCTTTTAAAAATAAAAAATGAAGCTCGCTCCAACTGTGACCAGCTTGCTGGCTCCTACAGTGTCCAGGCAAGATGAGATGAACTAATAGGGAAGAAGAGGGGAAATCTCAAAAGACATCTACAGCATAAGTTGGCACACTTTGTAAAAGGCAGATAATAAATAGTTCAAGTTTTGTGAGCCATACAATCTACTGCAACTACTTTAGCAGCCATCAATCTACAAATGATCATGGCTGTGTTCCAATAAAACTTTATTACAAAAGGAGGTTGCAGGCCAGATTTGACCTATGAGCCAAAGTTTGCCAGCTCCTGATTTAAAAAGTGGATGGACAGGGACTGACATCCCGAATCGTAGGGGAAGTGCTGAGGAGGAAGTAGGAGTAGGATTTCAAGAATTTCAAATGGTCCCCAGGCCCAGCATTCTGCCTCTTTGCCAAGGTGGCTTAGCTCCATTGCACATCAAGCTATTTACTTCCAAAATATAAAGATTGAGATTCAACAAGCTCCTCCGTATCCAAGAAGTTGCTCCTACAGCTGTCACCTCCTCATGCCCCATAGGATTCATGATCCTGCACCAATTTTTGGAGAAATTGGAGAGAAATGGTTAAATATTGACCCATGGTATAGCCTTCGAGTGCCTGGCTCCCTACTGCCAACCCAGACCCGCTCCAGGACTGGAGGGAAAGCCAGAGCAAGCACAGCCCAGCTGAGCTCCACGCAGGTTAAGGACTGACCCGGAAGGCAGCACGCACGCTTGTCCGGACCCCGCCAGTGAGCTGACTGCCAGGAAGCGGCCGGTGAATCTCACATGGGGAGATCACACGTACCAAGAAAGCTGGCTATTTCAAGAATTCTTGCAGATAATGCTAATGGAAAGTCTCCCATTGTACCCTTCTGCACTGTTGGTGGGAATACGAATTGGTGCAGAACTTTTGAAGATGCTTTGGCTATAGCTTTTAAAATATAAAATACCCCTTTACCCAGTGTTTGCACTTGTAGGAGTCTATCAGCTGGACATACATGCAAGCCACAGTGCCCTCGGTCGTCTATTCCATGGCATTTGTTGTATTATAGGCTAAATGTTTGTGTCCTCCCAAAACCCATGAATTGAAACTCTAACCCCTGATGTGTTGGTATTTGAAGATGGGACCTTTGGAAGGTAATTAGGTGTAAAGGAGGTTGTGAGGATGGGATTAGTGCCCTTATAGGAAAAGGAAGAGACACGGGGCTCTTGCTCTCTCCATGAGCACACACCGAGGAAAGCCATGTGAGCACACAGGGAGAGAGTGCTGTCTACTCACCAGCAAGAAAGCCCTCACCAAGAACCGAATTTTCCAGCACCTTGATCTTGGCTCTTTCAGCCTCCAGAACTTCGAGAAAGTACATGTTTTATTTAAACCACCCAGTCTAAGGTATTATGTTACAGGGGCCCAAACTGATACTATGCTAACTATTGATTCATTCGTAGTGTAGAACACTGCACAACTGCTAAAAGTTTGTGATAGATTCATAGGAATTGACACAAATGGATTTTGATTCACTGTTGAGTAAAAAGCATGTCACAATAAAACAGAGGTTATTTTCATTTTTTAGAAGTAACTGTGTAAGTACCTTCATAAATATATGCAATGTATAGCATGGCCGGGATTGGAGTGGACTGCAGTGAGGTAGCTACAGGGCAAATATAAGGAGATGATCTCCCCAGCTTCACGGAGGTGTCGACTCTGCACTCGCACAAAACTGAGAGTGAGCACCTTAAATTTTCCACCCTAGGCACCTTGCCTCACCCTAGTCCCAAACCCTATGCATAGAAAAAAGCTTGGGGCTGATATACAGATTATCTTTGAAGAGCAGTATTGAGGGGATGACCACAAGAAATCTTCATTTTTGACTTTATACCTTTTCGTAGTGTCCATTTTTTCTATAAAAATGCATGAATTAATTGGGTTATTAACAAAGTGGAATTTCCTCTTAAAAATCTTCCACCAATTTATTTCATTAATAAATATAGATTTGCATAAGTTGAGTATTTTTGAGTATTTCTTAAATGTGCATCTGTATATTACCCTAATAACAACTACCATGTATTTATTAAGTACTTTTACTATATTAGATAGAATTATTATAGTCACACACATTATAGAATAGCAGTTAGCCAAATATGAATTTCTTTTTCTCATAGAGTAAGAATTCTGGTGGCATATCAATTAATTTTGGTACCTAGCACCAAAAACCATCCCCCCCTCCCCGCAAATCACTGAAATTAGAGAAAGGGCAGACAAACAGGTGCAAAAAGATAGAGTAAAAATCCTAAGTGTGAATTCCAGCTCTGCCTCATTCCAGTTACTTAAAATCAAACCCATCTATATTTCTAAATCACTCATCGGTATTTTCATCTGAAAAATGGGAATTACAATGTAGATCTCAAGCTTTTGCTGGAAAGATTCAATGAAATAGTACAAGTGCGATTAGCTAACACAGGTAAGCTCTCCCCAGAAGTTAGTTTTCTCCTTTCCTGAGACTTCATCCAAATTCTTTTGAATTGGGGTACCTGGGTGTCTCAGTCGGTTAAGTGTTGGTTGGGTTCATTCATGGTTGGTGGGTTCAAGTGCTGCGTTGGGCTCTGTGTTGACAGCTCAGAGCCTAGAGCCTACTTCAGATTCTGTGTCTCTCTCTCTGTCCCTCCTCCACTCAAGCTCTCTGTCTCTCTCTCAAAATAAATAAATAATCATTTTTTTAAATGTCTTGTAAATCAAATCCCATTTCTCCATCAACAGGGATGGTCATCTCATGATGAGCTGTTGTGCCTTTATTTCCTCATGGGTTGTTGGTTGGCAGACATGCTCCGTATTCTTTTTTTTTTTTTTTTTTTTTTTTTTGAGAGAGAGAGGATGCAAGGGAGCCAGGGGCAGAGGGAGAGAGGGAGAGAGAAAAGCAGGGCTCACCCAATTCAGGGTCTCGACCTCACAAACTGTGAGATCATGACGTGAGCCAAAGTCTGATGTTCAACCGACTGAGCCACACAAGCGCCCCAGACACCCTCAGCATTCTTGTTTTCCAGCCCAAGGATATGTCAAACTGGATCAAGTTTTCATAAGACAGTCCAGATGCCAAACCTTAGAAAACCAAGAATACCATGAACAACAGCATTGGATTATCTGATACTCTGGCCTGATTACTACTTGGGGAGAGTCCACCCTAGCCCTCTCTTCATCCATTTTATACATCTATACCAAGAGTCTCCTTCAGGAAGATCCTTACTAGTGAAGAAGGGCCCCCAAGCAGACCTAGAGAGAGCAGAGTGTGTTTGGGGCTGGGTGGTACATCTGGAGTATACGCTACAAGCTAAATTTGATGTCTGTTTTGAAGACTAACTTGTGAGCAGAACACTGTTCTAGGTGCCAATGAGAAAACCAATGAGTCATGGCCTGGGCCCACAAGTTCCCATGGTCTTTTGAAGGAGAGATTTGTGGTGTATGAGCAGAGATATAAATGCATTTGCTTGTTATCCCTTTACCGAGAGAGGAATTAGGTGGGGAAATTCAGTACACTGTGGCCAGAATGAGATAGAGAAGAGAGAAGGCAGAGAGGAGCTCCAATTGCTTTGTTGATAATGACGGAGGACTTCGGGCATGTTGGGAAGGTGGTGAGTACTCAGCCTCCATGCCATTTGCTGTTGTTAATGTCCTGATTATGTTTTGAGGAAATACCTTTCCCTCTTGGGAACAGTTGAATGTCTCAACAATTGCTATGAATGGGTACAGGTGTGCTGAGAGGTTGAGTCCCCCAGCCCCATTCCAGTTAGCATGCAGCGGGAACTAACAACCATAAGCCTTATCCCCCCTCCTTATCCTTTATGTCTTACAAGTATCATTTTTTATATGTGTTGGGATGTGGAAAAACTTGAGAAACGATGCAATGGAGACTTGGGAGACTATTAATAAGGATCTTTCATCCTCCCCTGATCAACACGGAGGTACAGAACCCTACAGGACCCTATCAAAACCAATCAGCAAGTTTCTCCCTGGACCCTGATTCATACGCAGAATGTCAGAGACTGAAAATGGTAGGACATTCTTTCCAGCGGCAGCACTGTCTTTCCCAAACCTGGGTTTTCAGCCTTTTCTGTTATAAACTCTCCTTGCTTCTTTCAATAGGGGAATCTGTTGCTCGAAACCAAGGATTGCTAACCAATACCATGGTTGCCGTGTGGGATGGTGTATGTTTGTGTACATGCGTGTGCATCTGCGTGTAATCGTGTTTTGTGTAACTTAGGGTCCCAGCACTCTCTTCTACCTGTGAAAGCTGACTTCTTTGCCCTGAAGCCTGACCTGCTCCTCAGAGGCATGCAAGTTGGAGTGCTGGGGAAGGGAGGAGCAAGGCCCAGGAGAGGAGGGGATCCAGGAATACGTTTCTGGGGCCTGGGGGCTATGCTACCCAGTCGCACAAATCCCACACAAAGATCTTAAGCAGGTCTGCCCTTGGGATGGAAGGGAACTTTTCTTTACCTGTGTCCAAGCCCTCTGTTGTCAGTGGTGGGAGGTCAGGAAGGGTTTTGACCCTTGGAGAGGCCACTCAGCTCCGAGCAGCCAGGGGCAGGCTCAGTCAGGGTGATATAAGGAGATGAGCAATATAGCTGGTATTTACTATTGAAAACACATAAGGGCAAATATTTGGCTAAGTGTTTATTTGCTAGTGGAACTTTTTAAATGGTTGAATGGAGCCCAAGTGTCAGTGTGGGGAGTTTGATTAAAAACAAACCGGATAAGTGTTTCTCCACAGTTGTGAACTTGGAGAGTTGCTGTTTCTTTGGCTCTGGAATGCCCAGTGGGCTCTGTCCCTCGATTCCAGACAGCGGGTGGGGAGCCCCAGCCTGGCGGCTCTTCCTGGCCCTGCAGCCGGTGAGGCCAGGACCTCATGTCCCCTCATCAATGCAGGGTCCCACCACCCTTCGGGCCCAGTGCAAGGCTCAGGGTGACATGGCTCGTGCATGATCTGTTACTGAGGCTTAATCCCCTCACCCAGGAGCCAGTTCATGAGGATGGCTCTGAGTATTTCTCCGGGGATGACTAAGTGTTTGCAGATCCGTCTTTCTTTCTCTCTCTCTTGTTTTTTCTCTCTCCAAGTGACATTTAGTGCTTATGAAATGTATGTCTCTTGCTATTAACTCCGAACTGCTGTGGGCAGAGAAGGGTGGGACAGTGCTTTGCTACAGGGTCTCCAGAGCACGCATCTTTTCTCCCACACAGAAAAGCTCTGGCATCTCCTGAGTTCCTACACTGTGCTGGCTTCCATTGCCAGCTCTTCCTCCCTTCCTCATCTCGGGTCATCCTATGGCCAGGAGACTTATCATCCCCATTTTACAGGTGAGTAAACTGAGCCTCAAAGGTGTGCCATGTTTTATCAGAAGCCATATTGTCAGCAGGTGGCAGAACAAGATTTTAGTCTGGATGTGTCAGACTCCAAAACCCCACACTCTTCTATTTCCTCCTTCTTGCACCCTCTCACTTGGCCCCGTAGCCATTGTGCTGGATATCCCAGAACATGGAAGGAAGCAAGGCCTGGGAACGTCAAGAGAGAAGACCAATAGAGACAAACCCACCCCTCCAAACCCTTGGTTCTTAGGGGGAATGGTCATCCATAGAGCAAGAGGACCCCATGGATGGCTCCCTGAATAACAAGCCCCAAAATCCCAAGATACCTGAGGGGCACCATCAGGAGTCAGGCCACTGTTGTCACCCCCTTCTCAAATGTATTCTGCTTAGGGAAATGGGTGAACAGGGAGGAGGAAACCTAGACCCTCAGAAATGTGCCCTGTTACCTCCTGGAAACATTTCCCCCTCCCTCCCATAGTCCTCCCTGTGCTTCAGAGGCCATGGATCTAGGTGCAGAGCCTACTAGGCACATGACTGAGAACAATTATATCCCCTCTCCGAGCCTCAGTGGTTCCATCGATAACATGGACATGATCGTGCATCCACATACCATAACTGAATGTTGAATAAGAGGACATCTCTACCAAGATAGCAACTAGCCCTGAATAGTCACCCCCCAAAATATTACATCCTTTCCCCACACCCCACCCCCACTCACACACACTTCCACTGAATCTCATAGGTGAATGGCCTGATTCCTAAAAGAGAGGGGAAAGTCACACCTCTGGCCTAAGGCAGCTCCCCACCCCCACTCGACTGATTGAATAGTCAAAGCCAGTCCTTTACCCTCACAACTCTGCAAACTCAAGCAAACAAGACTGCTCATGATAGGCGGCCCTGGAGTTTGGCCAGATTCCTGAGGGTGAGAAAAAATATCACACTAAATCTCCAGGAGACAGTCCCCAGAGAGAAACTGTTCTCACCAAGGGGACCCCTGCCTTGCACTGTGGGTCTGAGCCGAGCCCCGTGGCAGGAAACCCCTTCAGGATGAGGGATGTTTGTCTCTGGGGACCTCGTCTCCTTACCACAGGCCCTGGAGGTGCCAAGGCAGTGTCACTGTGTGCCACACAAAAGGGGAAACTGAGGCTCAGAAAAGGTGGGAAGACAGGCCAAGGTCACGCAACAATTTGGGATAAATTCTCTATCCCCCAAGGCAGGGGGCAGATCTACATTTCAGGAGAGGGAGTTTGAGGAAGCATACTGAATATTGCAAAATAATATTGTGCTTAGAAAAAAAGGGAAATCAGTTTTGTTTTAATTATACAAATTACTAAAAGTTAGACAAATGTTCAGTTGGGCATGAGTTAAAAGAAAATTAAGAAATATTCCCTTAGACAGGGAGGGTGAGCAATCCAACCAGAATTATGTAAAAACCACCCTCCTTTTTTACAAAGAGAATGCTTCCCCCCTCCTCTCTTCTCTCCTAGCTCCCCCTCACATACACAAAACTGTTGTCCATTTGTTTCAAATAAGAGGGTGGGGTGAGTAAAAACATAGAAGTGAAATAATGGCTCACATTGGTATTTCTCCTAATACTCTTCTTTTATTTGAGCATCACTACATTCCTGTGCAGTTTTGTAGGTTTTGTTTTCCACAGGAAAAAAAAAAAAACAGAGAGATAAGGTAATTTTCCCAGGGTCACACTGGCAACTTCATATCAGAAAGAAGATACTAGCCCAGGTGATCTCTAACATGAAAATCTCGTGCTTTTGTGGAATTGTAATTACCCTGTGCATTTGGCTGCAAACTCTTGAACTTCCCAGAGGGGCCATGGCCAGACTTTGATCCCAGACCTTCTGGATCACCTACATTCTTAGCAGAAGGACATATATTTGGAAGTGCAATTACACTGGTTTTATACATGTGTGTATACATATGTATGTACATGCATACATACGTATATCAACATACACATATTTGTATATATGTAAATATACATACACAACATAGACATAGTTCTATGTCTTATGTCATATGCATAAACCTACATATATGTGTTTACATATGTGAGTGTTAGAACACACTTCTTTGGAATCCATGAGAAGGAGGAAAAAGAAACAGAGAATGCATAAGAGGAGGAAGAAGAAATAAGGAAATAGAAAAAGAGAAATCAGAAGAAGGAGAAGGATGAGTATGTGAAAGAACTGGAAGAGAAAACAGAAAGTAGAGATGAAGACATCTCCTCTCAACAAAATAAATAGCTGTAGCACTCCCAGACCATTGACTTGCCAGAAATTCACAGGATGCCCCTCAACCCCAAGAAGTGTGTGTTCAGCCAGGGAGGACTCCTTGGAGTCCGCCATGTCTCCGTGGCCACACAGTGAGGCCCTTACCAGTGCCTGCCTGATGGGGCGTGGGGGGAGGCAGGCAGGCTGATGGAGGTAGGGGTGCACCAGGTCCAGCCCTGGGAACACTGGACTATTTCCTGCTCTCACCCTCCTTCCTGAAGCTGTTCAGGGCACCCTCCAACCCAGACACTTGGTGGCCTCATGTGTAGGTGCCCACACATCATCAGGTTCTCCCTGGAGCCTGGCCTGAGGTTGGTTTTCCCCTCCCACTCGTGTGCCCAGAGATGGAGATGGGCAACCTCATCGTGCCTTGGTTTCCTCATCTGTAGGGTGGCACAGTACGAACACCCACGTCATCAGTAGTCACAAAGATTAAATGAATGTGCAGATACATCTTGGGTCTCAACAGCTGCTAGCCATGTTTGTCCTGATTGCGCCCTAGGCTGAGCCCACCTGCTCTGCCTCACACAGCTAAGGCTCTCGTTATGGAACGAGGCTCCTGGACTGTCAATCTGAGAGCTAACTGTGCACCGAACACATGAAGTCTTAAATTTGGGGAAGCCAACACTGGGATCTCTGGCATTTGGGAAACACCTATGGGAGAGAGAGAGAGATTGTATTCGTTCAGATGACCTACTATGTGTGGGGTCCCATGCATGTGCTTGACTGCGCAGTTACAGCCAAGGAACAAAAGAGGAGCACTCAACACTCTTTCTCCAACTTTTCCTCTTTCTTCTTTTTGAAAAATTATTTATCTGTCTCCTAAATAAACTGTCAGCTTCTTGAGGACAAGGGCTCTGCCTGGCCCCTTCTTACTTCCCACAATGTTCGGCACGGAGTAGATGCTTAATAAACATCTGGGCTATAATCCAACAACAAAACAATGATTGTCTGAAAGCCCGGGCCTCCCAGTGGATGAGGAGGAGCCCCAAAATTCTCTGGTCACCATTCGAAGCTGTGAGTGACATCTTCATCAAGTTGAAAGAAATTGGAATGTGGAGGCCGAGAGATTGGACCTGGGCTCTCTGAGTCATGGTGTGACCCAAAACAAGTGGCTCAGAGTATCCAAGTTTGTTCCCTCATCTTTCAAATGAAAATATGCCCCCTACCTCTCTGAGTTGCTGGAGGGATGAAATCAGAGAATTAAATGGTGGCACTCAGCCCATAGAATGGCTCAGGCATCCCTATTGTCTGTGCCTTTTCTCTAGGTAGCAAAAGATTTGCAACAAACTCATCACAATCCAAGGACCCAGGTCACCCAAGGATTAACTAGTTTCATCCTACACAACATATAATGTGTATAATGTAACACTGTGCATCAACTATCCTTCATTTTAAAGGAGTTATATATATAGTGTGTGTATATATATGTATATGTGTATATATATGTATGTATATGTATATATTGCTCAGAATTCTTTGAGAACACTTTGTGAGCATATTGTTTTACATCAATGGCATTGTCATAAAACAATAATAGGACTATGGTGGTTGCTTTATATATACGTTATATCCCATTTGACCTCGATATCAGCTTTATGGAGTAGGCATCCACAGCCCCATTTCCCAAATGGAGAGAAGGAACCCTTGAGCACTCATCCAAATTTACATGGCTCACGGGGAAGGAGCCAAGATGTGAACATCTCCCTGTGGATCGGTCTGATCCCAAAGTGTATTCTCTTTCTGCTCTACCCCATGGCTTCTGTCCATATATGTGGAAACAACTTGGTTCTTGTCAGAAGCCACAGTCAGAAGATGAGGGAATGGAACCAAGTGTTGGGTGGGGGGCTCTGTGGGGGGAGGGAGGCTGAGAATCCTTCTCCTTTCTGAACTGAGTAGAAACATTCCAATACCATTTTTCACTGTCTGTCGCATCTTACAAATACAAAGGCCTCGGCCAAACCCCTAAATATTTAAAGAGTAACAGAACTCCAGATTAAATGAATATCCACGTTCAAACAGTAGCTGCAGTGGGGCAATTGCCAAGTTATTTCTACCCTCATGAGAAAGGAGAGAAAGCAAATATTAACCAGGACCTCAGTCTGGAGCACTGAAATCAGATCCCACCAGGGTAGTGCCATGCTGAGGAGTTTGAACACAATCACATCTTTCATGTCTCCACTCAAATCTGCCCCCTTTCACCGGGCTCTTGCCTAACGGCTTCCCTCCAGCGACAATGAATTGGTACCAAAGTGATCCGGATTGTTTTGACACCAAGCATCAATTCCACAGCCTCGGTTTTTATCGACAAATCAATTATTCTAGCTCATTACAGCGCCCGAGGGAGTTTTCCCATCAGAAGGGAAACTTTCATTCACTATGCCTTTCATTTGCCCAGGAAGGACAGACAAAGACAGGAAGGCAGGAGGGAGCTATGCTTGAGTTATTAGAGAATGCCCACATGTCCCCTCCCTGGGACAGAACCCAGGGAGATGGCGTGTCACCGAGCCAAGCATGTGGAGTTCTAGGAGGAGGGTTTAGGCTTCCTGAGAGCAGCCCCACGAGACTGCATCATCCTCATCTAAGAAGCACTGAGAGGAGCCCCCACAAAGCCATCAGACAGGAAGGGAGAGAGTAGCAGGCTGGGCTTGCGTGGGGGTGGGGGGAGATGAAGCCACAGGTAACAGGAAGTGAGATCACTAGTACTTCCCCTGAAATTAGCAGTCTCCCGAAACACTATATGAAGCCCATCGGAGGGAGCACCTTCTGTATGCTGGGCCGAGACAGGTGCGTTCTATGCTCCCCTAAGCCTTCCATGAACAGTTTAACGGGACAAAGTGTTGCTGATCTTTAATTCCCAATCTGCAACCCCTTTAAGAAGACCCTGGGGAAAATGACTGTGGCTTCAGTGCCAAGGGAAGTTGCTCTCCTGAGAAATCATTCCTTTTAAATACAAAAAATGAATTTTATAAATGATACTTCACTTAGGCCAACCAGAAGCTCAGAGACAAATTTACCAATCAATTTTAATAACTGGGCTGTGCAGAGTTGTGTACTAATACCGCCCTACCTTCATAATTCTGTTCAGCTCTTATTTTCTTTTTGCCATGATTTCTTTAATGTACTGTACTTCTCTTAGGGAGCGATCAGGCTTAAATCCTTTCTGGAAAGAAAAGAAGCATACGGGAACTCATCAGTCAGTCATCAAATACATAAATAAAATACAAAATTTGGTTTCATCCTCACAAAAGCCTGTTGGGATAGCGATCATGGTCTTCCTATTTGGTATGATGAAACTGAGGCCCAGAGAGCTTAAGTAACTTATCAAAGTCACACAGCTAATGAGGGACATAGCCAGGATGCCAACCCAAGTCTCCCTGACTTTAAAGCTCATGTTCTTTCCATTGCCCGGCCCCACCAGATATTCACCACCCCTATAAAGCAACACCCCCCCCCCCATCCAGGAGCTCTCAAGGCCTTTCAGAGTCCAAGAGTAGAGCCAAAGAGCCAGCCACTGCTCCCATCTTCTCCTCTTTCACCCAGGATAGGACGAGAGGACACAGGTGCAGGCTCTGTCTCCATGTCATCCACCCCATCCAACGCCTGGCCAGTCCTAAGACAGCATGCGAAGGACTCAGCGCCCTCATTCCGGAGCCATGTGTGCTGGGAGGGAAGACTCATGCATGTGTTTCTGATTTGCATGCACCCCTGCCCCCCCCCCCCCACCGCCTGGTCTCCACAGAGCCATTCCAAGGCCAAGAAGCCAGCCGTGGGAGCCTTTTTCTCATACTCCCTGCCTCTTCTCTCTTTTTCTCTCTCTCTCTCTACCCCATCCTCTTTCTTTCCCTCTCTCTCTCTCTGACAGATTTTCTCTTTGCATCTGAGAACCAACTCTGCCAAGTGAAAATGTAACTCAAACCTCAAAGGGCTCCACAGCGGCTAGAAATTCACAAGGCGCCATCGCCCCAGAGATGCCGGCTGTGCCACAGGACTCCCGCTGGGCGCAGCTCTCACTCTGCCAGGAGGGGGGTGCTGCTGGGGGTCTGGGTATTTTTAGCTGAATGTATCTAAATGCCCTATGTCTGACCACCTAGAGGTAGGGATGATTTCCCCACTTTACAGGTGAGGAAGTGAAGCTCTGAATCAAGAAGACTCTTTCATTGATTCGGTGCCTACTGTATGCCAGTGCCTTCCATCTGCAATTCACTCTGTCCTCACGGCCACCCAGGAGAGCAGGTGGGAGGCAGGCACCGTGAGGCTCTAGGACGCTGCCATCTTCCTTTCACCACTCAGCTTGTAACAAGTGAAGTGGAAAAGTCAAACACAGGACCATGAGATTCCAAAGCCATTTTTTTCCCACCATGCAGAGGGACAGAGTCGAAAGGGAGTGGCACCTCTAGAGATGCAGGCAGGGAAATGAGTACCTGTACTTGAAACCCCCCGGCTTCCTCCCTGAGCACCGTCAACAAGCAAAAGATCTGCCAAGCTGAGCCTGTTGTCCGCAGACATGTCTGGGAGGAGTTGAGTGATCCCGGCAGGTGGGCATATTCAGAAATGGCTTTCTCAAGGAGGCCAGTCCTGAGCTGGATCCTGAAGGATGGGGAGCAGCAGCAGCAGCTGAGACACACTTCTACAATGAGGATGCATGTCCTTGGGTCCCTTTCCCTGAGCCCTACCTCCCCACCAAGACCAACTACATCACTTACCAGCACAGTGCAAAATGAAGATATGAGGCCCCTGTTCAAAAGCTATTCTCTGTAAGGTGACAACAGGACAGCATTAAAGCAAATGCCCTGCGCAGTTTTTCAGGTCACATGCCCACAGAGCCAGCCCTTGAGTGACTCCTTTCTCTACCCAATTCAAATCATCTAGTTCCAGAAGCCCAGTGGGAGCAGCCTGTGCAAGGCTTGGTAGCTCATACGTGGCCCAGCAAGAACCGTCACCAGTGTCTCCTGATCCCTCATCCGGGCCAAATACGACATTGCTTCAGGCAGCTCCCACCACCACCACCACCCCCCCCCCCCGGTCTGGTCTTGAGTAGTCTTCATGAATACCTGTTGATTCCATTCCATTGAAAAAATAAGTGACGGTCATTCACAACCAAGTGTAAATCATTAGTACCTGTTTAATCTGTGACCTTCCCACAGAGATTTTCATTTTCATAGAGCTCAAGAAAGACACTTTACTTGGTGGCCATCCACACACCCAGGAATAGATGGGGAGAGGGTGCTGCCCTCCACCTCTAGATCAGGCCTTTGGGTCAGGCCAAGCCCAGAGGAGCCATGCATAGAGAGACAGTGGTGCATCTTAGGGACCACTTGTAGCTTCTCACAGTTGCTCAAACAAGTTCTTAATTTTCATCATGTGGAACTCACTGGGTCAATAGACCACTGCACTTTCTATCAAAGTCAAGGTTTCCTCTGTAGGAAACTGAGTCTACTACAACTTTGGTTTTTTCCCCTAAACTCATGGTGAAGTCAATTCTTTCCCAAAACAGGACCTGAAAAAGGAATAGGAGGAAAATCAAATAAGATGAAGGGTGGGGGGGAGGGGGGAGAAGGAAGGAAAGAAAGAAAAAGGAAAAACTTTGATTTGCTTTTAATTGATTATATGTTTCCTGAGAACAGGGACCATAGCTGTCTTGTTCCCCTGGAGCCTAAGGCAACCAAGGCAGTCAGCACAGTGCCTGATATATTATAAGGGCTCAATAACTGTTACGGTTGGATGGATGGATGGATGGATGGATGGTAAATGAATGGTTGGATGCATGAATACATGTATGGATGGATGTACATATATATACCTGAGTGGATGAATGGATGGTGGATGGAGGGTAGATGATTGGTTGGATGCATGGATACATATGTAGGTAGCTGAACATGTAGCCAGGTGAGCAAATGGATGGTGGATGGATGGGTGGATGGTGAATGGATGGTTGGATGCACAAATACATGTGTAGGTGGCTGGACAGGCAGCTGAGTGGGTGAATGCATGGGTGGATGGATGAATTGATGGGGAGTGGATGGATGGATGAAAGGATGGTGAACAGATGGAGAGATAGGTCCATTAATGGATGGATGGGTGAATAGACAGCTTGGAGGGTGGAGAAATGTTGGACCTTGTGATGGATGCTTTTGTGCTTATGTCGTTTTTATTCTCCAAATGCTACCTTGAATCCTCTTTGAACAAAGTGAAGGTTTAAACAAGCAGACTATCTCTCAACAGCCCTGTGAATTAAATTTTGTGCAAGATCGCCTCTTGTCTATGGAGGAAGGGGCCCAGCTGGGATCCAAATCTCAGTCAACTTAAGTCAATCCAAAGCTCTCTCCCCAGCAGTAGCACGCTCAAGAGGCTGAGCATTTGCCCAGGGGAAACCCTGCAGTATTTTCTGCTTATCCTTAACCATAAGCCTCTTGGCCCCATCCCCTGTTCTGCCTCAGGGACAGAGGCACACTCAACAACTTTTCTAACAGCATTCATTCAGGCTCCTTGATGCATCACACGTTTTTTTTTTATGGAATATTCCAGCCAACGCTTCCTGTCTCTCAGAGATGAACTGACCAGGCTGGGTCAGGCAAGGCATGAAGTCCCTCTGACTTGAAACCAAACCACACAAGGGCAATGTCCCAATGAGCTGTCAGCTTAGCTTTCTGTGGCCCTGATGTTGCATTTGCACTTCGCGTCTTGACATCTCCCCCACCCTGCTCTAAGAGTAGTGCTCTTTTGGAGGTCAGGAAACTTAAGACAATTTGATGAAAGCTACCTACACCCAAAATGCACATAAACACAAAATTATATATACACAGACCCCCACTGAAGAACACCTGATCTAATTCATTGTATTGTCATATTCACTGGATAGTGTGTGTATCAACTCTTCATAGTCCAGGTATCTAGCATGTGAATTATCCAAAATGGGTAATATTCCCCTTTCTTTTTATCATTGTCAAAGTATTAAACAAGTAACGTTCTGCAAACTGGCTCATCTTCTGTGAGTGTGATGGGCAGCTTCTAAGCTCCCAATGGTCCCCACCTCTTGGTATTCGTGCCTTGGTAAATTCCCTCCCCTTGAATGTGGGCCGGACCTAGTGACTTTCTTCGACAAGCAGAATTGGGATGTCCCTTCCAAGATTAGGTTACAAAAGATCCTGGTTTCTGTCTTGTTCACTCTCTTCTGCTTGCTTGCTTGCTCACTCTTGTGGAGGCCAGCTGCCATATTATAAATTGCCCTAAGGGCAGCCTCTGGCCATCAGCCAGTGAGGAACTGAATCCTGCCAGCAACCTCCTGAGTGAGGCTGGAAGCAGATCCTCGCCTGTTGAGCCTTGAGATGTCTATAGCCCCAGCTCTACCCCCAGCACCAGAGACCCTGGGCCAAAGGACTCAGCCGAGGTACACCCAGACCCCTGCTCCACAGAAACCATGAGATAATAAATGTGTCTTGCTTCGACCACTAAGTTTAGGGATAATTTACACCAGCCCAGATAACGAATATGGTTATCTGACATCCTATTGAAAGTTTGCCTTTTGCCAATGGATCCACGGGAAAAGAGATAAGATCCACTCCATATCCTCTAGATAGTCTCAATCTGTGAGTCTGCCAGTAAAAAACAGATCCTCATAATTCACCTAAATATATATCATAAGAAAGTTATTATACATTGATAGAGTAAACAAACATTAAAAACCCATTGGCCAAGGCAAGTCACATGGTCAAACCCAACAGGGTGGGGGGACTATACTCCACCCCCTTTGGTGAGAAGAACTGCAAAGTGCACGACAAAAGATGTAGATACAGGAAAGAGTTAGGAATTGGGGCCAGAAAAGCAATCTACTGCCAGGAAAAGACATGGGGGAATCTTAAATACATATTACTAAGTGAAAAAAGCCAATCTGAGAAGGCTACATACTGTCTGGTTCCAACTACATGATATTCTAGAAAAGACAAATACAGTAAAAAGATCAGTGGTAGCCAAGGGCTGGGGGGAAAAGGTATGAGTCGGCAGAGCACAGAGGGTTTTTAGGACAGTGAAATAACTCAGTATGATACCGTAATGATGAATACATGTTATTATGCATTTGTCCAAACCCACAGAATGTACAAGAGGGAATCCTACTGCAAACTATGGACTTTGGGGTGATGATGGGTGTGTCCCCACAGGCTCATCAGTTGCAACAAATGTACCACTGTGGTGCAGGATATTGATAATGACAGAGAATGGGGGGGGGCAGAAGGAAGGGGGTACATGGGAAATCTTTGTACCTTCTGTTCAATTTTGCTGTGAACCCAAAACTGCTCTAAGAATTATAATCTATTTTAAAAACACAAACTACTATAAAGAACTATGGCAGTTAAGAAAAAAATACATTTAAGGTATGCATAAAAAAGCCTGGGTGGGGCGCCTGGGTGGTTCAGTCGGCTGAGCACTTCAGCTCAGGTCATGATCTCCGGGTTTGTGAGGTCAAGCCCTGCATAGGGCTCACTGCTGTCAGTATGAAGCCCGCTTCGGATCCTCTGTCCTCCTCTCTCTGCCCCTCCCCTGCTCTCTCTCTCTCTCTTAAAGAAATAAACATTAAAAAAAATCTTTAAAAAAAAGAGACTGGAAGGAAATGTATCAAATGTTAACAGTGGATGATGGTAGATTGCACACAGTGTTTATTTCCCTCTTTGCATTTTTTTCATCTCCAAATACTCTACAATGAGCATGTTTACATTTAAAGTAAGAAGGTAAATGTTACAAGAAATATGAAAAGGGCTTGTGGAGCATGAAGGGAGAAATGCTCTCTGGCTGAGAGAGCCCAAGGAGGTACCTAAAGGCTGACAACACGGAGCTGGCACAGAAGAGCACAAAGTCCTTCCGCCCAGAGGAAGCATAGTAAGAGCATTTTATTCTTTTATTTTTTAATAAGAACATTTTAGGTCTAAAAAACAGAATAAGCCCGCTAATCCCAGAGTAGGACTTGCCTTAGAGCTGCTCTGACAGTAAGTGCATCTTACGTGCTCAGCTGTACAGCCAGGCCCCGGTGCACTGACAGGTAAGGGACAAGTTGTGGGAAACCCACCGTAGAGAGGGCAGAGTCCAGAGGAAATGGGCATTAGTTAGGGAGTCTAAAATGGCAGAGATCAAAGGGACTTTTGAAAGCAGATCGGCCCCTTCATTTTAATGACCTGAAAAGAATAACAATTTCATGTGGTTCAACCTAATACCAAGAGGGTACCTGAACCCAAAGCGGGAAAGTGCTCTCCCCAGGGTCACAGAGACAGGGAGTGGCAAAACCGGCACAGGTCCAGCGCCGTTTCAGGAGCAAAAATAAGACAAATGCAGCAGGTCTGAGTTCCCTCCAGGAGTTGTTCGGACATGGGTGGATTTGTCAAGGAGCCTCTCAGCTCTTCGGAAATGCTGACTTGGGGTTCTTACTGTGCATACGCTGTCAGCCTCCTCTAAAGTACTTAGTATCAGCGGACATCATCATTCAAGCAGGTGCATCTGACTTTGTCTTTAATGACCTTCTACAGATAGTCATGAGGTGAACAGAGGCTCAGAAGTTCTTCATGGGTGGAGACAGCATCTCATCCTTATGTGCAGTGTCTATAGGCTGTGACACAATTCTAGATACACAGTCACTGTTCAGGAATGTTTGCCAGGTCCAATGTCTGCTGTCTCTTCACGTACCCTCCCAGGCTGTGGGCCTCCAGACAACGGTCACCCCTTAGTCTCCTATTCTCCCAGGGTCTCCCCAGTCCTGTTCTGTAACTTTTACTTTTTTAAAGAGCTTTGGGTGGCAGGAGGTGGGGCAGAGGGGACTAGGAGGTGGGGACTAGGTAGACATCAAGGGGCCCTGAAGCCCAGGGGTGGCTCTGTTGAACCACTTTTTGTATTGCGTTTAGAAAACACAGGTTTTCATAAGAAAAAAAGGGCAAATCCATCCCTATGCAGGGGGGATTTGGGAGCAAGATTTAGCCTCCTAAGAGGGTTCACAAGGTTATACTTAGTCTCTCTCTCTCTCTCTCTCTCTCACACACACACACACACCCTACACTCATTTCGTATCAAGCACCAGGTTGAGTAGGTCAGAAAGGAATGGTACCATTGTTCCCTGTTTATGCCTGTTTTTCAAGAGACTGCCCCAGAAAGTCACTTCTCTACCCTTCCCCTACCTGAAAATGAGATTAGAACTTGCCCTTGATTTTCCCCAGGACCAGTCCAGCTCAGAATGCTCACAGCAGGGCCATTCAATGCGCACTAATCATTTCTTCCTATCTCCCCATGAGATTAGGATACTCTGGGCTCTGGCTCCTGGTACAGCCTGACTGTGTTAGGCCCCGACACTCCCCGGCCACTGCGAAATACCCTGGAAAAAACCAGCCCTAGAAGAAAAGACCTCCTTATGGAGCCGCAGCCTCAAACTCCGCTCTCCCCGAAGTGCTTGGCGGAGGTGGGGGCAGGGAGCATGGGGACTGAGCCGCCGTGGAAGGAGAGTGTGCACATTTCAGGAGACCTCTGCCTCTGTGGGTGAGGCCCTTGAAAATTCCTTTTCCTCCTCGGCAGGTCCCCAGGCCGGGACCCAACAATGCCCCAGTCCCTCAGGAGCCTCAGTTACCAAGTCTCCAAGCCTCTCCTGAAGGTGAGCTTCCCAGTTTCACGTCCTGATCACCCAGGAAGTGGAGATCGCCCACCCGGAGTGACCTCCGGCCAAGCTCCAGGCCTGGGACCTACTTGCCTCTCTCTCTTCCTTGCTCTTGTTTCCACCAAACAGAGCTCCTCCTGAATGTGGCCTGTAGTACAAAAGCCTCAGAGGAGACACTGCTTCTCTAACTCTTTCCAGCTGTCAAAGGGGCCAGCTAAGAATAACCACACCCGAAATAGCACTTGGGATGATTTAGGTGTGGCCCAGCCCAGAGGCAGGTGGATGCACTAGATGACCTTTGGGAGTTCCTTCTACTCCTTGGACACCCCATTCATTCAACAAAAAATATACAGAACACCTACTAAGTGCTGGGTGCCATGATAGGTTCTGGGAATGCAATGATTAACTAAGTGTATGATTCTCATCCTCATAGATGCCTGAGCTTCGTGAATTAACCACAGCCCACCTCTGCCTCCACCACCTTTCCTGCCCTAGGTGGGTCAGCGGGTTCTGCCTCTGTGCCATGGCACCATGTTCAGACCTCTGGCCTAGCTTGCAACACACTGTACTATTCTTAACCATCTCTTCTGTTGCTTCCTTACTAAATTCTGAATTCTGGGGACAAGAATTTCTATTTCCCCAGAACTTAGTGCATTGCTTGGCCCACTGTAGGTGCAGAATAAAGATTCATTGAATGGATGGGTGATGCAATGAAGTAGATGCACGCATGCAGGCATGCATGGACATAGATCGATGGGTCAAGTACTTTATGGCAATAATGGCTAGTAGGTATTTTCTCCTGTCTGCTCTTCTTTCTTTAACCCCAGTTGGTTTGGCTTTACTATGTCAATGTGGGCCATACTGAAATTAAATATAAGACATAGAAAGTGAACACTTGAGAGAGAATAAGGATGGCAAATATATGACATACATACTGACGCTTCTTATTCCCACGCCAGTGGCCTCTCCCCTACCAAATCCAGGCATGGCCTCAGAGTCAGTCCTCCAAACAGTTCCTGGGATATTTGCAGCCAGCCATTGGAGATGTTACGTGTGTCAAGGCTTAGTTGCCATCCATAAACTGGAAGATCGAGTGTGGCAAGGAGATGCAGGGAGTAGTTCTGATAGATCAGTGACAGCAAATGTGAATCAAGTGTGAAGTTTCTCAAAGTTTTATGATGACTAGGCCAGTCCTGTTGTAACTCACACCAAGTAGTACTTACAGAATACATTCACATTTTCATTCAGATGCTAGTTAATGATTTTGTTCTTATATCAATGGCTGAATTGTTTACTCATCCCCTTATGAGACCCCTGAAATTCCCAAGTGCCCCCTGGGAATCCCAGAATTTCCAAAGCCAGGCCTAGAGGGGATCAAACTTGACTCATGCCACCATCTTGCCCAGAACCTCCAGTGTCTCCATCACTGCTGTGATAAACCCCCAGCTTCCTCACAGAGCTTTCCAGGCCCTCCATAAAACCCAAGGCACGGCCACAATGGGCTCTCTGCCCAAGTGCTACCTCCTACTGCTGGGACTCCACCTTCACTCTCTCCCTCCCTGAGAATTCGCATTCCCCCACCTCCACCTCTTTCAAATCTGCCCATTCTTGTGACAGCGTGGGAAAAGCACTTGCAACTGCTCTGTTTTTAACAATGAATGCAAGAGTATATGCTGACCATGATAACATGATATGACAACAACGGCTATGGAGAAGCTGTGCCCAAGGGAAAGGCTGGCAAGAAATGCAGCGAAATGCCAATAAAGTTTACGTTGGTGGCGTGGAACTGTAAGTAATAATACTTCCTCTTTCTTGTGTTTCCTAAAGGGTTTCTAAGGTAGTTCTGTTGCATTTATAATGAGATGAACCAACATCTACTATTGGGTGGGAATTGAGCTATTTTTAACCCCTACACCTGTATCACAGCCTTTTCAAATGCTATCACTTCCAAGATGCCTTCCCTAGCGACCCACCCGACTGCCTTGAGAAGACACTCTACCTTCCCCTCTGTGTCCCCTCTGTGTCCCCTCCATAGCCTTTCATTACCGCCTCTATGAGAAGAGTTATCAGGACCTATACTGAATCATAGATGATTGCCTACAGGCCTCTCCAGGTTTATGATGGAAGAACGTTATTTCTGAATCGATAAATGAAAGAATGGCCATGTTTTCAGCCTGCTCCAGTTAGAATATACAATATTATACTATAATATGACATGATATGACATAACATGGAAACATGTTAACATATTATAACATGACATAACACGACATAACATGGAAACATAAATTACTACATCCTCATTACTACTTTCAGCCTTATATGACCCTTTTCAACCGCCCAACCCTTCCAAATGATTCTAAATCCCAGGCAATTGTTTGTAAGCATTCATGAAACCAAAAGGTAGGACCTTCAAGGTAAGATCTTCTAACACACATTGGCCTTTAAAACAAGTAAAATTAACCGTGTGGGTAATTAATTTGCGGGAAATACGAAAACCCACTCTTGGTTGCAAGCCACACACTTCTCTGTGGGATTTAAGCATTCGGCCGGTTGGGTGAAGAATTCGGTGTGCCGACGCTACCAGCAGCAATGAGGGAATGGGCCTTCGCTCCCAGCTGACACTGTGCAGAATTACCCATCAGTCTCGCACAGGTACAGCATAATTGGTGGAGGATTATTTGTTTGAACTTGCAAAATGGATTTCTTAAATGTTTGAGCTGGTGCTAGAAGTGTTTTCAAAGTGCCTGCATACTCATCTTAAACACACACATTATTAAGGGATTTTATTTGACATTTAACAATTTTGTATATTAATATTCCCCTTTTTCCCCTCAATGGCCTAATCCATCTAAATCCATAGCATCAAAAGTCATTACACAAAAAGAACAAGATGTTGCCAGAGCCACTATGGCCCGGCATTGAATTTGCGTGAGTTGAGATGATTCAGGCAGATTTATATCCTGTTATTTCCTGAACTCAGAGCAAAACCTCACAGGTTCAAGACTTTGAAAGCATTTGTCTCTGAGGAATCTCACTTCATCACTTTGAAAGGGATGGCATTTCTGCCATCTGCTCGAGCAGCAATGCCTTCCTGAGAAGAAGCCTCAATCCCTCTCTCTCTCTCTCCTCTCTCCTTTTACCTCTTCCTTTCTTTCTCTGTTTAGCTGGATAAGTGAACCAACTCCAGGGTGAATCCCAAGGCCCATGGCTGCTGGGAAAAGGGAACCTTTATTTAATCTTCCTTCCCTGGTAAATTCTCTTTTACTTCTTCCCCGGGTTCCCATGACAGAAAAAGATACTTGCAGAGAGTATCAGTGGCACTTGACATTCTGAAATTGTTACTTTGTTCTTCTCACTGGCAAATGACATAAAGGGCTGGGCTAGATTAATGGTTTTTAATCATTTCTGAGTCACACCATACCTTTAAGAATCTGATGAAAGCTATGTACCCTCTCCTTAGAGAAAATTAGGTATGTGCCCACACACAACATTCTGCTTGAAAATATAGACAGTTCTGGGGTGCCTGGGGGGGGGGGTCAGTCGGTTAAGCTTCTGACTTTGGCTCAGGTCATGATCTAGAGGTTCATGAGTTTGAGCCCCACATTGGGCTCTGTGCTGACAGCTCAGAGCCTGGAGTCTGCTTCGGATTCTGTGTCTCCCTCTCTCTCTGCCCCCCTCCACTATTCGTGCTCTGTCTCTCCCTCTCTCTCAAAAATAAATAATAAATCATTAAAAAAAAAAAAGAAAACAAAACATAATCAGTTAACATGGTGAATACTCCTCCATGGGTTTCCCAAGGGTCTATGAATGCTTAATGATGAACAAACACTACATAATAAATACTGGGATGGCCCTTTGGTTTACAAAGCGTTTTCACATCTTTTTCTCCTTGGACAATTTAGTAAGTCGGGTACCCATTTCACTCGCACTAAAAAATATTGTAGACACGGCTCCTAAGACACTTACTTTGACTTCCTGCTCTCAGATCTTCATCTGCACCCATTCATAATAGAAAACTTCACTTTGAAGCTTCAGATTCTATTTTTTATGTTCTCCAAACTAATTTGTTAACACTAATTTCTTTCTCGTTTTCTATAAATATGGGAAGGTCGTGGATTGGATTCCAAAGGCCTCCCTGAAATCTAGAGGCCGCCTCCTCTGGATGTCACTACCTCGCGCTCCTGCCCTTGGCTTCCCCACCTGAAGCAGCGGCTGGATGACACCTGTCTCACGCTGGTCCCAAGAGTTCATGAGTCACACTGGGCTCCTCCTCTGAGCCGTGCCTCCCAGTGGGACATGTCAATATCTCTGAATACATTTCAGGTGACTGATTGTTCCCTTGACACAAACTACAAAGGGTTGAACCTCCAAAATCTCGCAGACTGGCGGCACGAAGCAGACGATAGAGTGAGAAAGGGTTGCGGGAGGCAGCTCTTATAAAAAGGTTTCTTGACTGCTGAGATAATGAGTTCGTGCCTATCCTGATGTTAGTTTCCCGGCCATCTACCTCTGAGTGGGAGACCATGAGACCAAAGAAACCCAGCTGTTTGATCAGATATCCTGAGTTATCAAAAAACTCTCAGAACAAAAGCATGGGTGCGGTTACACGCTAAGTGTGAAGCTCGCCGGAATCCAGGCCTCTTGCCACTTGGAGGAACCTACCAGCCCACCACTTAGACATTGCCCGACACCTTTGCTCAAAATAGCTTCCCGTTCCTTGCTCACTGCGTCCCTGCCTTCTACCTAGTTGGGCTGTTGGCAGCCATGGTCAGGGCTAAGATGACAAGTTGGCATGGCAGACAGTGTGGATGTCTCCTGGCATCTTTGTCCCCAGCCTAAGAGGGAGCAGGCAGGGCCACTGCTAGCCTATGCAGCGGGGCTGTGTGACTAGGAATATGATGCCCTCTCAGGGAAGACTGCTTGAAAGAGGCAGTTCCCCAAAGCTGGCACAGCCCTGTGAGCACAAGACTTGCCAATCATGCGGTGCCTTGGGTGGCTCAGTCAGTTGAGCGTCCGACTTCGGCTCAGGTCATGATCTCGCAGTTAGTGGGATTGAGCCCCTCGCTGGGCTCTGTGCTGACAGCTCAAAGCCTGGAGCCTGCTTCAGATTCTGTGTCTCCCTCTCTCTCTGCCCCTCCCCAGCTCATGCTCTGTCTCTCTCTGTCTCAAAAATAAATAAACATAAAAAAATTTTTTTAAAAGAAAGGCTTGCCAATCAGAAGAAGGACTGGGTTTTGTCCTTTGCTCTACCCCAGACCTGGTGCTTTTGATTGGTAAATAGACTGAGTATTCCCAGAGCAATGCTCCCCTTGGGCCTCAGACCTTCTTCTTGCCAAGGACTTAGGTCTGAGAACAGAGAAGAGCGTGACCCCAAACAAGAAGGAGGGCAGATGGCCCTTCTCACCAGCACTGCTCTTACTGACTGTCATCCATTTCATTAACAAATACTTAAAAAGCCCACTCTATAGGCCAGCTCCATACACAAGGTGCATTGCATAAGGATTTCATTGGCTTCTTATAAACTCTCAGCAAGATAGCAATGATTTTTACCATTTTACAGGGAAGGAAACTGAGACTCAGAGAGACTGTCATTTGCTGAACCTGACACAGCTGATGAATGGCACGGCTAGGATGCAAACTCACTTGTGTCTGAATCCAAGTCTCACCAGGCCCATCCAATGGCATCAAGTCAGCGGTTGTCAAACCCAGATGCATGTTAGAATCTCCCACGGAGCTTTAAAATCACACCAGTACCCGGGCCTCACCCCAGACAGTCAGACTGAATTGGTCTAGGGTGGGGTCAAGCACCAGGGTTTTTGCTGTTCCTGTTATTTCAGTCTTCCCTGGTGATTTTAATCTGCGACAAGGGTTAAGAACCACAGACTTAGGTGAATTACTGATCCTGCTTGGACTCAACCCATTTCTAGCCAAATATCTGAAGAGACAGTCAACCAGAGTGTGAGATTCCATATAGTGTCAGACAATATTCCCGTTTCCAAAATGTAACTCCACTCCCTGCCACTCCTTCAGACCTTGAACTTTTCCAGCGTTCCCCTTCTTAATGTTAGATAATATTTGCTATCTTGTTGCATCTTGGTGGGGACTCGCTGTAACTAACGAATATCAAGAATGGGGTATTGGGAAGGGAGCTAGTGGAGTGGGAAAACCCAGGAATAAGAAAAGTCATGGTTGAGGAGTTAGGTGAAATAATAAAATAATAATAATAATAACAACAACAACAGTAGTAATATGTATGTATGTAACCTATGCTGAGTGCTTACTGCATTCTTGGTCCTGTTCCAAACACTTTATAATTATTAACTCAACCATCCTATAAGTGTGTCTACCTCCCCTATTTTACAAATAAGGCATAGAAAGTCTTTCAGGGGCATCTGGGTGGCTCAGTCGGTTAAGTGTCTGACTCTGGATTCCAGCTCAGGTCATGATCTCATGGTCATGGGATTAAGTCTCACGTCGGGCTCCACGCTGGGCTTGGAGCCTACTTAATATTCTCTTTCTCTCTCTCTCTCCCTTTCTCTCAAAAAAATAAAAGTCAAAAATAAAAATGAAAGTCTGCTAGATGACCTGCCCGAGATTACCCAGACAGACAACCTGGCTTCGCAGTACATGCCCTTCACTGTGTCCACTTGACAGTTTTCCTCAAGACTGGGTCTGCCTGGGGCTTCCCTGCCCCCCTCAGAGTCATGTTGTGGAGGGCCCCTGGAGCGTTGCTTCAGCCTCCTTTGTGTGCAGCTGCTTACCTGCTTCCTCTACTCTGACTAGCCCAGTGTGGCTGGGGCACATTCACAGTGTAGGGGTAGGGAAAGAGCCTTACCTTGCTGGTCACAAGGGTCTCATCGCAGGCTACTAAGTAGCTGTAAATCCTGGTCAAGTTATGTTCCTCTCTGGGCTTAAGTTCCCTTCTTCTAAAGTGAAGGCTTTAGATTGAATCATCTATAAAGTCTCTGAGAAGTCCTGCAGTGAAGAAACCATATCCACTGGGGTTTTCTAAATTAATATGACCACTGTGGTAGATTGCATCGTGCTGGCAATTCTTCACCCCTGTTTGTATCCACTCTCTTTACTGTGACTTTGCAATTCTGACCACTAGAGGTGGCATACATTTCCTTGCCTCATTAACATTGAGTTTGGCCATGGGACTTGGTCTGCCCAATGGGATGTTAGTGGCCATGATGCAAGAAAAGACTCAAAATACATTTCTGGAGGCAAACTTGCCCTCTTGTCCTTCCATCTCCAACAGAAGACCATGCCCTGGGTCACCTTCTGATCCCAGGACAATCAAAGGCTTGTGAAGCAGAGGCATTCCAGTAACGCTGTGAGCAAAATAAATATCTAATAATAAGCATTATTGTTAGTGGGGGAATTGGGGTGGGTTTGTTACTCGGCATTAGTGCAGCTATAACGGACTCCTATAACTACCAAACCATTTTTTAGTTAACATTCATTACATCTACAGTCAAATTAATGTTCCAAGAAATACATTTTAAGAAGTGCTCCTCTAGGCACCGCTGAGGTAAGCCAGTTTTCCCAACTTTCTGTGCTTTCCCGAGCTTCAACATGCAGAGGACACGCTCTGTATATATAGGCATTGCGTCTCCTTGCACAAACTATAAGCTCCTCGAAGGCAGGGACTTCTCGCTGCTCATCTCTCTGTCCCCCGTCCAAAGCACAGAGCCCAGCACACTACAGATGTTCGGTCAATGTTGGCTAAATGAACACATGGAACTGGAGGCCTTATCATACTTATAACTGCTTGGGCCTCTGTTTTTTCTGAGGAAGGCAGACAAGATGATGTCTAAGTATCCTTCCGTCTTCAACATCTTGGAGTTAATAAACCATCTGTGGGGACTGGGGGCCAGTGCCATACTCCGTGCCAACCTCCCCATGCCCACTCTTGATTTCGTGTCTCATTTCAACAATGAATTCCGCCACCGTGTACTGTGCTCTTATGAAGTGCTAACTGTTGGACGGTACAAGGCCAAGCAGGACACACTCTCTCCACTGGAGGACCTCAGAGCTGCGGCCAGACTGACTGACACTGAGATTTGAGGGCCACAGTCCTTGGACAGAGACATGCACCCAAGGGTGGGTCACCCAAGGTTTCTAAGCAGGAGGTGGCATGGCCACACCAAACTTCGGTGGGTCTCTGGGGCACTGTTTCCTGCTCTCTCTTCCAGAGTCCAGATCATAAGCTATCCCGCCCTTCAATGCAAATCAAAGAGAGTCAGTCCCTTACCGGCATTGAGTTTCTAACTAATTAAGCATCCCCCTCCCTCCCAGGCAACTCTGAAGGTTTCTCAGGCAAATTTGGGGATTTCCTAGAGGGGGCCAGCCTCCTGTCCCTAGAGCAATAGCCTTTCCTGCCCTCTAGTGGTTGCTGGGCAACTTGACATCCTGGAGGAGCAACGTTAACTCCCCTGGGCCTATAAAGTGAGCCGGTTACGCTAAACACAGTCCTCCGGGAAAGCAATTTGGCAATAAGTATCAAAAGCCATAAACACAGTCCTACCCTTTAACCCAGTAATTCCACTTCTGGGACTCTAATCCAAGGTGATAATCCAAAAATAGGGGGAGAGTCTGTTAGCACAGTGATGTTCATTGCCTCATTGTTTATAATACCCAAAATTAGTAAATATCCTAATTGATCAAAAATAGCAGAGTGGTTAAGCAAATTATGACAAAAGGGTAAGTATGGTGAGTCACTTCAAATGATGAGAAGCAGCATGGTAAAAAAAATAAAAGCAGGAATATGGATATCGAAATCAGAGGGACCAATCTAGTCTCCATCAGCTGGTTATTGCTGACAAGTTGCTTGAGCTCTCCGAGCCTCAGTTTCTCAAACTGTAACATATGGCTGATGACAACCATCTAGCAAATTAGAAAGATCAGATGAGAGCCCCGGACACCATGTCTGACACACGGCAAGATACACAATAAATGGTGTCGCCGTTATTTTTACTTTTATCACTAAGGTGTGAAATTATGTCACCATCAGGAAAGTGAATCTGAAATCGTAATAAACAACAACAACAACAAATCAAAAGCAGAACACCAAACTGTGTGTTCCTTATCATAGCTGTTTTGGGAGGAATGAAGGGAGGGAGAAATAGAGAGGGAGGGAGGGGAGGAGGGAGGAAGGAAGACAAGGAGAACGTTTTGGAAAGATATACATTAAATGCTGACAATGGGGGTTTTTTGCATTTTTTTTTTCAGCGAACATTTCTTGAGTGGCATGTGCTCAGAACTGAGTGTGCATTAGAGATGGAAGGATCGAAGACAGCACCCTAAGGAGCTCACAGCTCAAGAGACAAGACAGTTCAGTCAACAGACAGAACGAACAAGAGGAAAGGGGGCCAGTGGGGAGGACTCAGGAAACGTTACCTGAGAGACTTGGTACCTTGGAGCTGACTCTCCAAAACAGGAGAGAAGGTTCCCCAACCTTCCAAGAGCACTGGCATCTTATTTGGGGGAGCTTAATCTCCTAACACTTCCCAGCTCCACTCCAAGTGATTCGTTTGGAAGTGACTGAGGCAGAGAGCTGAGGGGAGGTCAGCTGAGACAGAGGGTGCTGGCTTCTGCACGGTGCACTCCAGTTAATCCTGCATGAGCCTCTCTTCCTATAGAGGGAGGTGCCCAGCCTGAGAGACACATATCTAGTCACTTGTCAAGTCAGCAGCCACCTGAGTGGGTAGAGGCTATTTCCTATTCTCTCACCATCTTAGCTACTTAGAATTGTCCACAAAGAATCACAAGTGTCAACTAAAGTTTTACATAGGTAATAAGGTTTTAGTCCCCTGGCTGTCCTAGCAATAAGGGAAGAACCCTGCAAACCTCTTTGACTCTACCCTAAATAGAATAGATGCACCTGGTGTATACAACATCTCCAGCCTGGAATGTCCTAGGGTCCTGAAGCCAGGACACTCTCCCTGGCTCTCACTCAGCAAGACGGCAGCCTCATCCAACTGCCCTCCCCAGGCCAAAAGGTCAGAGTCCTAGTGTGCTCACAAATTGCTCTCATTCTCTTCTATTCCCATTTGACCTCTCAGTTTCCAGGTCATAAGGGTAGGACCTAGATGATTAGGGGTGCTCAGAGAATCCAGACATTATTGAAACTGTCAGTCTCATTCCTTGGAGAGCTCCCTCCTTACTCCCCAAATCCTTTCTGTCCACCTCAGAGAAGTAGTTCACTATTCCAGTCACTATTGCTGTTTAACAAAGCTTAATCATATTTTAAAAACTCAGCGGGCTTATTCTACCCCTGGATTCTCTCCATCGGAAATTTAAAATGGGCACAGGGGAGCAGCTGACTCTGCTACATGGAGTCCAGGGCCCCAGGTGGGAGGTTTATACTGGAGCTGACTTGCAGGCTGGGACCGTACCCATCTGGAGGCTTACTCATTCACATGTCTGATATTTGATGTAGGCTGGGACCTCAGCAGCAACTCTCAGCAGCAACACCCCACACACGGCCTCTCCGCATGGCTGCTTGAGCTTCCTCACAGCATGGAGGCTGGGTCCAAAAGCGAGCCTTCTAAAAGAACCAAGCCTTGAAAGTCACATACCATGACACCTGCCATAGTCACAACCCTCCCAGCTTCAAGAGGAGGGAACATAGACCTAGCCTTTTGATGAAAGAAGCATCGGTCACATTACAAGACCAGCATTTGGGATGGGAGATGCAACCATTTTCGGAAAATGCAGTTTTATCATGCTCTCCCTTTCCAGTGGAATCAGTGAGAAGAGGTATCTTTTCTGGCCTTACATTTTATGCAGGAGTCCCAAGACAGAGCTATCTTGAAGCCATTGCTACCGTGGAGAGTGAACCACTCTTCCTTTCTTCTTGCTTCTTTCAGCTTCCATCTCCAGAAGATTCCGGAACTTCTTCCAAGGGAACCAAGTCAGAAGCTTGAGTACCACTAGCACCCCCCAAACTGGCCTTAAGCATCATCCACACATCGAGTTAGGACACCCTCTCCCACCAGCCTGCTTCCTTTGCCACATCGAGCACAATGTCTTAGGAGCACATAGTGACTTTTTTTAATCAATAGCCAAGAGGCTAATCGTCAGTCCTAAAATGTTTAGTCATGCAAACCTTTCCCATCCAGACCAAACAAAACACTGGTAAACTCTCCTGACCAGCCCCCTGACATACACCAGTATACATGAGTTTTCTGAAGCTTAAGCCTGCACAACAGGCGTTAAGTGAGAAGAGAAAATCTCTGCGGATGTACTGACACAAAACCCTAACAATAGTTTTGGTATGTATTACTCTGGAATCCCAAATTGGGAAGGAGTTATTTGACACATACAAGCAGGCCCCATTTTAAGAAAGCTCTGTTTGCAATAATCCAAGGCTTAACAATAAATTTTTAAAATGCAAGAGTACTTCCTCATTTTCTATCAGATGATGCTTTTATTCAAGGAATTTCCTTGATGGGTTTAAGTGTTGGTTTATAGATTGGCAGCAACTAAGAGGCAGAAAAATATAAAACTAAAGATGGGCCCACAGCCAATCACAAATCAAGAGAAACTTCTAAAGCTGTAACATTCAGCACAATGGAAGCAGGATTTGCTTTTCACACATGCACATACACTTTAAATGACAAACAGGAATCCGTGCATTGCACAAAGTCAAGTATTCCTATGACGTGGACCTGAGGCTGGATTCCAGGCTCAAGGAGTACCGTGAACAAATGCCCAGGGACAACAAAAATGGCATGTTTATGGGATGTGGAGGAGACAGACATGCCTGGAGAAGAGGGTGTGTGTCAGGCAGCAGAAGAAAATAAAATCAGCCTGGCAGGGTGGGGCCATTTTAGCAGGCTTTGAAAACTAAGCCGAGGCTTTTGAACTTGAATTTGGGGGAAACAAAGAATTTCCAAAGGTTCTTCCTCCAAGAGTGGCATGATCAGAGAGGATTTTTAGGAAGATTAATCTGGTGGGGGTGGGTGTCTGAGGATGGAGTGGAGTCATGGACAGCAGCTGGAGGGGGGTGGAGGTTGTCACAGCCTTGAAGCTCTAAGGGAAAGAGGGCCTGAACCAGAGGGAGGCAAGAGGGCCTGATGGTCTATTTCCATAAGAAAGACATTTTTGAAGGAAGATAGCGCCTATCCATCAAGGCTCAGATTCTACCCAAGAATAGAGATTCTACTCCTAAGAGCAGTGGCACTCCTAAATTATGTCTTCAGAATCTCTTCTTGGCTCTGAAGTCCTTCAGCTTTTCACCTCCTAAAAATCCATGTTACCAGACTGGGAAGTGGGGTGCATTCAATCCCAGGTGGTTCAAAATGCAATCAACGATTAATGAGGACTAGTCATTTTTAAAAACAAACCTATGGGTCCTTAAGCCTCCAAAGGCAGGGTCACCTTTCGAACTTGGACCCTAAGGAGACCACAAACCAATGACACACCAAAGAATCAAGTTCCCATACTTCTTTGGAGACTATCTTCAGAGCTTGCAATATATCTCTTTTAAACTCAACAATGTTGGGGCGCCTGGGTGGCTGAGTCAGTTGGGTGTCCGACTTCGGCTCAGGTCATGATCTCACAGTCCATGAGTTCGAGCCCTGCGTCGGGCTCTGTGCTGACAGCTCAGAGCCTAGAGCCTGCTTCAGATTCTGTGTCTCCCTCTCTCTCTGTCCCTCCCCCGCTCACTCTCTGCCTCTGTCTCTTTCAAAATAAAATAAAGACTTAAAAAAAGTAAAAAAAAAACTCAATGATGTCTTCTTTTGATGATACAATTAATTTTTTTTTTTTAAGAAATAGCCGTAGGTCAAGTCTGGTAGAGAATAATTACTCAAGCTGGGTAATGGCTTATTGGTTTAAAAACAAATAAAACAGGTGAGACTTCAAAGAAATGGAATAAGATAAATTGGGTGAATTTGTTTTCTTGTTATTTTCTTGTTTGTTTTATTTCTTGTTTTTCTTGTATATCTATAGTAATACCCCACTCTTTATTCATGTTATTTATCCGTTCCTTTGTTCACTTTGTCTTAACCAATATCGCCAGTTTGTCTTCATCTGAAGTCTTTTCAAAGATCTCACTTGGAGGGGCAGAGTACAAAAAAGAAAAAGAAAAAAAAAAGCAATTGATCTCCTTGTGCAATTTGTAAACTGGATGAGTAGGAAATTTCCAGAGAGAAGTTATACAAAAAGGTTTTGAGTAAGGGTAGTAGCTCAATTTGGCTAACATTAAGTAGCCATATCTGCAAAGATCTGTTGTTGTTTTATTCAACAGGACTGAAACACAGGTAAAAATTAACAGGAGGATCCCTGAGCTCAAGGAACCCATGAGCTCTCAAACAGCCTCTCATGTTGGTTACTTTTACAAAGATAACATTTGCCTGACTGTCTAATTCCTATTTGTTTTTATTTTCTCTCCTTTTCACAGAGATGCTAAATTCTCACAGAATAGCCTTGTGCTCCCCCACCTTCTCCAGATTCCCTTGTAGTTAGTTTGGAGCCATGTGATTGGTTCTGAGCAATGGGATATGGGAGAAGGTGATGTTTGCATTTCCAAACCTGATGATATAAGCCCCTGTGTGGCCCTCTAGCTTTCTCTTTCCAGGTTGTGGCAACCATAGAAGCCATGCAATAGCACAACGTAGCCACAGGACAAGAACATCCCATCTCAGACCCTGAATCACCATCTGGAAGAGAGGTACCCTGAAGATTCACTCTATTTGCTTTGGGATTGTAGGGGGAAGGAAGAGATAAATCTTAGTAGGGTCAAGCCACTGGGTTTTAGAGCTTTATTTGTTACCACAACCAAGATTTCTTGCCTAAAAGAAGATAACTGATCTAAGAGGCAACATGGTGTAGTGAAGACATCGAAGGCTTTAGAGTGGCCCCAACCTGAGGGAAGCTAGTGACAGGCTTAGAGGTGGCTCATCAGAGTCATTTGCAGCCTACAAATCTCAGAAGAGAGACCAATCTTCCCTAGAGAACAGATTTATTGCTCTCAGAGACAAGCAAAGAGAATCGATGATGGCCTCCTTCAGAGTTTTCCAGGGAGCAACGTGACCACAGACTGCTTGAGTTTTTGCACAGCAGAAGGAGTGTACCCCTCCATCCTGTCTGTTCTATCACATCCAGAGAGGACTCCCAAGAATGTAAATTATACTTTTTTCCCTTTAAAAAATAGATGTAAGCAACCAAGATGTCTTTCAGTAGGTGAAGGGATAAATAAACTGTATGTATATCAGACAAAGGAATATTATTCAGCGTGTACACGCGCGTGCGCGCGCGCACACACACATATACACACACACACACAAATGAGCTACCAAGCCGTGAAGACATGGAGGAATCTTAAATGCATATTACTAAGTGAAAGAAGTCAATCTGAGAAGGTTACATACTGTGTGAGTCTAATCGTATGGCATTCTGGAAAAGGCAAAACTCCAGAGATATTAAAAAAATCAATGGTTGCCTGGCTTGAAGTGGGAAGAGGGAAGAGATGGACAGGCAGAGCACAGAGGACTTTTAGGGCAGTGAAAATACTCTGTATGATCTAATGGTGGATACATGTCATTACACATTGCCCAACCCCATAGAATGTATAACACCAAGAGTGAACCATAGGTAAACTATGCACTTTGGGTGATTAGGATGTGTCCGTGTAAGTTCATCCTTAGTTAAAAATAAAAGTGCCAACCTGGTGAGTGATGTTGATAATGGGGGAGATTACGTATGTGTAGTGGGAGGGAATATATGGGAAATCACTGTACCTTCTTAATATTGTTGTAAACCTGAAACTGCTCTAAAAATCATTTTTAAGAGATATTTTTTAAAAAGATAAAATGGGGGCACCTGGGTAGCTCAGTTTGTTAAGTGTCCACCTTTGGCTCAGGTCATGCATGATCTCATGGTTCGTGAGTTCGAGCCCCAAGTCGGGCTCTGGGCTGACAGCTCAGAGCCTGGAGCTGATGCCTGCCTCAGATTCTGTGTCTCTCTCTTTCTCTCCCCCTCCCCTGCTCGCACTCTGTCTCTCTCTCTCTCTCTCTCTCTCAAAAATAAACATTAAAGAAAATGTAAAAAGATAAAATGGATGAATATTACCATCTTATTTTATATACATATATATGTTTTTCTTAATCAAACCAAAGAGTCAAAGAAAAATTCTCTTGAAACCCCTCCTCACTGATCATACTCTACTTACCCAGAGCAAGCACACAGAACCATCTTTTGGTACCCTTCCAGATTGTTCTTTGCATTTATATACATATAAAGGAACACAGTTTTGGGCCAAACAGCAGGTTTTGTTCTGCCTTGTTTTTATTTTGTTTTGTTTTACTTTTTGGCTTTTCCCATTTCTGACTTTTAGTGTTCTTCAACACGTTTGACCAACGTAATGCCTTTTCCTTGTTGCTACCTCCATAGTATGAAGGTACCATAACTTTTATAATAATTTCTCTGTTGATGAATCCACGGAGTATCTTGCAGCTATCATGGCCATGCCTGAAATGCTCCTTTACGCACAGAAGTCAGGGTTTGTCTAGGAGTCATACCTGGAAGGGGACCATGGGGGTCAAAGGGTACACATATTTTTAGTTTTTTTTTTAATTTATAGTTTATTGTCAAGTTGGTTTCCATATAACACCCAGTGCTCTTCCCCACAGTTTTAACAGACATCGTCAAATTGCTGTCCAAAGCCATACCAACTTGTATTCACATAAATACCGCATGAGTTTCTCTCATTTCTTCACGTTTCATCCAATGAGTGTGGGTGACTTATAGATGGCAGCATTTTTGTTAGTAAACATGAGATATTTACTTATTTTGAGGCCACCTCCTGCCTGATTGCAGAGGATGAACCTCCACGTCCACCAGCAGATTTCCCTGGAAGGCCCTGGACCCGCCCAAGGAGGACCTCTTTCCATACTGACAGAGGGGCTTTTTATCTCGTTTAGTGAACGGTGACCATTAACTCTGCGCTGCACCTGTGAATGACACACCACCCGGGTCATATCACCCAGAAGGTGTTGAAGTGAAACAGCAGTGGCGTGGAGGAGAGAGTGAGGCTCTCCCCTCCAGGGTGCCAAAAAAAACTCCGAAATCAAGATACATAGGCTTGAATGCAATATTTTAAAAAATCAAAACCAACGCAAAAAATTCATGAGAAGCAGAATATTAAAATCTCAAAGACAGACAGATCGGTATTACTGATTTTTCCATTTGCTCCAGGCTCCAATATGTTTCAGCACAGCACAGAGCAGGGGTCACTTGTCATTTTAAACAGATCTGGGAGATTCTTAGACACAAACACATTAAGATCCCTGCCTGTGTGACTTTGAGAAAGTTGCTGAACTTCTATGAAACCCAGTCACATCATTTGTGAGTTGTCAAGGATTCAAGGAAATAACATATGTAAAATAGTGGATTTTCAATAAACATCTACCACCACCTGTACTAATAGTACTACTAGTGCTATTATTAGGCACCAAGACAATCTTGCTGGTTGCTGGTTGCTGGTTCTGCTCTCATCCTTGAGCCTGATTTGGTCTCCTACCTTTTTCCTGATGACCAAGCGACCTCTGTATAGACTCAAGATTGCCAACAGGAGGGAATGAATATTTACTAGGCACTTACTCTGAACTGTGTTCTGGGATGGACAGGTTCATGCATTATTTCTCAGTTAATCCTCTGAGATACACTGATGGGAAAACTGAAGCTCAGAGAGGGTAGGTGACTTGCCCAAGGTCACAGAGCAAGTTAGTGGCTGTGCTGGGCTTTGTACCCAGGTCTCTTTTCACAAATATATGATCCAATGTTTACATGCCTTTGGGCAGTGTCAGTAGGAAAAAGGAAAGAGTTCAATTCTTCTGAATACAGATCCTGAAGGCAAATGCTCCCTCCCATTCCCCACCTATCATCCAAACTAAAAATTATAAATTTTGTTCCTGACTCAGTCCAGACCTATTGCCTTCAGAAGGGTGTTGGTTTCTCTTGCCTGAGCCCCAGAACCCCAATGATTTCCAGGTGACATCCCTTCAGCCTTCCTGACATCAGGTAGCCAAAAAAAAAAAAAAAAAAAAGGGCATGATTCCCTTCACCTTCACCCTGGCCTGCCTCTGGGTTAGTCACCCCTTTCTTGGGTCTTTCTACCCAGCCTCTGTAGTCTGGTATGCACACAAAAGAAAGTTGGGGGTGGGTCACTTATGCAAAATGAGGGTTTTCGGAAGCGCTCTTGGCTTCTACACTCAGAACCTTTGGAGACCTCCAGAGGCTTTGTAGCCACATTCTGTTCTGCTTGGTCAAGGGGGTGAAGATTGCCTGATCACACCAGGCCAGGCCACAGAAGCAAGTGGGCTCCTGGGGAAGGAGAGGGGGAGGGGCGGGAGCTCCTTTCCCAGAGGGGCACCCCATTGTCGGATTCCATCCCTGGAATCTGCCCCTGCCATCCTATCCTCCCAGCTGAGCTCCCCGAACAGTGTCTGTTGTCACCGGGAGGATCATGGCTGGCTGTCTCCATGAATTCACAAATCACCTTCTTGTCATCACCTGGCAGGGGTAGGGGGGGATGGGGGGGGAACAGGAATCAATACCCCCATTTTCTGTCACCTACCCCCCCTTCTCACCCCCCACACCACCCAGGGCTAAGAGCCTTTCGCAGGCTAAGTTCACACAAAATGTCACTTGTCCAACCTGCCAGAAGATCTTAGCATTGATATGCCCTCTAGTGGATTTTTTAAAACAACCAAAGCACACACAAGCACGATCCCACCCACACCAAACAATCATCGATTACCTCTGGCCATGTCCACGATGCCCCCGGGCCAAAGCATTACCATCCTGGGAAGCCAGCCACCCAGCCAAGCAGCTTCCACATCTTGACCAGTGGTCTGGGTGTTTGGGGACAGTCATTGCCATTAACTTCCCCAGGAACTGATTACATTGACCCAAGCTGCAAGTGGGGGCCTGCCCCACCCCATCCCCCAAGGCTTCTCTGCCTGGACAGCCTATAACACTCAAGGTTCAGCCCCAGCATCTCCTTCTCACCACTACCTCTCCTGGCCACCCCCCAGCCCTTTTCCTGGGGGGAAGTCCTCTTTCCTTCTACCCCACATCACTTGGTGTTGGCTTCCAGCAGAGTTTCTTTGCCTACAAGTGAGCTCCCTCTTACTGTCTATCTCAGGGCTTCCTACCCTGGGCGTCTTGGTCCAGATAATTCTTTGCTGCGAAGGGACCACCCCATGCATCATAGCATTTATTCTTCTCCATTTGTGGCAACAAAAGTGTATTCAGACATTGCCAGGTGTCCCCTGGAGGGGGAGGAGGCACCAAAATTACCTCTGAATGATATCTGTTGGTCTCTCCATACAACTCTTTGTGGATCTGGGGGGTACGATCTAAGAATGCAGAAAGTCCTTCTGTCCACCTACAAGATCAGGGAGTAGCTATTCATGTCTTTGGGGCAGGAAAACCATTGAGCCTCCAGACTGTCCTATGAAGGTGAACCCTCCCGAGGCAGAATCAATGCCATAGGCTGCTGCCTTCCATCTGCCAGGCAACACCAGGCCAGGCATGTGGGTGTGAGTCTGAGGATGTGGAGGGGGGCAAGGCAGGAAGAGGGGTGCTGGGGACAGAAGAAAGGGAAGGAAGGGGGGTTGGCATACTGAGGTCCAAGCATCACATCAGGTACTTTACCTACCTTATATTTCATTCCATCCTTAGAGGGTCCCAATAATAAATACCAACAACAATTTGGGAACCCTGCTCTGTATCAGGCATGTCACTAGGAACTTGACGCAGATCTCCCCAGGAGAGAAATGTGTTTTCTTCATTTTCCAGATGAAGAAAGTAAGTCTTGGTGAAGGGCAGTCACTTGTCCGAGGAGCCAGGGCCGGGGCCCCACTGTCCTACAATTCCCTGCAATGTGTCACCAGAGGATTAAATGCACTGGGGGTAGGGGTTCCCACAGGTGTAAAATCAGGAAAGTCCTTGGCCTGATTTCAGTGTTTGCTTCAGGGATGACCCAGCGAGGTTCTGAACTCAGATGGCCTAGATTTTTTTCCAATTACCCAGGTACTTGGAAAATGCTTTGTGGCTGTTTCTTCCACACAGATCCTGTTGGCCCTGGGAAGCTGTCATGCCTTACAAAGTAGGGACTCCCTCATTTCTCTGGCATGTCCCCCAGGGCACCCAGCTCCTGACAGGCTGCCTTGGAGGCAAAGGAGAACACAGGAGGCCCAGCCCCATCGCCTCCTCAGCCAAAGCCCAGCAGGCAACAAGGGGGCTGGTGTGGGGTTGGGGGGTGTCAAATACTGAGCCAGACATCACAGGGCCTGGCTGTGGTCCTCAGTCTGCTGAGTGGACTTACCCAAGTCATTTCCCTCTCTGGATCTCAGCTGCCCCATCTGTCAGACAGAAGGCCAGGTTCTGCCCTCTGACCTCTTCCAGAGATGTTCAAGGTAAATGGTTACCCAGGACTGCCCTCCTCCACTGGCCATCCGAACACAAATCGGCCACCATAGAGCTCCTGAGAGACCCTGACCACTCAGGCGCCAGCGCTGCCCCTCCTAGCTTCCGATCCCTTCCAGATCAGCTTTGGAGATCAAGATTCTTTCTTCTTGTACCTTGGCCAAAGACAGGTGGGAACAGGAAACAGCTCTGAGAAGACCCAAGAAGGAAGATTCTCTATCTCTCCAGCATACCTACCCCACCCCTTGAGAAAGCTTCATACGGTGTGACTGATCACGCACAGCTTGACTCCAATAAAAATACACTGGCTTCCAAAGAAGAAGATGGAGACTGAATTGTGAGGTTTTTCACCTTCTGACCTCCATCTTGGCTTCACATCCTAATGCCTCGACTTGCCCCAGGAAGCTGAGCATCAAGAGTGGGGGCCAGGAAGGCCACGGGAGAGAGGGGAGGGGACAGGGCAGGAGAGACCCAAAAATATGTGTGAGCAGAGGGCTGCAAAGGCAGCCCCAGGTTCTGGGACTGGGACATAGACGTGACTCAATCTTCTCTCCTCTGTAGACTTTGACAATCAGGCTATGGGACTGCGTGAGCAGGGCCTGGTCCAGGCCCAGTGGAAAGGTAGCAAGGGAAACCAGGTACATACTGTTACTTTGTAGAGGTACGAATATGGTGTTCTGTCTCCTCCACGTACAGACGAAGCCCTAGCACTGTTTCTGCATCTCTCCTCCACCACTACCCACCCAGACAGGGTCCAATTGTGGGCATCTCATACCATATCTAATGCCCCATCAGGCTTGGAGTCGAGTGTTTAAGAACTTAGACACTGGGGTCAGAATCACCTTGGCATGAATGAAGCCTCCTGCTCTTAACAGATCCAGGTGGATACAGACCCACCTCGCCATCATTTGGGGCAAGTTATTTAACCTCCTTCAGTCCCCTCTATAAAAATCCAGCCTCTTGGGGCTCCTGGATGGCTCAGTCGGTTGAACACCTGACTCTTTATTTTGGCTCAGGTCATGATCCCAAGGTTGTGTTATCAAGCCCCATGTCGGGCTCTGCGCTGAGCGTGGAGCCTGCTTAAGATTCTCTCTCTCTCTCTCTCTCTCTCTCTCTCTCTCTCTCTCTCTCTCTCTCCCCCTTCTCCCTCTGCCCTTCTCCCCCCTCTTGCTCTCTCTCTAAAATAAAATTAAAAAGTTAAAAAAGAATCCAGTCTCTCATGTAAGCTGCTTGGGGCATTTGATGAGATCATACATGTAAAATGCAGGGTAGCCAGCACAGGGCTGAGACATGTTGTTTTCCCTGCCAGCCAGACACCCCTTCTCTGAGCTGCATCCAGACCTGATAAAACAAGAGAGACAGCTGGGTAAAGAGATGGGGGGAGGGACTGAGGGGCCAGTGAGCCCCAGCATCACAATGTAATATCCCAGAGGGAGAAAAATGATAACTGTAAGAAATGAGGTAAGACCTATCAAAAGTAGGTGAAATTCGGTGCTCTTCTGACGCTGCATGAGTTAAAATCACAAATCTCCACTCAAGAAACATGTGAAATAATGAGAAACTGAGATCATAAATGCAAGCCCACAGCTAGAATTATCATTCACAAGGCCAGATCATCTTGGGCCCAACCCATCCCCTGACCATTTCTTTCCTTCTTTGCCTACAATCTGGCAAGACACCAGTTTCTTTGAAAAAGGCTTGAGCTCTAGGAAATGTGGAGGTGATTCCTAGTATCCTAACCCTGCCAAGGCAGCAAACACAGAGCCCACCTCCCCCCAGGACCCACCTTCCACATACAGAGGCCTAATCTGGGGCCAGGGGACAGAGACTTTCCAATGAAGGAACTGGGTTGTGGCAAAGAGAATTTAAGCAAACACACACACACACACACACACACACACACACACACACGACATATAGCATTTGTACCACCTGACTTTCTGTTCCCAGCTCTGCCCACCTCCTGCCATCTGGACAGTGGGGAGACAGTGGCCAGGAAAGGTTATTCCTGGCTGGGAGATTCTCAGAACCACTCTGTAAGGCGATCCTGGGGCTCAGCCCTTGGTAGCAGGAGAGGAGTCATTTCAAGGCAAGGCAACATGGTGGGGGGACTGACCAATGCCATTTGGATGGCACATTCCAGCTCCTTCTAGGTGCACGGGCTGTGGGGTTGTCCACGTGAGCAAGACATCACCCTGTCTTCCAGGAACTTCCACCCAAGTGAGAAACACCTAGAGTTCGACTTTAATGTTGTCTGAAAGAAAGAAAGAAAAAGAAAGAAAGAAAGAAAGAAAGAAAGAAAGAAAGAAAGAAAGAAAGAAAGGAAAATGGGGGGTAGGGGGCAGTGATCCTCAAAGACTAGGAGACCTGATGGTCCCTCCCAGCCCTGATGCGTGTAGAACAAGGTCTTGCTCCACATGATTAAAGTACACAGGAGGACACATCTTATATCCATTTGTTTTACTTTATTTTATGTTTGTTTTTCTTTTATTTAAATTTTGGTTAACATACAGTGCAATATTGGTTGCAAGAGTAGAATTCAGTGATTCATCACTGACACACAACACCCAGTGCTCATCAGGACAAATGCCCTCCTTAATGCCCATCACTCATCTAGCCCATCCCCCACCCAGCTTCCTCCATCAGCACTTAGTTTGTTCTCTGTCTTTAAGAGTCTCTTGTGGTTTGTTTTCCTCTCCTCTTTTCTCCCCCTTCCCACATGTTCATCTGTTTTGTTTCTTAAATTCCACACATGAGTGAAATCATATGGTTTTTGTCTTTCTCTGACTGACTTATTTCACTTAGCATAATACATTCTAGCTCCAACCACATCATTGCAAATGGCGAGATTTCATTCTTTTTTATGGTTGAGTAATATTCCATTATATATATATATACACACTGTATCTTCTTTATCCATTCATCAGTCAATGGACACTTGGGCTCTTTCCATAGTTTGGCAATTGTTGATAGTGCTGCTATAAATATCAAGGTGCATGTACCCCTTCGAATCCATATTTTTGTATCTTTTTGGTAAACACCTACTAGTGTAGTGGTGGATCATAGGGCAGTTCTATTTTTAGTGTTTTGAGGATATTTTGTTTGTTCAATTAATAGCTTAAGCACCCAATGTCTCAATAACAGAGGCCCAGCATCTCCTTCTTGAGACCCCAATTTGTCTGAGGGTCCAGAGGCCTAGAGACCCCAGTCCTCATATAAACTTGCAGGAAGAACAGCCCCAGAATTTGGCCCATCTGCTGTCACTGTTAGTTCCCTCTGCCCCAGGGTGTGATTGTTGAGGATGGGTCCATGTTGGTGGGATGTCCTCTCTGGTCCAGGCCCCTGCCCACACCGCTGGGATGTGCAGGGTGACCTCCAAGATAGCTCTTGGCAGTTCATGCTCCCTCCCTGGCCCTCATTGCCCAGAACCAACCACTGAGTGGGGAAAGCTGGGTCAGAGGAGCATCCAGCAGTGTCAGCCACAAGCTATGCTGAAGCAGCCACACTGAGGACCCTGAAGTGGTGACCTAAGGCTTCAGGACAGACTCCCTGTTTCCTTAAAATAATTTTAGAGAGCTTGTCACCATGTTGGCCACTGGAACTTGGTTGGGACCCCTTTACTTTGAACTTAGAGGAGCAGAGGTAACATGACCATCTTTTTCCATCTCAGAAGGCCACGGACTTCTTAAGAAATTGATCCCTCTTCTCCCAGCAATCAGATCTGCATACAAAGAAATCCCAGGTCCTTTTCCCCCTCTTCTTGGAACAATGGGTATCCACTTGCTAATATTTGTGTAGCTGGGGGGGAGGGGACTTTCAAGTGCTTGTCCCCTAGGTTGAGTCAAGGTGATTTGCAGAACCCAAGAAGAGATTTAGGACCGACAGGCATGATTTCTAAACACTCCCACCTCTACTTCAACAGGATTACACAGCAGGGTTATGCAATAACGTGATTTTCAATGCCTCTGATTCTGTAGACCACCCCTTCCCCCACCTCCCAGCTAACTCCCCCCTGCCCTGTCCTCACCCCAGCGTAGGATCTCCAGACCAGCCCTCTTGAAACCAAATCAAACAGCACCTCCACCATTGTCCTGGAAGAAGAAGCCCTGACCCATGACAAACTCCTTCGGCAATCTTATTTTCTAGGGCAGCCATTACAAAGTACCAGAGTCTGGGCAGCTTAGACAACAGAAATCTACTTCCTCACAGTTCTAGGGGCTACAAGTCCAAGGTCAAGGTGTCCACAGTGTTGGTGTCCTTTGAGGTCTCTCTCCTTGGCTTGTAGACAGCCATCTTATCTTCTCCCTGTGTCCTCACGTGGTCTCCGCGTGGTCTTCGCTCTGTGTGTGTCTGTGTCCTAATATCTTCTTGCACAGATACCAATCATACTGGATTAGGAACCACCCATATGACCTCATTTTACTCAGTTACCTCTTTAGGGGCCCTATCTCCAAAAGTTCACGCTCTAAGTTACTAGGGGTTAAGTCTTCCACATAGGAATTTAAGGAGACACAATTCAGTTCATCATAGCAACCATCCTTCACAGGAAGGAAAATCCAGGAGGGCAGGGATTTGTATCTGGTACAAGATAGGGTCTCAAAACTACTACTTGAATGAAAGAATGAATTCATCTCTTGGGGCACCTATCACTTTGTACCCTATAGTGTGGTGTGGTCACCTCTGGGCATAACCATGCTTTCATGTCAGGCTCTCTGCTGCATCTCGGGTAGCCCTCACAGGCCCCAGTAGGGCCTTGGTCAGCTGATCTGGGAGCAGTTGAGAACACGTGCTCACTGGGCTCCTTTGCTAATAACCAGCCATCTGCCTCCGAGCCACTCACTCAGTCCCTCCAAGCCTCAGCTCCCTGTCTGTGTAACCTGCAACAGGGCCCTTCAGAGGTCTGGCTGAGATCACTGTGCGAATGCATTTTGTAAACTCTAAGGTGCTTTTTCAAATGTTAGCGGTTATTCTCAGGTACTTCATAGTGGGCGCTTCTTCCAGTTACTGCATAATAAGTGACTCCCGAAATTTAGTATCTCTGAATAAGAATGCCAATCATTTTGCTCACAAACCTGCAGTGGGTCAGGACATGGAAGGAGTGGTTCATCTCTATTCCACTCAGTGTCCACTGGAGCAGCTCCAAGGCTCGTGCCTAGCAGCCTGTGAAGGCTCACTCACCCACAGCTCTGCCAGTTGATGCTGGCTGTCAGCCACAATGCCCCCCAAATGGCCTCTCCTTGTGGCCTGGGCTTCCTCGCAGTGACTGGACTCTGTGGTGAAACATCCCAAGACAGAACCAGGCAAAGCCATACTCTCTTTTATGACCTAGCCTGCAGCATCACTTCCTCTGGATTCTATTAATTAAGCACTCACAAAGGCTCAAGGGTGGGAGAAATAGACTCTGCCTTTTGATGGTTAAGCGGAAGGTTCTGGAAGAATGTGTGGGTCTGAAAATACCATCATGGTCATTTTATGGAGAACACCATCTGCCACAGTATTTGATATATTGTTTTATTGTTTAACTGACTTTCGGCGTTGATCAAGGTTTCCATTGCAAGACCCCCGTGGCACGACCTCATTCTGTAGATTTTCCCTAACTTCCTTCCACAGGGACAACATCCCCATCCCCATCTCAATCTGTCATAGTCCTACACTTTGCAAGAGAAAAATAGGGATAATAGACCAGTAGATAAATCCATTCCTGACATTGGCTTAGCTAGGGAACTCCTCTTGGGTTGTAAAAGGCTACCCTTCTTCTAGAGCTAACATACCCAGAAGAGCCACGCCTGGGAACCTCAGAGAGAGGAGTAGACCAGATTTGCCCCCTGCAGGGTAGGGTTACTGTGTGGGTGATTGGCGAGCTTTTCATGTGCTTCAGCCTCACATCCCAGGCAGCCACCTGGCCTACAGAGGTGAAACCCTTGCTCCACACTCATCCACTCTTTCTCCCTGCACTCTGTCTCTTACCACTTTCCTCTACTGAACATTTGGTGATAGGTAAGCCCTCCAGGCTTGGAAAGGAATGCTCTGGTCTGAATTAGTTGATTACAGATCTGGCATCATTAGCCCATATTTCTTCACCCTACCATGGTTCCAGAGACTGGTACGGGGGACCTGGGCAATTCTGAGGAGTCCCCAGAGGCCACTTAATGTTGAAACGCTCAATAAGTAATCCGGTTCACAGCAGGAACCATCCAAAAACATTAAACCCCTTGTCCCAAACCATGTAATTTTCCACACATCCCTTCTGATTCATCTACATTTGTACTCTGACTCATTAGGTCTGTGTTGTCCTTAACTGCATCCTGCAACGATGATGAAATATCAGCCTCTTTATTTTTTCATTATGGTCCTGCTGATTGGGAGGCTCCAGTTCATACCAGAGAGCACAATGGGCAGCCACTGAGAGACACCATCCTGTTATCACTCTCTCTCTCTCTCTCTCTCTCTCTCTCTCATACACACACACACACACACACACACACACACTCACATGTACACACTCCCCTTGGGGACTTCTCACTGCCTCATGATGAAGCCCAAACTCCTTAACCTGACTTAGAAAGGGCTCTGAGGTCTGGTCTGCCTGGGTGTCCAGCTTCATCCCTGAGCACCTTCTCTTTCATATGAAGACAGGCTGAGCTTCCTTAGGTTCCCGAAATGGTCCGTGCTCTCTCTTATACAGCCCTCGTTCATACCATTCCCTCTACCCAGAACATTCTTCTCCATGCTCCTCAACATTCAGCTTTCAGGGTAGAAGGCACTTCCCAGGACAGGCTTCCTGGACTCGTCAGTGATGCTGTGTCTTTGCAGCCTGGTCCTCCCTCTCACTCTCTGCTTATGTGACTGTATTTATTGACTAATAGCTGTCTGCATTCTGTCCCCACCAGTGGACGTTCAGTGAAGGCAGGACTCATCTGACTTACTCATCACGGCATGCCCAGGCCCAGCATCGTGCTTGGTGCACATAGCCCAGCATGAATGATAGAGGCTGGAGGAGGAACACCACTCCTGAGCTGGGTCAGTGACTTTGCTCTTCACCCCACGCCCCACCAGCACACTCTCAGGGCAGGGAGGTGAACAGGAGCGATCAAGTGAAAAGAAGGAGGAAGTGGAGAGGGAAAGCAAAGCAGGAAAAAGCATGTGTGCAGGGCACCCTGCTTCTCAAACTGAGATGCACATGGCCCCGGGATACATGCCAGGATGCCAAGAGCAATTGAAGACACAGAATAAATGGAGCACATCTTAAAGGGTCCATTTTAGTGGATGGTATATCATTCAAAAATGATGCTTATATTAAAAGATATTTATTATGGAGTCATATAAAAACCCACATTAATTTTTAAGAAAATATGAGACATCAAAGACACTTTATGTGTTTGTGGTGAGATCTTTCACTACTCCCCTCCCGCCTCCCTGCAGGGAGAGTCCATATTTCAAGCTCTTGCCTTCTGGTTCTTGGGTTGAAAAGTCTGAGAAGGAGCTTCCACACAGCACAGTGACTGGATTTCTCCCGAGAGAGCGAGCCAGGCAAAGCCATATTGCCTTTTATAACCTTGCCTTGCAACATTGCTTCCTCTGTATTTTACTGATGAGGGATGTCCAAGGTCCTTTCTGGGTCTCCTAAAAGCCCAATATTTGCAAAAGATAGAATCAGGAAAGACCATTCTACTCTTAGATCTTATGCCATGTTCCTTGACAACTCAAGGGTCTCCCTGAACTCATCTGAAGACTAGGTATAGTGACAATTGTTTTTATGAAAAGGTCAAGCCACTCCTCAACTTTGCCAAGATGCTAGCAGCTAACATGTATGGACCCTGGACGCCAGACACACAAAATGGAAGATCTCATCTCACACTCACCGGTGATCCCATGGTTCTCACCATTTTACAGATGAGGACAAATTGAGGTTTAGAGATATTAAGAAACTTGCTCAAGCTCACACAGTGACTAAGTGGTGACACAGGGATTCAGTCCCACAAAGTGGCCCCAGACCTATACTTTCTGCCCCCAAAATCTACTGCCTAGGATCTTGGGGGGCACTTGATGAATGGCTACTTGGGGATTTCACCCTCACACCATGCAAACCACTCCATCCAGGAGAAACCCAGAGAAACCACCAGAAAATCTCAACTTTGCCCGCAGGCTTTCAAAGAGAGACGGTGAGACAGTTCGATGGCCCTTTGGCTCAGTGAGTAAATATGCATGCTTCCCTTTCCCTTGGGGTTACTGCAAATCACAGGCACATTCAGGGATCACATGTCACAGGTGACAAAGGAAAAGTAGAAACTCACTTCATCCTCCAGATGGTGACATGTCTTACAATAAGATCGTGGGGTACTGCAGGCTGTTCCAGAAACAGAACTGTGCCCTTTCTCTACACCCAGAAACAGATAACTCTCTCTCTCTCTCTCTCTCTCTCTCTCTCTCTCTCTCTCTCTCTCTTTCTCTTTCTCTCTCTTTCTCTCTCTCCCCCTCTCCCCATCTCCCATCATTACCTACAGCTTCCTACTCTGCCTGGTTGACCAGAATAAGTTACAGCTGGGAAACTAAATGTCTAGACCAAGTCTTTTCACTGTTGACATTTGAAGGAAATAATTCTTTGATGTAGGGGGCTATCCTATGCATCTGTAGGATCTTAGCAGCATCCTTGGCTTCTACATACTAAGATGCCAGCAGCACCCCTACCCCCCACCCTCTGCAAGTCCTGACAGTCAAAAGTGTCTCTAGGAATTGCCCAACATTTCCTGGAGGACAAGATTCTAGGACAAAAACCACTGGTCTAAACAAACAGGCCATTTACATCAAAGAGCTCTCAAGGGAAATCAAGTCCAAGAATGCTTATCGTTGGTGACAGTGAGAATTTCTTACCCCTGGATAGGATCTTAGCTTTTTCCCTCTCACCAACATGTATCTTTGCTTCATGGCATGTCTCACAGCTTCTAACTGTAGCAGAAGCTCTCAGTGACCCCAGCAGTATCCCCCAGTCTTGGAACCTCATTCTGACTGTGTGTATGGCATAGAATTTAATTAACCTACCCCCTCCCCTCCCCTCAACAGCTCTCAACCAATCCCCAACAGGAGCTGAGCTATTTATATGCCAACTATTGAATAAACAAATTCCCCAGATCTCCCCCATAGGATTAAGTTCTAACCACCTACACTGGTAGCCAGTTCATGGGGACTTAATAAGTACTCATTGGGTATCAGATGAATGAATCTAATCTGGGAGGCTTCAGCCAAGTAGGTAACAGACTCCCATAGGCCCAGAGAGGGGCAGTGACTTGCTCAAAGACACACAGCAGGTCACTGTCAGAGCTCAAAGTAGCATCCAGCTCTCCTGGAGATTTCTGCTACTGTGCAATGCCTCCTGGCCAGCATGGCAGGGAGACAGGCATGAAAAATGGGAGCTTCTAATTCTACAGATGAGTCAGATGAGTCAGGGCACAGCACATCACAACTTCTCCTCAGCCAGGATGTAGTCTGCACTGATAAGCCCTCTCTCCTACCAGCAGGTAAGATCACTCTCTCTTGGTGTCCCCACATTACTACATGGGTGTCCATCATAGCAGTTACAGGAGGACATTAAATCTCTTTGCTCATCTGCTTCCCCTTCTGAACGCTGAGTCCCTTAAGAGCAAGAGATCATGTGTTTTAGGGTTTTTCCTTTTTGTATCCACATTATTTAGCATAGAGCCTGAGTAGGTTCTATAGGCTCAATAAATGATCGTAGGATTACTCTGGAATTGTGGACCTCAATTATGTAGCATAATTTCTTTTCTTTTAATTTATTTATTTTTGAGAGAGAGAGAGAGAGAGAGAAGAAGTGTGAGGAGGGAGAAGGGCAGAGAGAAAGGGAAAGAGAGAATTCCAAGGAGGCTCCACACTGTCAGTGCAGAGAGCAGTGTGGACCTCAAACCCATGAACCGTGAGATCATGACCTGAGCCGAAGTTGAGCCTCCCAGGCTCAGCACTCCCCCCTGTAGTGTAATTTCTAAGCGCTGCAAGAATTACAGAAATCTTGGTGCCTTTTCAAACTAACCTTCACTTATGAAATCATCCATCGAAACTTTAATTGCAGAGAAATTTTGGAGGTGCTGCAAAAGAGGCATTGAGGAAACAGAGAAATATTTGCTGACATTCATCGAGTATTTATTGCCTACTGGTTATCTTTCATGCATGACCTGACTTAATGCTTATATTGACCCTTTGAGGGGGACATAATTATTAGCCCCCTGTTTATGACTGAAGGAACCAAGTCTCATCGAGATGAATGCAAGCGCTCAAGCTCAGTCAACAGCAAGAGGCAATGCTGGGCTATGAACCCAGAGAGCCTGGCTTTGGATCCTGCGCTCTCCACTCCCCTAAGCCTAGCTACCCTCGAGAAATTTCACAATGAGATGCAACAAATAAAATGCAAATGTGTGAAAGTTCCTGCCTATATGTTGACATAACTGTCTCATGGCTGGATCTGTGGATTTGTACGAGATAGAGACCACATCTCTCTCATCCCGGTGTCCTTCACACCCAGCATTGTGCCTGGCATACAGTAGGTGCTAAATAAATGTTAGAGGACTATGTGAATGAATCCCTTACACTCTAAGGTGAGAGAAATTATGTCAGACCAAGTGAGGGCTGCTCCTGATGGCTTGTGACCAGCACGTCTGTCCAGTAAAGGCTCTGAGTGGGTCTGGGTTGCCAGACCCCTACAAGATGCTGCCCATGGCAGGCGGCTTTCACCTAAGACGCAGGTCAGCATTTATTTCCTCCATGAACACTTCCCTGCTTGACCCCACCTTATCTTTTTAAACCCTTTCACTTTGCAGAAGAGAAGTCTGAGATTCCAAGGTACAGAATAACTGGATCGAGGTCAGGCAGATGAGGATGGACTTGAACCCAGACCTCCTCACTGCCGTCCTCTGTTCCTTGGCCCCTGTACGTCCCGTGTGTGGTTTCATGGGAGCACATGCTGCTTGTTCATGCCTTCGTTCACCGGTTCATTCATTCAGCACAAGCCCAAGATGGAACCAAAGAGGCCTGAGAGATGGGAAAGATGGAACAGTTAAGGTCTTTCTGTCGACGCTCAACTGGAGTGTCAGGAAAATAGTTATCCTGTTCCTCCCCAAAGATATCCGTGCATCAGGCTTTCAAAATAATCCAGCACCCAGTGGTTTATGTCCTGGTGTTGCCTATCAAGAACCAGAGTGACTTTTGGCTCTTAACAAAGAACCGGTGGGAGTCTTCGGAGAAAGCAGACCAATCCTATGTTATCAGGGCATTTGGGTTTTCAGCATTGGTCTGATTGTCGCAAATGCAAGACCGGGCACAATTCTTCAGGCAGGATGCCTCCCTATGCTTGAACGCTGCATTGGACAGACCCATAGGCTTTTCAGAGGTGCTACTATAGGGCTTTCAAACTGGATCAGTCCCTTGTTTGGGATCTCACTGTAGCTAGTGCATACGCGTTCCTGGACTTAAACACATTGCAATGTAGCAGCGTCCTTGCCGGTCCGCCTACAGCTCTCATCCCACTATACCCTTAAGTGTGAATTCTCTACGGTTAGGCAGTGATTTTAATCATCTTTATAACCCAAGCACATAGCACAGTGCCAGCATGACAGATGCTCAATAAATGACCCATAAATTAAATTACGATTATATAGCAATCAGAGCCAAGGCAGTAGAATGCGCTTTCCTTTGCATGTGAAGAGGCACGGACTTACTGAATCTGGCACCATGTAGGGTGCCAGCCTTTAACAGTGAACAGGAGCCACACAGCCCCTGCCCTTGCAGACCTTACAGTCTAGTGGGGGCGTCGCACAAGTGAACAGACAAAAATGCAGCACACAGCAGGGGCATCTAGCCCGACTGGGGAGGTAGAAACACGGGGTGAAGCATTTATTCTACCTTGAGGAGCTATTGTGCCTTTGTTTTTTTACTAGTCACGGGGCAGATCGCCTCAACTCCTCCACTCTCCCCCTTGGTCCCCACCCCAGTCAGTAGCATCCAATTGCAGGCAGACCACCTAAGGGTGGAGAAGAAGCCAGGAAATGTAGCTCTTTCTCACCAGATTAAAGCCAACCCAATGAATGCCCAACGTAGGACCTGACACCCAGGACCGTTTGTTTGTAGAATTAATCTGGGGCCAACCCCACCAGCATGGCTGGGACAATGCATGGGGCTGGTAGTCAGTCCATGCCTAAGGATGTCTAAGGATGTGCGGTTGGTGCTTTTTGCAGACACCCGGTGGGAGGGTCAAGCAGGGGGAAAAAATCAACCTGTGTTTTTAATTGACAAGCTGAGTGCAGAGCTCCAAGCTACGTGGGGTCAGAAGAAAGCAGCATCCGCCCAGCCATGCTCTCCCCTTATCTGCAGGGGGCACCTGTATCTTAAAGATGCCCTGTAGGCTAGGAGAGCCCTGTCCGTGCCACAGCATGGCAGCTGGTTGGTTAGGCGATGGGGTATAAGGAAAGAGCATAAAGCAAACAAATGGCACCTTCCCAAGTTTGAGAGCTTGGCAGGAGATCTAGGTGAGGCACCCATGCCAAATGGACTGGGCTGCAGGGTCCAAAACTGAAAGCATGTGTGCCTGGGGTCAGGCGCCTCATCTCAGGTCCATCTGTATCACACCCACATAAAACTAAAAAGAACTCCTCTGGGGCGCCTGGGTGGGTCAGTAGATTGAGCGTCTGGCTTTGGCTCAGGTCATGATCTGGTGGTTTGTGAGTTCGAGCCCCGCGACAGGCTCTGAGCTGACAGCTAGCTCAGAGCCTGTAGCCTGTCTTCCCATTCTGTGTCTCCCTCTCTCTCTGATCCTCCCTTGCTCACGCTGTCTGTCTGTCTCTCTCTCTCTCTCTCTCTCTCTCAAAAATAAATAAAACGTTTTTTAAAAAATTAAAAAAAAAAAAAAAGAACTCCTCTGGCCCAGGGCAAACCTGAACCTGACCCTACCCCACCCACATCCCTTCAAGCCTTTGGCTACCTTCTCCTTTTTTTAAAAAGAACCCCCCCAGGAAGCGGTCCACGTGCTGCTGGCGTGAGCGCCAGCGCGGCCCACTAAATCACCGCCGGCGTCCTCATTTCAAAGCGGAGCCGGAGGAGTGCCGGTGATTTCTGGGTGCCACACATATCACTCCCAAGCTCTGATCTATGGATTGTTTTGATTTCCTCCTTTGAACTCTTCTCATCCCGCTCCAGCGGCAGACAGAGATACTGAATTAAGCGACAGACAAGTTGGAGACAATGAACGCCGGGGGCCCCCCTCCCTCCCCCTGCTCCCCTCCCTCTCCTCTCCGAAATTTGCAGACATCTGCTAGCTGGAACTCAGCGCTGGAGTCATAAAGAAGAGCTGGCAGGAGAGTGATGTATACAGCCCTGGCCCTCCCGAGTGGCTGGCGTTAACCTCCAGCGGAGAGAGGCTCACCCCTTTTACGACAGAGCTCTTTGTTTTACACCACTAGGCAGAGGTGCCTTGGCCATGCTGAAGATTTAACCAAATTATAATGAATGATCCTGAGCAGCGCTGTGCCCCTAATTAGAACAAGTCGCACAGACATATTGTCTCCCTGATTTCCTCTGTTCCATTTCTCGGACTCTCTTTCTCTGCTCAGGACACATGGGCCCCATTAAACATTCTAGTATTTAATGTGGTTCCCTTAAATTACTTCTCGAGTTTTCGAGTTCCATTTAGAATTGGATTTTACTCTTTGGACTGTGTTTTTGATTTGGGGCTTTGTACATTTCCTAACCGCTCTTTTTCTCCACCTAGTGGAGACGGTGAACACCACTTAGTTGCACACAGGGCTAGAAGGCAGCCGGCAAAGCCAAAGGCGGTTGCCCACCCAAGACCCTGGATTCCCTGGAGGCCTTGTCTGTGCTTCTCTTAAAGGAGAGAGAACTTAACACAAGCGTCACCTGACAGTGTCAATCCATCACCCTCAACCCAATCCTAGCCTCCATCACGGTTAAAGGGGGTGAGGACGTTCCAGGCATATCATAATTTATACTGAAATGAAGAGGATAAACACCTTCCTTGGTCCATCCTGAGGGCCAATATAGAAAGAGCCCATGTTTGGATTCCCCTGCGATGATCACAGGGCCTCAATTTCTGCAAATTCTCCTTCTGCAGGAAAGGGCTCACCTCCCTTCCTGGAAGTAGCAGAGAAGACCCACGCTTTTTATAGAGGTTGGCAACAAAGACAGAAATCGAAAGCATACCTTGGGCAGTTCAGTGAGCAGAAATTCCATCTTCTCTGAGCTTTGGTATGTGTAAATTTTACCCTGGGTGTCTGTATATAGAAGTATGGGATATACACAGCCACACCCAAGATAGGGATCTATAAGGGAGAGCACTAAAAGGGTTCCAGGGGAAGATACCATCGACCGCAGGCTGGCTGGGTGTGTGTGAAGACAGATTCCACGCCCTACATGTGTTCTCATGCAGCAAGTTAGAGTTCTTTGAGTTAGGAATGTTCTGCTTGAAACCTCTGAATTAGAAGGGCTTTTGAGGTCCTCTGCCTTCCCCTCACCCCTGTCACCCAACACCAGAATGCCCTCTAATGCATGCCAGCCAATGTTCACGTGGTCTCTGGTGACCAGAACACCTTGACTTCCCAGGGCAGCCTGGGCCATCCAAGAGCTGCTCCAAAGTGTGTCACGGAGTCAGGAATCCATGTCTTCTGGAAAGGCACTGACCCTCTCGACTATCTTACTCATTCAACAAATATTTACCAGGGAATGTTCTAGGCACTGGAGACATGTCAGTACACAATTTGTTGATCATTTCAAACAATTACCTTATCTTTGGCATGGGAACAATAGCTCACTTCACAAATGAGCTCATGTTTTTGAAACTTGTGTTATACAATGGTCATTATTTCTCTTGATTATAATAATCAGGAAAGCTTTCATTATCTGAATGTAAATTGGTTTCCCCACATCTTCCACTCTTCAGTTTTAGTCCTACTTCAGAAAATGGACCGAATTCTTCCTTGGTGACATGCATCCCTCACAGATCCTCTTGTTTTTGCTTCTCTAGGAAGAATATTCTTTGATCCTTTAACCTCTCCTCATATCAAATAATTTCTGGAACTTTCTCCATCTTCTTTTTCTTTAAGTTTATTTAGAGACAGAGAGAGAGAGAGAGAGAGTGCATGGGGGAGGGGAGAAGAGGGAGGGAGAGAGAGAGAATCCCAAGCAGGCTCTACACTCAGCGCAGAGCCCCACATGGGGCTTGATCTAACAATTGCCAGATCAGGACCGGAGCTGATATCAAGAGTCGGACACTTAACTGACTGAGCCACCCCTGGAACTTTCCCCATCTTAACCTGTCTCTGAGTACACTCTAATTTGTCATTGCCCTTCCCAAAATCTCATACCCAAGAGTGAACATGATACCCCAGGTGTCACCTGGCCAAGAATGTGATGAGACCACTCCTTCCCAAGAGTTGTATTCATTCTTGTACCTCACTGTGCTGGATTGTTAGCAATCACATCACACTGCTGGCTTATTCTGAGCTGGTGGTCATTTAAAAGCCTCAGATATTTTTCCCATGACTTCCTGCCAAGGCAATCTCCCCTGCTCTATGTTTTTGCCATTGGTTTTTTGCACGTAAATGCCAGACTTTACATTTAGGACTGTTAGATTGTATCTTACTGTTTTTGACCCAGCATCCCAACCTGTCAGGATCAATCTGGGTCCTCATTCTGTCACCTCTAGTATTAACACTCCCTCCCAGATTTGTGACATCTACACCTTTGATCAGAATGCCTCATGAGTTTTCATCTAGTGATAAATCAGACAGGATCAAGGACAGAGCCCTTGGCACCCAACAAGGAACCTCTCTGGAGGTTGACATCCATTGTCATGAGCTGCACAGGGTCCCTCCAGGAGTGAGGACATGGAGCATGGAGCAGGGTCTACACATGCCCACCCATGGGACTGCCTTGCTCTCCCTCTGCCTCCTCACCTGCTTCGGCCTTCTCATTCCTTCCTCCTGAAACCTGCCTCTTTGTAAACATGCCCCCCTCTCTAGGTCTCCCTAATGATGCTTCTTTTCATTTCTGCCCCATCCAGTATCCAACCAATCCTCTCAGGTTCACCCAGAGTCCCTGGGCAACAGGCTCAGGCTTTGCCAGCCCTTCTCCTGCCCTTCCCATGCCCTTCCCAGGGCTCTTGCACCCAGAGTAGCACACTTTCGCTCCCAGACAAGCTTGGGCCAACATGTGATTTCTCTCCCTACCACCCCGACTGAATTTAGCACATGGGCTGTGACATCCATCCAATACTCAACACTCTTTGGATTCAGCTGTTGAGCCAGCTGCAAATACACAAAACCACGACTCCCATCCAACCCACATTTCACCATCTTAGCCACAAGGAAACCATGAGAGGAACTGTTAACCCTAAGCTGAAATCAAGACCTGCTATGTTTATGGCGTACACCTGATTCACAAACATAGTAACCTTATCAGAAGAGGAAATGAGGTTAGTTTGGAATAACTTGTTCTCAGTGAAGTCATTTTGCTTTCAACTGACCACCGCATTCCTTCCTAAATGCTCACCCACCATCTGCTTCTCAATCTACCCTGTTTCCCTGTTGTCAAGGATCTACCTCAAACTTACTTGTCTAGAGTTTCCAGAAACAATCTTTTTCCCTCCTTTATAAAAATCAGGACAATCTCTGCCCAGTTCCTGATCCTGGCACCACCTTCTATTCTCCACAATCACTTAAAACTTACTGACAGTGCCCCCGCCCCATCCCACCGGAAAGTTCTTTCCACACCTCGGGATATGAGTCACTGGATCAGATACTTAGACCCATTTGAATCAGCTCCTTGTCCCCTTCCTATCTAATCTCCTTATCTCTCTTGAGCTCTGAGCCACTCAGGACGCCTTGGGCTGCAGGAGCAGAAAACCCAGGTTTAACTGGCTTAATCAATAAGGACAATTTGATTATCTCATAAAATGAGAAGTGCTAAGTAGAGGGCCTTCAGGATTGGTTGCTTCTGTAGTTCAATTACGTCTTCAAGGATACCTCTCTAACCTTCTTCTCTGCCATCCTCAGGGTATCCATTTAATTCACTCATGGTCACAAGGTGGCTTTTGCATTTCCAACAATCCCATGCAAACACAACAATGGCCAGCAGTGAAAGGACTGTTAATTCCATTTATCTCTCCTTAGAAGCCAGGCCACATTTTCAGAAACCCTGATAGAGCTGTCCTCACATCCATTGGTCAGAATTAAGTCTCGGGTGCCTGGATGGCTCAGTCAGTTAAGCATCCAACTCTTGGTTTCGGTTCAGGTTATGATATCACAGTTAGTGAGTTAAAGACCCTCTCGTGCCTCTGGTGGCACATAGCCTGCTTAGGATTCTCTCCCTCTCTCCCTCCCTCTCTCTCTCTCTCAAAATAAATAAATAAATAAACCTTAAAAAATGATCCATCTGCCAACAAGGAGAGAGGAAGGGACCCTTAAACAGATTACCACTGTCTCTCCATGGGCTTCAAATCTCTATATATTGTTTGTTCTGTCCCTTCTAGTTTGACATCCTTGACAGAAAAACTATACTTTTAACTTCCATTATACTTTGTCTTTTTATATAACATAATTTCCTTTTGCACAAACAATGGGTCTACACTGGCACAGTTTTTCTTTTACAAACAGAGCTCCCTCCTTAAATCTGAGCTTATTCTGAGCCTTAGCCTTGCTATCACTCTTCCCACAGACACATTCTACCCTTTGGTGTTCATCCTCAGGACCCTCCTGGCCATATGTCTTTTTAAAGTCAGAGCCCACCATAGAGCCACCTTCATGGCTCCATGGCTTTGGTCAGTTCCCCACACTCCTGTGTCTTTTCTCCTCATTAACATCAGTTCTTTTTTCTTTTTAATTTTGCCAATGTTTATTTATTTTTGAGAGAGAGACAGAGCATGAGCGGAGGAGGGGCAGAGAGAGAGGGAGACACAGAATATGGAGCAGGCTCCAGGCTCTGAGCTGTCAGCACAGAGCCCAATGTAGGGCTTGAACCTACAAACCATGAGATCATGACCTGAGCCGAAGTTGGATGCTCAACTGACTGAGCTAACCAGGAGCCCCATTTTTTTTTTTAAAGGGAAGACTTGCACAGGACTCTTTGGACTATACTTTGAGAACTACTGTTTTTTTTTTAATATTTATTTATTTTTAAGAGAGAGAGAGAAACAGAGTGTGAGTAGAGGTGGAGAAGTCCAGAGAGGGAGATGCAGAATCTGAAGCAGGCTCCAGCCTCTGAGTGGTCAGCACAGAGCCCGACGTGGGGCTTGAACTCAAGAACTGGGAGATCACGACCTGAGCCAAAGCCAGACACTTAATCAACTGAGCCACCCCGGTGCCCCATCATCAGTTTTTACTGTAGCATTATAATGGCTTTTCTGGGAACATTCTTCCTTTCTTTATGGTGTCACTGGCTACTGGACTAGACTTCCCTATGAACATTTAACATGTGTTGTGATGGACATCCCTATTGTTGTCCCAGGGACCCTATTTCCTCTGTGGAACTACTCCTTGCACACCATACCCAGCCCCACCTCCATTGCTGGGTGAAAGAGTGACCCGGGCTGGGGTCAGTCATAGTATGTCATCCACCTAGCAATAGTCCAGACTCAGGCATGAGGCCCAGCAAGGCCAATAAGAGATCTTGCCTGACTTAAAAAAGAGAAATTGAGGAAGATAAAAAGCCCCTTTCCATCTGGGTAGTTAAACTAGGAAGATATAAATCTGAATTTATAGACAGCTGCCTCCCTCCTGGCAACAGATGCTGAAAAAAAAGGAACTTAAAGATGAGGCAAGGAAGAGAAAGTAGTCCTAATTGCCTTGTTTGAGATCCTGACTAGAGCCCGATAGCTTCCCAGGCGCAAGAGCCAATTTACTCTCTTCCATCAATTGCCAGTGAAAGGGCTCTAACGTCCGGATACATGTTTAACTGTGGCCAATGCCCTCCTCACTCACTATCACAGCCTCCAAGACGACATAATCTCTTTCTCCCAAGGTTTCCATAATGTTCTTAAGAGCAGCAAGTTCATCCTCCTGTGCACAAAATGCAAAGGGACAGTTTTCTTCCTTACCTCCTTAGTCTTTCCAGAGATGATGCTGTTTGCTCTGCAAAGTGAAAAGGCTTTTTCCAAACATTGGACATTTAGGATAATAAGACCCCACCCCCAGCCAATGATTGGTAAGTGGGCGGCCCTCATGATTTCTTTGCCTTGTGTCTGCGCTAGAGAATCAGAATTTTTGTTTATTTTTTTAAGTCTATTTATTTAGAGAGAGGAAAGTGTGCACGCGCACGCATGCAGGGGAAGGGCAGAGAGAGACAGAGAAACAGAGAATCCCAATCTGCTGTCAGTGCAGAGCCTGATGTGGGGCTCAATCCCACAAACTGTAAGATTATGACCTGAGCCAAAATCAAGAATTGAACGCTTAACTGACTGAGCCACCCAGGTGCCCCGAAAATCAGTATTTAAAAAAAACAAAAAAAAAAACACCTCTATGGGGACACCTGGCTGGCTCAGTTGGTAGAGCGTATGATTCTTGATCTCAAGGTCATGAGTTCAAGCTCCACCCTGAGTTTGAAGCCTACTTAAAACAAACGAACAAAAACCACCTCTATCTTCTGTTAGTCCAAGTGGTCACACGTCCACAAGAGTATAGACTCAGCCGACTTCTCGGGTCTGGATTCTCCCTTCATTTTTTAACTGGGTGGTCTTCGGCAATTTCCTTGGCCTTTCTGATCATCGGTTTTTCCATCTCTAATAAGGAAAAATAATAGCTTTTCCTTTTAAGATTGTAGTGAAACGTAAAGGAGATATTTCATGCAAAATGCTTTGATGGTGCCTACCAATAGAAAAAAAACCACGACAAATGCTAACAGAAATCATTATCATTTTTACTTTTTCATCACCCAAATTTTCTACTCTGTCCACCTTCAAGTTAATCCATTCTTATACTCCTTGCATATACTCAGCCACGCCTCAATGCCTTTACTAGAATTTCTATTTCTTTTAAGCCAGGAGCACCCATTCAAGCCAGACAAGGGCCATCCCACCAAGCAATGTCCACTCTGAAATCATATCTGCCTCTTCCTGTTACGTGTCAAATTTGCTTTGCTTCTCTACTCTGTGTGTTGGAGCAAGGCTCCTAAGCATCTCTGTTTCCCTGTCTGCACCCCTGCTTCCTCTTACCTCTGCCTGAAAGGCTGGCTCTGAGCTTTTGCTCATGTCTTGTGAGTTTAGTTTATGGATCATCTCGCCTTCTTGTCTGCATTTTTCCCTTGCCATGTCACATCGACCCAAGTGTAAAGCCAAGTTCTTATCTTTGGTTTCTACAAGACAGCACTCACACAAGGCTTTTATGAGTGCCGAAGAAACACGACTCCATATGAACATGGAACATTCCCTCCTTCACCCCGCCATGATGCTTTACCTTGTCTTCGCTTTACCTTCTACTCTCTTCCCGACTCTTTCCCACTTGCCACCAATTTGTTCTTTACTACAGAAGTTTTAGCTCTTTCTTTTTTTCTTCCTTGACTCATGCTATATTATCTCTATAGGATCCTACCTCCAATCACAAACTGCTTATCTAGACATTTTCCTAAATAAAATAATAATCATAAGTCCTTAAGAGGACTTCTGGTTCAGGACATAAGAGTTTTTTCACTCATTTATATCACTTATATCATTGTATCTGAGGTTTTTTTCCTCCCTTAATTTAAAATATTTCAGGTAGGCAAGTCTCCTTCATACATGTTCTTCTTGGTTTTTATGATAGACACTCCACACCCAGGTTTCTGATATCATGAACCATGGTTCCAGACAACAAACTCTGTTTAATTCATTAACTCTAAAGAGCCCTGGTTCCTTATAGTTGAAAGCCCTGTTTTCAGGAGAGGAAAGAAAATGAGTGAAATAGAGATCAACATGCCTCCGATGCCTTCAAGTTGTTCAGTTTCTTATCTACGGTGTTAAAAATCCAAATAGTTTTGGTGGCCCAGACTCCTACTCACTCCTTCAGTAATACACAGGGGACTCAGTCAAAGTAGGTAATGACTGCTAGTTCTCATGACTGTTATTAGCAGGTTCTTCATCACATGCTGATACACATGTGCTAGACAGAACACTTTCCAATTAAGTAACATCAGCTCTACTCCAAAAATTCCATATCATGTCTCCAGAGAACGGTGCTCATCTCTCCAAGGAAGGAGAGATGAGCAGACTCCTTCTACTCGCTTATACCTGTTAGTGTGGTGGTGGGTGAATTTTGAGTTGGGATATCTTCAGAACATCTAGAATTACCCTTTTTTATGCCATATAGGTGCTGGTAAGGAGGCAATCTGAGGCCAGACTGGTACAGTATAATCAGGTTTCATCATGGTACATAGTAAAATTGGGTCAAGACCCAAAAAATGACACACTCTGGGGGCCACAGGGTCATTCAATTCACAAAGAGTGCCTAAGATTATTCCAGAAAGAAATGGTTGAGTTGAGAAAGATATCAGAAAACTTCAGTCTGCAGGAGGAAGTCACAAAGGAATGAGGACCTGAGGAATGGATACAGGTGCAGGGGGTTAGTATGGGGCAGCCCAGAGAATCTTGTCAAAATCTTTGCTGATGCCAGAGTTGATTCTTTTTTAAGTTTATTTATTTATTTTGAGAGAGAGAGAGCAAGAGTGAGAGCAAGAGTGAAAGAGAGAGAGAGGGCATATGCACTCACACAAGGAGGGTAGAGAGGTAGAGAGAGGGGGGAAGAGAGAGAATCCCAAGCAGGCTCTGCACTATCAGCGCAGAGCCCCAGGTGGGCCTCGAACTCATGAACCATGAGATCTTGATGTGGGCTGAAGCCAAGAGTCGGACACTTAATGGATGGAAACAAAGAGTTGATTCTTATTGACTAATTGTAGATGCCATGGCTTCTGTACCCACAGGTACCCAGAGTCCCCATCAGAGCCCCATCATAGGTCTGTGTAGAATATTTCCAGGGCAGTTTCTGCTTCTCTTTCATCCCTAGGTCACCTTAACACTATCCCCATCCTTGACCTTTTTAGTGAAGTCCCAGCTAAGCCTAGGCTATATGTGTTAGCTAGGGACTCAGAAACATCTCCAAGATGTTCTGGAGTCCCACCAAGAGTTTACTTATTTACATGAGAAGCTGTTGGGGACTCCTAAGAAATAACTCGCCCTAAGAGAACAGAGAGTTGGGCAGAGGAGCAGAGTCTAAACAAATCTTTATGTTCAGAGGAAGGGTCATTCTGACTAAGAGAGCATCTCCTCTTGGATGTGTCTTCAGGCCAGCTTCCCTCATAGTCTCATGCCAAGATCTCAGGAAATGACAGATTATTTGAGTAAAAATAAAAAGAACTAATATTGCTGGAAACTGTGTACAAAATTGGGATTTCTGTCACAAAACATAACAAAAATTGATGTTCCTCCCTTATCATAGTGCAAAACATAGCAGTAGTTTGCATGCCCAGAGAGATGATTCAACGGAGGTAATATGGTAGCCAGCTTCAAGATGCCTCCCAATGATCCCCCACTTCCTGGTATTTACACCTTTGAGTAGTCCCTTCCCACACAGGATCAGAGTTGGTCTGTGGGACTAATAGAATATGGCAGAAGTATGGCATGCTGCTTCTAAGGCACTGCAGTTTCCTCTCTGCTCTCTCTCTCTGAATCACCCAACCCAGGGGAAGCCAGCTGCCACATTATGAGGACACTTCAGAAAATCTGTAGAGAAGTCCATGTGGTGAGGAACTGATGCCTCCAACCAACATCTATGCGAATCAGCCATCTTGGAAGTGGTTCCTCCAGCCCTGAGAGACCCCCAGAGACCTCTCAAGAGGCCCTGGGCCAGAACCATCAATCCAAGCCATTTCCAGATTCCTGGCCCTTAGTAACTGGTGAGATAAAACTGTTGTTTTAAACTGTGAGGTTTGGGGGTAAGTCTTTATACAGCAAAACATAACTAATACAGAGTCTAGTACCAGAAGTGAGATGTTGCCATAATAAAAATGCAGAAGAGGCTTTAGAATTAAGCAGTAAGCAGAAGGTTGGAAGGATTCTGAGGAGAGTTTTAGTGAAAGCTTGAAGAGCTTTGACAAAACTGTCTGCAGATGCCTGATGATCTTTGAGGAGGCTGCAGGCGAGGGCATACAGGAGCGTGAAGAAAGTTGTACTGGAAGGTGGAGGAGAGAGGTATCCTCATGATATGTCATAGAAAGTTTAGCACCCCTGTCACCTATGGTTATGTGAAAAGAAAATGTACCTACTGGACTGGACCTAGCTGAGGAGATTTCTAAGCCATGTGTTAAGGTGCCCCCTGGTTTCTTCTTGTTGCTTATAATAAAATGTGAGAACAGACAGATTAGGCTCAAAGGAAAGCCACTAAGTATTGAAAGAGGCAGGGATTGGGGTGCCTGGGTGGCTCAGTCGGTTGAGCATCCAACTTCAGCTCAGGTTATGATTTCACAGTCCGTGAGTTCAAGCCCTGTGTCCGTCTCTGTGCTGACAGCTCGGAGCCTGAAGCCTACTTTGGATTCTGTGTCTCCCTCTCTCTCTGACCCTACCCTCTTATGCTTTGTCTCTCTCTCTCTTAAAAATAAATAAACATTAAAAAATATTTTAAAAAGAAAGAAAAGAAATGTCTTCCCTACAACAATCAACTCCAGGGAACTTCAAGGAGAACATGAAGAAGAAGCCAAGGGAGTGGCAATCAAGTCCTCCGTAAAGCCTTCAGAAAGCTGGTAGCCAGAGAGCTGTTCAGCCCAACAGAAATCCCCCTAAAAAGTATAAGTGTGTGCCTCACAGATACTCTCAATTAAATGATAGAGCTTCTAACAAGCTTAAGGATGTTGTCTTGGCCATTTCGGCAGAAACCTACAGGCTTATCTCAAAGAAATTTCTAGGTACGACCTTTGTCTAGTGGAGTGAACCCAATATTGCTCACAAGAGTTTCAGAATGTTTTTTTAATTATATTTGTAAAAACACAGCCAGCTTGGGCTGAAAGGGACAGAAACACCGCAAAATAAAAATGACCTGTGAACCTCTCCCCCCCATCCCCAGTTCTGGCAGGAAACAGGCTGAGAAAACTACACAGCTACAAACAAGACTACCTTTCATGAAAAGGAAGGATGACTCAGAGGAAGAACCAAGACCCCAGAAGAAAGGGCAAAGAGCCATGGAGAATTACTCCCAGTCAGAAGGAAGACCAAGTCTTAGTCAAAGAACTTCCAACATTTGTCCAGCTGTATTGCAGACTCTCCATGGACCAGTGAGTCCTTTTTGCCTCCCATTGCCCCCCAGTTTTGGACAGAAGTGTCTAGAGTGGCTATCTGTTTGTCCCATCATTATATGTTGAGTGTGTGTATTCATGGGTCTTTATATTTGAGAGGAATTACACTAAAGAGCTGAATTTAAGGAATTTAAGGTATCCTCATCACCTCCGGGCTTAGGTGACACAATTCTGGAATTCACACTGATGCTCTGAATGATACCTCAGGGGCCTTGGGAAAGAGTGAGTGTATTTTCCATGTGGGAAGAATATAAATAGTTTGTGGCCAGAGGGTGAACTGTGCTGTTTTTCAAATGTCCACAGGTTCTTTTATACTCTTCCCCCTCAAGAGATGGAAACTCATCTCCCTCCCATTGAGTGTAAGCTAGACTTACACTTAGTGACTGAATTTTAATGAACAGAAGAAAGTAGTAGAAGGGAGGGTAAACAATTTTGAACACTAGGTCATGAAAGGCACCTGCTTGCTCATTCCCCTTTAGATCCTTTGCTCTGAGAAAAGCCAGATAAGACGTCATGGGGACACTCAGGCCACCTGTCCAGATGCCCACATGATAAGGAACTAAGGCCTCCTACCAACACCCACAGGAACGGGCCACCCCTCAGAGAATCCCTCAGATTCTCCTGGGGCCAGAATCACCCAGCTAAGTCACTCCTGAATTCCTCACCCACATAGAGTATGAGATAATAAATAATAAGGACAGTCCCTTACCTCTCACCCTACAGACCCACACTGGACACATACTAAGAGATAGAAATAATCTTTATTATTTTAAACCATGGATATATGGGGGTACAGCATAACCTAGTGTTGGCAAACTGAAACACTAGGCTTTACCTCATGTTAAAGTACAAATAAAGCCCATATCCAGAAAACTACCACACAGTAATGTTTAGCTCCCTGCTGGACACTTTCACCAGATCTTGAATCTCCTATGCTCATGGAAATAAGTCCGTTTGATGAAAGACCTATTCATTCCCTAGTGGAGTGCTTCTCAAACTTTAGTGGGCCTAAGATTCACCGGAGAATTTGATATTATACGTTACCACGTTACACTCCCCAGAGAATCAGCTTCAGGAGGTCAGGAAGAGAGAGGTTTAGAAAACTGTGGTTTGGGGGCACCTACGTGGCTCAGTCGGTTGAGTGTCTGACTCTTGATTTCAGCTCAGGTCATGATCCCATGACCATGAGATCAAGCCCCGCATTGGGTTCCTCACTGAACGTGGAGCCTGCTTAGTTAGGGTTCTCTATCTCCCCCTCTGCCCTTCCCCTGCTCATGCTTGCTCTCTCTCTTTCAATAAAAAGAAAGAAAAAAGAAAGAAAGAAAGAAAGAAAGAAAGAAAGAAAGAAAGAAAAGAAAGAAAGAAAGAAAGGGAGGGGAGGGAGAGGGAGGAAGAGAGAAAAGAAGGAAGGAAGGAAGGGAGGGAGGGAGAGAGGAAGGGAGAAAGGAGAAATCAAATCTGTTTTAATAAGAGCCCCAGTAGACTCAGAGGCAGTTGGTCTCAGACCACAATTTTAAAAGCTCTGGGCACTTACCTGGGGAACAACCTGAAGAGGCACATTCGCTATCAGTAGGGAAAGTGGAGGCAACATCACGCAGCAGGTAAGAGCACGCTGTTCTGGCGAGCCCGTTGCACATTGCTGGACACGTTGCAAGTACTCTGTAACTGCTAGTTCTCTTAGTGTCCCCTCTAACGCCGCTGCTGTAGTTCTTCTACACTGATTGCACCTCATTGATCCAAACTACATGAAACAAACAGCATGTAAAATGTTCTGCTCCTGATTCCTGGAGCATCTGTGCCATTTCCACATTAAATGCCATCACAAATACATACTATAGCAAATTAGGGATAGAAGGGGTTCTGAAGGCCATTTAGTCCAATAGCCACCCCCTAGCCATTTTTCAGAAAAGAAAGATCAAGAGATGTGAGAAAACCCCCCACTTAGCAAGCAGCCATGCCAGACCTTGAACCCTGTTCTCTCAATTCCCAGCCTTTGGCCCTTTCCTTCCATAGAAGTAGAGCCCTTACTCTACTTGTGTTTGCTCACACATTTGAAAACACCAGGCATTGAGAAAGGGATCGCTTTAATTAACACAGTGGAGGCCTGGGCTGGGAAGGTGGGGGGATGAGGAGGGAATTCTAAGCCATTGCCTATGCCAGGCTCCAAGTTCCAGATGCTGTTTGTCATTAGGGCTCATCCACATGACATCTGTCACCGCAACATTGGCTGGAGACCATACCCTGCCTGGCTAACATTTTAGGGACTGGGAGAGGGATGGAAGCTTCCTGGAGAGAGACCATTCTGTGCCTAGATCCACTGGGCATTCATGGAGAAACTAGCATGAAAGGCAGGATCATGTCATGTGAAACTCATCAAATGGTGCTTCAGTTCAGGCTTTAGTTCTGCTACTCACTTGCTGTGTGACCTCGAGCCTCTTCCTTAACCTCTCTGGGCCTCGGTTTCATCAGTTATACTAAAAATAATACATTTGCTATTCTACCTAGTCAACATTAGAAGAAGCCTCAAAAAGATCTACTCTAACCCCCTACTTCGATAGACAGGAGCTCACAAATTTATTCGCATGAAATCCTAGACACATGCGGGAAAATAGTGATAATAGCTTGCACATCCTGGTGTCTAAGAATCAAGGTCCCTGAAGTTACCCATCCACACACTGCTTACTAAGAGTCCAGAGGCTGGAGACATTTTAGTAGCATCCATCTTGGGGACAACTGGATTGTTGAAGAGGGAAAATGCGCTCAACTCCTTTGTCAAAAGAGTTACATCAACAGTAGGAGAAACCCAGGATGCAGAAACGGGAGAGCTCCGGTGCAGGACAGAGGCCTGAGCGCCCCGGGAGATCTGAGACCCGGCCTGCGCACTGAGCTCCAGGGAGAGGCCAGGAGGAAGGCCGGTGCCGGGGCGGGAGCACGTGCTGGGAGGAAAGGCAGATTAGCAGGCTCCGGAGATCCATCCCAAACATCCGGAACCCATTGCTGGAGCGGGGCACGGGCTCCAGAGACACACGGAGCAGAATGGTGGGGGCGTGGTGGGGGCTTTGTTTTATTTTTGGAATTTGCCGAATCAAAAGAATTTGGGAAACTGTGGGAACCGTCGTGTTAAATGCAGCCTCTGCGAGGTTGGCGCAGGCCTGTTTCTAAGTAATTCAATCTGAGGCGGGGAGGAGCTGTAAGTGTGCACGCACGCACACACTGGCGCGCTCACGCGCGCCCCGCCTGCAGGGGCCAGCGGCGGCGGGAGGCCCGGTCTTCCCATGTTGATTCCTGAGAGAGTGGCCAAGGCACATGGGCTCGTGGCCAGGATTCATTCATCCGTTCACTCCGGCATTTACTGAGCGCCTCCAATGCGTCAGGCACGTGGTAAGCTCCGGGATGCGCCGGGGAGCACGGCAGAGGGGCCCCGCCCGTCACCAGTACTCACATTCCAGGGCTGCAGGGAGCCGCTTCCCCCCACCTCCTCTTCCCCAGCCTAAGCTAGCAGAGGAGGAGGGGTGGGCGAGGCAGAGATTGTTAGGGAACAAGAGTCGGGGGGGAAGGGGGGGTAAGGAGGCACGGACAGACACTGCCAGCTGCTTACCCAACAGCCATGCATACTTCCCGCTTTTGTCCTTGGCCAGGAAGTTGTCAGGGTTCTCTTGATCTTGGGGAGGGGAAGACCTTCCCCAGTCCCAGGGGACACGTCATTACAGGTGTAAACCAGCCATGGTCAGTTATTACCCTGGGCCAGAAAAGGGCCTGAGTGTATACACATGTGACCCAATTCGGGAGTAATAGCTGCCAGAACTCTCCTGGGGAGGACTCACTTTCCCAAATAAAAAAGCAAAGCCCCTCCCCCTTCTTACCAGCCTGGGAATAAAAGCCCGTGGAGGCGGTGTAGACACTACTTGAAAACCATAAGGTGGGCACTTGGGTGGCTCAGTCCGTTAAGCGTCCCACTTGGGCTCAGGTCATGATCTCACAGTTCGTGGGTTCCAGCCCGGCGTCGGGCTCTGTGCTGACAGCTCAGAGCCTGGAGCCTGCTTCAGATTCTGTGTCGCCCTCTCTCTCTGCCCCTCCCCCGCTCTCTCTGTCTCTCAAAATAAAGACATAAAAATTTTTTTAAAAAAATAAATAAAAAAGAAAGAAAACCATAAGGCATCACGTCCAGAAGCTAACTAAGATGGCAGGACTGAGAGAAGAGGTCAACGGTTGATGTCATGAGCCACCACCGGATGAGACTGAAAAAAACCAAAAAACACTATTTGGTGAAGTTGGGGTTTTTGTTTTTGTTTTTGTTTTTGTTTTGTTTTTTTGGGTTTTTTGTTTTGTTTTGTTTTTGGTTTGGTTTGGTTTTTAGTTTATTTATTTTGAGAGAGAGAAAGCGCAAGTGCGGGAGGGGCAGAGAGCGAGGGAAAGAGGAAGAATCCCAAGCAGGCTCCACACTGCTAGCACAGAGCCCGATGCCGGCCTGAACCCACAAACCATGAGACCATGACCGGAGCCCAGGTCAGACGCTTAACCGACTGAATCATCCAGGCGCCCCGTCAGGTTTTTTTAATTGGGTTTGCTGTTGCTAGCAGCTCAGGCCGTTCCAAAATGGTCTGAGAGGCCCTGTTACTAGTATCATCTTGAGAAAGCCAGGCTGTGGAGGGTAGGTGGATCCCAGTCTCAGGAACGGCCACTGGAAAGAGCCAGGAAGAAGAGTTTGACCAGGTTTCTTTTTTAGATAAGACCTCCGGGGCGCCTGGGTGGCCCAGTCAATTAAGCGTCAGACTTCAGCTCAGGTCATGATCTCATGGATTGTGAGTTCGAGCCCCACGTTGGGCTCTGTGCTGACAGCTCAGAGCCTGGAGCCTACTTCAGATTCTGTGTCTCCCTCTCTCTCTGCCCCTCCCCCGACTCGTGCTCTGTCTCTCTTGCTCTCAAAAATAAAAATTTAAAAAAAAAATTTTTAAATAAGATGTTCTGGGCAGCCTGTGTGCACGGAGGAGACTACCTCTCCTCCCAGAGGGGCTTGAGCACCAAAACTCCCTCCTGAAGAGGGCTTCCTGGATCATGCCGGCTCCAGTTTCTTGATCTTCAACGTAAATTGATATTCTCATTGCATTCTCATTTACTGGAAGGAACCAGTAAAGACTTTCAAATCCAGTGTGTGGGGGTGAGGAAGAGAGAGAAAAACAAAGTTCCTAGCCCTTTTGAGGAGGGCACTTGTTGGGACGAGCACTGGGTGTTATATGGAAACCAACTTGACAATAAACTATATTAAAAATTAAAAAAATTTTTTTAAAGTTGCTAGCCCTTCATGTCTGCTAAGAGGGGCATTCCCCTGCCTAAGCTTGAATCTGGCTACTCCCTAACTGTGTGGCATTAAGCTACATAACCAGCGTATGCCTCACTTTTCTCATCTGTAAACTGGGATTCTTAAAATAGCCTCTACTTCCTAGGGCCATTTCAAGTATTAAATCAGTTCATTTAAAAATCTTAGAATGAGCACCAACCACATGGTAAATTCCTCAAGAAATATTAGCTAATATTTTAATACTGTGACTGATTCTGAAATGCACATGATTCCACATTTCGAACATTTCTGTTACATCTACATGAAATCGCAATGTGTCTTTCAGAGAATGGTGTGTCAGAAGTGATTGGAAGCATTTTTTTCTTTCTTGATGATACACTGACTAATGATCTTTCTTTTACAATCTGCAACACCTTAGATTCAATTAAACGTGAAATTATCATTATTATTGGAGCAGATCTCCTTGTTGTAAAAAGGACTTGAGCAGTCCCATTGGCGTAAAGATATATAAAACAAGGAGGTAATTCACTGTCACAGGGGTGGGAGTTTGGAGGCTTGTCCCAGGCCACCGCCCAATATCCTTTGTGGGCCTCAAGTCTGAAGGGATGGGCAGATCTGCGCGGAGGACAAGCAGATCTAGATGGTGATTGGTGGGGCTTTTTGGATTCAACGTTATCCAAACATCTGAAGAACTGAAATGGCACAATGAGGTCATCTAAACAGAAAAGACATGAAGAGCCGACCAAGAAGGAGTTTTCCAATGGGACAGCATGGTCGTGACCACGGCGAGAGCCAGAGCTGAGATGGCAAGGGAAGACAGGAGCCAGAGCTGAGATGGCAAGGGAAGACAGGTTTCTCTGACACCTCATTTGGCACAAGTGGATTTAGGGCAGCCAGGGCCTTCACCACCTCCGGGAGGCACACCTGCACCTCACTGATCCCCGGGGGTGGGGGGGTGGGGGGAGCTGCATCTGCTGCAAGTGAGCATTTAGGGAATGATAGCTTATTGTGGGAGGGTAGACCCAGAAAAGAGAGAAGGCCATTCCTCTAACGGAGATGCACTGGCTACAGTCAGTTTCAATACAAATAACGATAGAAGCAGAGCCTTCTTTTTGGCTTAAGCAGGTGAAGCAAATAATAGAAGCAGAATTATTAGTAATTATATATGACATGATTATGAGCCACAGCCAACAGGTATCAAGCGCCTACTATATGTGAAGTACTGGACTGTGTATAGGTACACTGTGACGCTTACACAGCTGGGAAGTGGCAGCGGTGACTTATGTGACAGGCAAGGGAATGAGACTGGAGAGGTCAGTTGACTTCTCTGCAGGCACAGAGCTGGCACGCCGCAGAGTTCAGGTTCAGAGTCAACTCGTCTGACTCCAGAGTCCAGGTTAACCACCGCTCACGGTAGGAAGTGGAGATTCTTCCTCTAGCTGATTCCTAATTGCAAGGTCTGGATGGGCCTTCTCCCTCTGCTGGCAGAAACTCCATCACTGCTCTTCAGCCCAATAAACCTGATCGAGGGCTCACATGGACCACAGGATCTGCCTCAGTGCCCCTCTCCCAGATGGTCCTCCCTCACAGCATTTTAGTCAGCTCAGATGGCTTCACTGTTCTTGAACGCCATACACTATGGGGCTCACACAGCTGCCAAGTATTTCCTCACAGCTGGGGAGGATGGAAAGTCCCAGACCAAGGTGTCCATACGGGTATTTCTGGTGAGGACTCTCTTCCCGGTGTGCAGAGGCTACCTTCACATTGTTTTCTCACGTGATAATGAGGGAGGGAGGGAAAGAGAGAGAGAAGGAGAGAGGGAGACAGAGAGAGAGAGAGCTTCCTCTACTATAAGGTCAGATTAGATACACCATCTATTAACCTTCACAATAGCCCAGGAAAATGGATATGATTATCCCCTCATACAGATGAGGAAACTGAGGCTCGGAGATGAGGTACCTTACTCAAGCTCACATAGTTAGATGGTGGGCAGTGCCAGAGTTTAAACCCAAGCCCGGACCCAAGTCCATGCTTCTGAGGTTTCACTATGCTCGATTTCCACTGACCAAGTGGGCACCCTGATGGGGCCCAGGCCAGTACCTCCATGATGATAGGCCAAGGTTTAGAGCCAAATCAAGGTCCTGGACTCAGGAGCAGCCCTGAGGAGCAAGGGGCTGTTGGGAGGGACAGAATGCAGAAAGGAAGAAGAGGAACGGGACAACTCTTAGCAGCTTCCCAACATTGCCACTGTCGGACTTGGGGAGTTCCAGCTGCGTCCGTTTTACCTAGGGGGCCAGTGTTTTTTCCCCTTTGCCTCCAAGCTCTACATCTCTCTATAGGTAAACTAGCCTTGCAGACAAGCACCAGCCGTGGCAGCCCACCCTCCCCTCCGGCTGCAGAGGAAACCAACGAACTTGTTGCCCCAGAGCCCTCACCTGGTGTGAATCACCAGCAGCCCGGAGGCACTGCACTGAGGATCAGGCTGATAGGCCTGGAGCCCTGAGCGAGGCACAAAAGAAGCCAGCCGGCAGGAGAAAGGTGAAGGGGCTGGCCCTGGCCCAGGAATGACGGAGGCCCCTGGCTCCTGCTGCCCCATCTCTGTTACCCTGGCTGGGGAACAATAAGGAGGCGCTGTCAGGAAGTGACACTAAAACGCCATTCCCTTATACCTCCTTCAGCCGCTGGCAAGAGGAGGTTCCTGGAGGGAATATTTTTAGTTTGACAAATGAAAGCCTGGGACCGAGGACAGGAGGGATTAAGGGAGCTCTTCTCTGACACTCCTGGAGACAGGGAGATGATGAGTCAGATACAGAGGGCTTAGGCACGACTTCTCAAGACATTCCTCAAGCATGAGCACAAGCCAGCCGCTCGAATTCCTCCTGCCAGCGGCAGCCAGCCCGCACTCGGGGAGGAGGGGCCGCCGGGGGAGCAGTGCCTCTCCTCCGGCCTCCCTTCCCTGGGCACATTGTTGGACAGCAGCTTTGGGAGATCAAAGCCACCGCCTGGGCTGCTTTCCGGAATCGGAGTCAGGAGACCTGGATTCGAAACCAACCTTCCCCACTTGCTGGCTGTGGGTGTCCTCATTTCTCCTTCTACGCCTCAGTTTCCTCATCTGTAAATCGGAAGTGTTGTAATGCCTCAGAGTGATTACTATAAGGCAGGACCTTTGAAAAAAAGCCCTGAGAATGTATGGTGCTGTAGAGACCTGGTTTTTCTGTATTACTCCTAGCACCCCACATGCAGACGCACTCAAAAATCTCACATCGTCAAACAGACCAGTCACTCGTCAAGTGCAGTGCTTTCCAGCGAGCCAGCCTTGTGCTAACTCTCCCTTGTTTAAACCGCTTAACACCTGGGGGGTAGAGCTCATCACCTGTGTTTTACAGCTAAAGAAACTGAGGCTCAGAAAGGTGGTGTGGCTTCCTGAGGTCACAAGCTAACCAGTGGTAGATTGGCATTAGAATCTGACACTCCTGGACTCTGCAGCCCAGGTCTCAAATCCCTGCTCCAATGACACCCTGGATGGGCCTGTATCTGGCAGGAGAACATCTCTTATCAGAAGCCACAAGTGACGGTAAGATCAAGGCAGTGCTCAGGGCCAGGCGCCAATCAGGGAGCCAGAAGGGGAGGAACAGACTGCCAGCAGGAGGAAAAGGGCCAGAGGAGACAGAGACCGGAGTCCAGAGCTAGGGCTCAGACACCGAGTACAGGTTGGAGGAGCAGAGCAGCCATCAGGCTAGAGCCCGGGCCCCTGACATCTGTCCACAGTTGGCTCCAAAGCACTCATGGCCGTGTGCTGGGAGGTCAGGTGCACTTAAAAGTCAGAATCTGCTCATTTAGTTGGAAAAGAGAATGAAGCCACCGATGGTCTGTAGATAGATTTATTTCTCACTTTCTGAACAGCTGGGCTGGGTGGGTGCTCCCGGGACTCAGCGCCCAGTCACTAAGTGAATTCCACCCAAAGTATGTAAAGCCATGATGAGCAACCCACCGGCAGACCCACATTGCCCATGCACTTGAATTTCATTGGCCCACGATGGAATTTCAGGATGAATAGGAAAAGGCCATCATCGATGAGTGCTGCTTCTCAAAAATGCCAAGAGTGATCATTCTGTTGCTCAAATTAGCATTTTTTTTTTTACTTAGCATCTTCCTTTTAATTAGATGATCTAAGTCCAGAGAATTCACTTTTTATCTCATGGACTATAATAGCTATTTTTTTAATGTTTATTTTTGAGAGAGAGAGAGAGAGAGAAAACACGTGCCCATGAGTGGGGGAGGGGCAGAGAGAGAAGGAGACACAGAATGTGAAGCAGGCTCCAGGCTCTGACCTGTCAGCACAGAGCCCGATGCGGGCCTCAAACTCACGAACTGTGAGATCATTACCTGAGCCCAAGTCAGAGGTCCAACCAACTGAGCCACCCACACTCCCCTGAGAGCTATTTTGTTTAAAACAGAAAACAAAAGATGGCCCATAAGTTTGGTTAATTTTTTTCTTTAATTTGCCCTCAGGAATAAAAAGGAAGGAGGGAATGAGGAAGGAAGGAGGGAACAGCAAGAAAGGCCACCACTCATACCTAAACTCACAGGAAGGATGCCCCACTGCCACTGCCACCAAGCCAAGGTCCAAGAGACTTCTAGCGGCACCTCTCCAGGCACCCCGGCTGATACAAACATGGAACCAACCATGTCTTCATGTTTGCATTAGCCACTAAAAATGCTCCGAGCTGATTCTGCATCTTTTCTGTGAGCCACGGGACCTTTGGCACATCCCTTAAACTCCGTGAGCCTAAATATCCAGATGGGGTCAATTACCACCTGTCTCTTAGGGTAGTCGTGGAAATAAAATGAGAGATTATGATATAATTTATTAAGCATATATATTAATTATTGAGTACCTATTATGTGCCAGGCACATGCCTTATTTATTCATTATTTATTTATTTAATATGTTTATATTTTATATATACTGAATAAATACATACTTATACCGTTCCACATATATTTTTATATTTATGTATTTATATATACAACATACATATGTGTGTGTTTGAGAGTTTTTGTGGGAAGGAGTTGTAATTCACCTCAATATCATGGAACAGAGCAAAATAAATCAATAAATAGCAAAATGAAGACTTAGTTTGCTCTTCCTGGACTCCATAGCGAGGCTGGTGTGTGTTTCAGGCAAGCTTCTTCGGCTGCAGGATCAGAAAATCTCTTAAGCGCTAGGATTGCAAGGCGTGGGTGTAGGAGAAGTGGGTGCTGGAAAGATGTCAGTAGGGACAGTGGGGTCTCAGGTCTCATTGGGGTGCAAGGATGGGCTTCACAGGACTGGGAAGGGGAAACTGTCACCAAGCCGGACCACTTGCTGGAACTGTGGCTTTGTCTGCCGTGGAGAGCCCTGAGCAGCTCTCTCACAGGGATGTGTCGTCCTACAGGCATGAGCTGCTCTCGAACTCCCAGCTGGCCTGCCTGCTCCTTCCATTCCATGTGCCTTTTCTCCTTCCAGTAGCTTCTGCTTCTAGAAGGCTCCGTGCACTTCACCGCCTTCTCTGTATGTCACAGGCTTACAGCTTCAGCCTCCTGTCCCAGCTGCCTCCTTCTCTCACCATTTCCAAGGTCAAATTCCCCAAGGAGGAAATTGGACTGAGCTAACTCTTCTGTTTTCTCTAACATGGAATCTGTATTGGATGCCATTGAGTCCCACCTCTGGTAGGTCCTTGGGGGGAGGGGGGGAGGCGGTGCTGAAGGGTTGGAATACGGGACAGAGCACAAAATGTATCAGCTACCTACGTGGCTCCCCCTTGAGCAGAGACATGGTTGGCATGTGGGGACACTCTGACACTTTCCAGTTAACTTCTTCCTGTGGTCTCAGACTATAATTACTCTTTGCCCACAGTTTCTAGAGTTAGGAAGACTGGGGTCTGAATCCCAGCCCTACCACAAGCCAGCTGCTCTGTTTTGAATAAGGATCCTCTCAGACCCTTGGACTCTTGTTCTACAAATGGTGATCCTACTAGTACCGACTTCACTGGGTTGTGATGCGACACAAATAAGATAATCAGGACGGAGCCTGAAATACAGTAAACCCTTAGCACCTGCAAGTCGTTATTATTGCTACTGCGGCTATTGCTATTCAGAGGTGGATGGAATTGGCTCATATCTCATTTCTTTCACTCGAGAAAAGCTTCTTTCCTCTCCTAGCCTCCGTCTACATCACAGGGCATCTAAGTCCTGCCTCCCAGGGCTGGTGCAAGGGGTCAACGGGTCCGAAGTGTAGACATCTCAAGCAGTGCTTGGTAGGCACTAGAAATCAACAACCACTTGCTCCCTTTCTCTCCCTCATTCTTTAGGTGGGTGTTCCTTGAATGTTTTCCTAAGAAGCCAGTATCCTCCCTATATCATTCCTCTAGAAGCCTCCCACAAAGCCCTTAAGGCCTAGATCCAATCAGTGGCTAAACACTCATCCTCAAGAAGCCATAACACAGCAGTGCAGACGAGAATCATGGACACCAACCGGCTTCATAGTTTACAGATGGGGAAATTGAGGCCCAAACCCAAGAGGCGATAGGCCCATGTGAAAGAGTGACCAACCCAGAAAGAAAACTCTGCCTTTCCTGGTTTCGTGTCCAGTGTTATGCCACATTCCATTTGCCCTCAGTAGATATTTCTCTGTGGGGTTCCCTTTTTTGCTAGTCATCAAGGATGTCTGTGCACCCAGAAACCATCTCTGTGAAGGATTAAAGGCAAGAGCCTCGAGACAAGCTGGAAGGGGAAGAGACAACACCCTGGACACCGCAGGACAGTGGCAGCAGCAGACCCATAACATGGTCCTGGCAGAGCGAGGTCTGGTTTATTAACCATAACAAGAGTGACTGGGGGGCGGGCGTTATTAGGAAAGGGAGCCTCTGAGCCATGACGTCATGTGAATGGCGGGTGTCTGGGGGCCTTGAAAGTGAAAGGGGATTAGGCCAGTGCTCTGGGGCTGGGCCATCCAACCCCGAGGGCCCAAAAGTAGACAACTGCCCTGCCTGAGAAATGTTTGCCAAAGCACCAGCATGAGAAGTGAATTTTAAAGTTTGACATTATTGAAAACAATCAGCTCTGATTTCAAAGGCTGGCGAGCTTGCCTCTGTGCCAGCATCCGCCCAGGCCCAGCCCACCCCAGCACGACATCTAAGCTATGACATCAGAGCCTGCCCCAGGGAGAAAGTCTGGCGAATTAGCACTATCTACAGAGGAGGAGGATGGAGTTACAACCTCATGAATTGGGGGAAGAGTTCGGGAATCCTTCCTAGCTTAGCTCACACTCCTGATTGCTTATCAAAACGCACATGCCCAGAATTGCCGGATCTTGACAGCAAACATCTTGCCCTCTGAATCAGTGTGGGACCCTGAGCCCCAGAAATGAGGCCAATGGCTCCCAGGGGAAGACAGGTACGTTCCCAGCCACCACCACCACCGTCTTCGGTACCCCTATCTCTGTCTCTGTGTCTCTCAGTACCCTGCTATTCCGGTTCAGGCCATATCACCTCCGAACTGTATTACGACATTGTTGCAAGGGTGCCTGCGTAGCTCAGTCAGTTAAGCATCCGACTTCAGTTCAGGTCATGATCTCACAGTCTGTGAGATTTAGGTCTGTGAGTTCGAGCCCCGCGTCGGGCTCTGTGCTGACCACTCAGAGCCTGGAACCTGCTTCAGATTCTATCTCCCTCTCTCTCTGCCCCTCCCCCACTCACATCTTTCTCTCTCTCTGAAAAGTAAATAAACATTAAAAATTGTCGCAGCCTCCAGCCTCTCTTCCCCTGTTACAAGGGTCCCCCAACCTGAGCTGAGCAACTGGATTCTGCCTGAATCCCATCCCAACTTATTTACTTGACCAGGAGCAAAACCTTGACACTGGTGATTTTTTTTTAATTTTTAATGTTTACTTATTTTTGAGAAAGAGAGAGAGGCAGAGCATGAGCAGAGGAGGGGCAGAGAGAGAGAGGGAGACAGAATCTGAAGGAGGCTCCAGGCTCTGAGCTGTCAGCACAGAGCCCTGTGTGGGGCTTGAACCTACAAACTGTGAGATCATGACCTGGGCTGAAGTCGGATGCTTAACCAACTGAGCAACCCAGGTGCCCCTTGGTGCTTTTTTTAAAAAGTTTTATTTATTTATTTTGAGAGAGAGAGAGAGAGAGAGAGAGAGAGAGAGAGCATGCACAGCGGGGGACCGGCAGAGAGGAGAGACAGAATCTCAAGCAGGCTCTGCACCATCAGCGCAGAGCCCAGTGCTGGTCTCGAACCCACAAACTGTGAGATCATGACCCGAGCCAAGATCAAGAGTCCGACACTGAACCAACCATACCACCCAGGCACCCCAACATTGGTGCTTTTTAAAGCACCCCCCCAACCACAAATGAGCAATGGGGATGGAGATCCCCCGGCTGCAAGCTGTCCTTTACAGTGCAGCCCAGCTGCCATCTCCAAAACCCAGATCTGCTGCCACCTCCAACACGAAGGGTCCAGCCCTTTCCCACAGGTCCCCTCCTCTACCATTGACCCAGTGCTCTCTCCCCAGCCCGTCCTCCTACATGCCTTTCTCACACTCCACACGTTGACACATCTTCCCACTCTAGTCTAACCACCCCTTTCCACATTCTGGCTCCAACTCTCCCCTCTGCCTGTAACACCTTACCCAGCTCCCACCCACACCTGGAAATTGTTTTCTTTTTCTTTTTTTTATTTAAAAAATATCTTTAATGGTTATTTATTTTTGAGAGACAGAGACAGACAGAGCGTGAGCAGGGGCGGGGCAGAGAGAGAGGGAGACACAGAATCCAAAGCAGGCTCCAAGCTCTAAGCTGTCAGCACAGAGCCCAACACAGGGCTCGAACTCACGAACCGTGAGATCATGACCTGAGCAGAAGTCAGACACTTAACTGACTGAGCCACCCAGGGGCCCCTGGAAATTTTTTCCTTAACCTTCAAAGCCCAACATCAATATCCCCCTTCCTCAGAAGACATCTCTCCTGCCCCACACCCTGCTGAATTGCCTGCTGATGATAGCAGGAGCCCATACTTCAATAGCATCAACCACGGGGCAGGCACCATACATTGGTTTTATGTAATCCCAATTAATTCCATCCTCAACTCCACCCTTCAAGGTAGGTATTATTATTATCCACATTTCACAGATGAGAAAACAGAGGCAGGGAGATGTAAAGTCACTTGCCCAAGATCACACAGCCACTGACAAGGAGGGGCTGAACCCAGGTTCTATGGCTCCAGACACACTGTGCCAATGATTGTCGCTTGGAGCTCCCTCTCATTTGTAAGCTAATGTCACCCACTTGACACTACGCTCTGTGAGTGCAGGAGTTGGGTCTAATTATTATAAATATTGTAGTATTATAAGGCTTATTATTAACTATTACTAGTAGATTACCTCATTGACAGAAATAATAACAGTAGCTCTCATGTAGGGAATATTCTCTCTATGGCCCGAGCTTTCTATACATTATCTTCTTCCAAACTCAACAATCATATTGAAATGTGTATCATCTTCACTTTATAGATAAATCATCTGATTAGTCCATGAAGGCTCTGTGAGGTTCAAGTCCAAGGTCACCCCTCTGCCTCTGCCCTTGATCTCCTCCCCTCACCTGGTACATAGCCAAGAAACAAAGTCAAGACTTGATGATCTGGTGAGTTCAACTGAATGTGTCCTTTGTGTCCTCCTACATTTGGGTCCTAAGCTCACAACTTACTACTGATGACCAACAGCTATTTCACCCCTACTATGTGCCAGAGGCTCCAGAGATATCAATTTATTTATTCCCCAAGCCCCAAGAGGCAGGGCCGTTTTTAGATGGCTCATGGGAGACTCAGAGAGGTTGTGTGACCTGCACAAAGTCACAGCGCTGGCCAGGAGCGGGGCCGATGAGGGGAGCCGATGCTGGATCAAAGTGCCGTGCTCCCAAACCGTCTTCTTGGCTGTGTCTTGGGCACAGGAGCCCCAGAGGCACAGTGAGCAAGACAGACCTGAGGAGGGATGAGGCGTGGGGTGTGCTGCACCAGACACAGTTTCCTCGGACATTTCAGTGGGCTCCTCATTCTCTGCAGGACTGGACTGACTCTCAGGCAGACAAGGAAGCCTACCATCCAGTTGCTCCCAGTGACATCTTCCTTCTGCTCCTCCAGGGCCCCTGCACAGGCCGCTGTGCATTCCTCCTGACGTCACCCAGCTGTGCTCCCTCATCTCCCCAAGGAGGAGGCTCTGTCACAGGAAGGGGGAGGGATGGGCGGGGGTGCCGAGGGATGACACAGAGACAGGCCGCCTCTTGGCGCCTGAAGGAATGCGTGTGTTGCTGGCTTGGCCCCGCAGCCAAATTTGGGGAGGGTCCCCAAGCAGGGTCACTTCTCCATGATCAGACAGTGGGCACCGAGGCCTGAAGTGCCCAGGCCAGAGATGAAAAGTAATCCAACTGAATAAATAAATCACCAAAGAGAGCAGCAACCCCCGTCTGCCAAGAAATTTAATCCTAAATGTGGAGAGAGTTGGTAGTGGGTGGGGGTGGGGGACGGGGGGACTGAGGTTCTGAAAAGATTTAATTGGTGATAGGGCCCTAGGAATATGTAAATAGTCTCTTGGTTTCTGTCCGAAAAGGAGAAACAGATGCCAAGGACTCCAAGCTGAGTTTTCATATGAAAATCACTAAGACCCGAGAACACCATTGAAAATGTATATAATTCGATTGTTATCTCCTGTGTGGGGAGGGCTGCCTGTTTGAGGTTTTCATTTATACCAGCCACCCCCCCCCACATTTTCTGTACCCCCTTCCCATCCCCTCCCATCATCCTCCCACCTCTGAACCCCGATGGTTAGTCGGCCAAGATGGATGAGAGAGAACTGGGGAGTTCAGTGTGGGGGTCTGGTCTCTTAGAGTCTTGAAAGCCTATGGCTAAACCTTTAACTCAAAGATTATCTAAATAAGATTAACCATTTCCAAGTCCAGGCTCTGCTCAGACCTGTCCAGTGACAAGGAATTGGTTCCCTGTTTCTCCTTAGGCAGCCAATCCAATTCGTTTGGACAATACTGAATGGTCCCCCATAGGCTGAACTAAATTTTGTCTTTGTGGAGCTTTTTATCTGTGCTCCTTGGCACTTCACACAAAACACAATGGATGAGGGGCACCTGGGTGGCTCAGTCCGTTGAGCGACCGACTTCGGCTCAGGTCATGATCTCACAGTTTGTGGGTTTGAGCCCTGCGTCGGGCTCTGTGCTGACAGCTCAGAGCCTGGAGCCTGCTTCAGATTCTGTGTCTCTCCCTCTCTCTGCCCCTCCCATGATCATGCTCTGTCTCTCTCTGTCTCTCAATGATAAATAAACATTAAAAAAAACAAAAAGCACAACGGATGATTCTTCCCTCTAGCAAGCTCATCCAGAAAGACTTTGGGATTTCAGATATTTTGGACCCTTAAAAATAAAAGGAAGCTGGGGAACTTAATGGAAGGAGTTTCCGGTGAGATGTCAGAACACTTGTGTTCTAGGCCTGCTTCTACTCCCTGACTTTCAGAGCCTCAGTTTCCTCATCTGTAAAATGGAAACGTTGATCCCTGTCATTTACTAAAGCACCCAAATGAGAAAAAGGGGAGTGTGTATTTTGAAGTTAAAACAATCCTATAAAAGTGAGCTACAATTACAGGCACCTGGCAGGCTCAGTTGGTTGAGCGTCCAACTTTGGCTCAGGTCATGATCTCACGGTTCGTGGTTTGGAGCCCCACATCAGGCTCTGTGCTGACAGCTCAGAGCCTGGAGTCTGTTCCAGATACTGTGTCTCCCTCTCTCTCTGCCCCTCCCCCATTCTCTCTCACTCTCTCTCTCTCTCTCTCAAAAATGAACATTAAAAATTTTTAATAAAAAAAAGTGAGTTACAATTGATGTCACATGAAGCCACAGAAGGGAAGGGGTTGGAATGCTTTCCTCCTCTGCAAACTGAGGGGGCTGAGCCTATCATCTCCCAAGTCCCTCCCCACTCCCCTGCACCTGAAGTCTGGCAAGAGCCTGAGCAGAACAGGGCAGGAGTTTTCCAGTCCTGCGAAGTCAGACATTCACAGGCCCATTTGTCTCTTACCCAGGTGGCCCCTGTGAGTGGATATATTTCCAGAAAAGCAGGGAAAGAGGAGTAGAGGGGCAGGAGGAAGTGAGAAGGGAGGCTCTTCCCATGTGTTTAACCATTCCGCAAACACGATCGGGCTCCCGGTGCCCATAGCACATTGGACAAAGCGCTGTGCAGGGGGTTTCACCGATGGCCCACGCAAGATGGCTTGGTACCATGTGAGTGGGCTACATAAGCCCCCTCCACCCCCAAAGATGTCCATGTTCTAATCCCCAGAGCCTGGGAATGCGGTACCTTACGTGGCAGAGGGGACTTTGTAGATGGGATCACGTTTTGTACCCAGTTGTCTTGGATTTTCCTGGCGGGCCCAACGTAATCACAAAAGTCCTATGAGAGGGAGGCAGGCGGGTCAGAGTCAGGGGTTGCAGTGATATGGGGCGATGAGACAAGGAATGTGGGCATCCTCTAGAAGCTGACAAACGTAAGGAAATGGATTCTCCCTTAGAGCCTCCAGAAGGAGCATAGCCCTCTTTCACTCCATTTTGGACTTTTGACCTCTCCATGACTATACAAGAATAAATCTGCATTGTCTTAAGCTACTAAATTTGGGGTGATTTGTTACTAAAGCAATAGGGAACTAATGTACAGGGGCGCCTGGGCGGCTCAGTTGGTTAAGCGTCTGACTTTGGCTCCGGTCATGATCTCACGGTTCATGGGTTCGAGCCCCGCATCAGGTTCTGTGCTGACAGCTCAGAGCCTGGAGCTGCTTTGGATTCTGTGTCTCCCTCTCTCTCTGCCCCTCCCTTGCTCGCACTCTGTCTCTCTCTGTCTCAAAAATAAATAAATATTTAAAAAAAAAGAAACTAATGTACATGTTCACAAAGGAAATTTTCTAGGTCAATTCTTATATCATTATTTTCATCTGTATTAGAATATGGACCATGTGAAATACACACACACCACGCACAGTACAAGCACATGGAAACTAAATTCAATCCACCTCAGGGTCTCCGCACTTGTTCCCTCTGCCAGGGATGCCCTCCCCCTAGATCTTCACATAGCTTCCTCCTTCTCACTTCTGTTGCCTCTTCTCAAGCCTTGTTTCCTCAGAAGCTCCTTCTCCGGCCACCCTTTCTAATGTAATGTCATGCACCCCTCCACCTATCCAGTGGCTGTTGAATGGCAGACTTCAATCCATTAGTGCCTCAGTTTTCAGTGGCTCATAGACAGCATATGTAATAACAAAATGGAAAAGAAGAGAAAATATCACAGCACATCACATGTCATAAAGGCAGGTACCGTTTCTTGACATTTTTGTGCTGGTCTGTGTGTGTGTGTGTGTGTGTGTGTGTGTGTGTGTGTGTAATGTATGTTGGGCTACAGTGTAAAATCATTTCCTCACTATGGATCAAAAATTTTTACCTAGGGGAGCCTGGGTGGCTCAGTCAGTTGCGTGTCCAACTTCGGCTCAGGTCATGATCTCACAGTTCATGGGTTTGAGCCCTGCATCGGGATCTTTGCTGACAGCTCAGAGCCTGGACCCTGCTTCAGATTCTGTGTGTGTCCCTCTCTCTCTGCCCCTCTCCCACTCATGCTGCCTCTCTCTTTCCCTCAAAAATAAACATTGAAAACAAATTTTTTTAATTTTACCTAATACGTCACCATGCCAATTTCCTCCAGAGCTGTTATCAGCCTCTGAAATTCTCTTGCCTATGTATTTATTCTGCAGCTCCTCCAGTAGATGTCATCTCCATAAGGTAGAGACCCTGCCTATTTGTTCTTTGCTATTTCCCCAGCATCTAGAAGAGCCAGACACCCCATAGACATTCAACCAAGACTTGTCGAAGGAATGAATTGAGCCCATGATTTCATAAACATTACTGTTTAGGACAGGAGTCACTTTTATGAAAGTAAAGTTAATTTCAAGTCTCATATTTAGTAAAGAGGAATACAAGTGTTACCCACTGAGGCAAAAATCATGCAGAGGATACTGGAATGATAAATTTGGGTACACAAAATGAAAGACTTAGTCCCTGCTCCTGAGGGCCTCCAAGCTAGCTAGGATGATGAGCTGCAGGAGGCCAAGGAACAGATGAATCTTGTCCTGGAACGTAGGAGATCATGTCCACCTCCTTGCGTTTCACCCACGGGAATGCCACAGCCCAGGTCACAGAGCGGGTGCCACACAAGCCAAGTGTGCCGCACAAGCCAAGGGAGAGCCACATGCCAACCTCCCAGGGCTGCCTACTCTTCCCTTTCAGCCTGAATCAAGGCTCTGGGCACGCTGACCTCCTGGTCAGTCTTTCCAATCCAACCACACTAGGGCCCCGGAGTCCAAAAATCCTGGACGAGAGGCTTCATCCCAACTCTGGCCCCATCCTCCTCATCCCCTCCCCCATCCAGTGTTTTGCTCCTTCTTCTACAACATGCTGTCCAGGAATTTGGAGGCAACACCATGCAACGGCAAGATACCCAGCTGGGAAATCAGACTGAACTGGCTTCCAATAGACCTGTGTCCATAGCTTATTGGCCATTAAAATCTTGGGTAAGTTTCTTAACCTCTGTGATCTTCACTTTTCTTATCTGTAAAATGTGAAAATTAAATAACTCTGGAAAGTGCCTGAAGAGTGTAGGTTCTCAGAAAATGTGGGTCCCCTTCCCTTCTCTCCCAAGGGATTAATGTATCATTGTTATTATGGTTTAATAACCTTTAACAAATGCCCACAAAATGTGGGCGTTGTTCAGACGCCATCAGTGACAAGCTGCCGGGGGGTCCTGTCCTCAAGTGACTGCTCCAAGTGATCAGAGTGGGCATCCTTGCAAGAGGGTTTCATCCACTAAGGCAGAGGTGGTGAGACACCAAAGTAAGTAAGTGCCAGAGCATGGAGGAAGGTGCTAGGGAATGGTGAGGGCCCCCTTCCAGCACCCAGGATCCCCTTCCCCCATTGCTTCTCCACTAAGTTTAATCCAGTCAAGGGCTCATGATGAATTTCATGGGCCCTTTCCTCCACCAAACAAATATTAAAAGTCACGTTTTTGACACAAACGAATGGTTAGACACTCCATGCTCGTGGACTGGAAGAACAAGTGTTGCTGAAATGTCTATACTGGGGAGCCTGAGTGGCTCAGTCGGTTGAGCGTCCAACTTCGGCTCAAGTCATGATCTCACAGTTTGTGGATTCGAGCCCCGCATCGGGCTCTGTGCTGACAGCTCAGAGCCTGACCCCTGCTTCGGATTCTGTGTCTCCCTCGCTCTCTGCCCCTCCCCCACTCACTTTCTGCCTCTCAAAATAAAATAAAGACATAAAAAAAATTTTAAATAAAATAAAGTGTCTATACTACCTAACGCAATCTACACATTTAATGTAATCCTTATCAAAATACCAACAGCATTGTTCACAGAGCTAGAACAAACAATCCTAAAATTTGTATGGGACCACAAAAGACCCCAAATAGCTGAAACAGTCTTGAAGAAGAAAAACAAAGCTGGAGGCATCACAATTCCAGATTTCAAGGTATACTACAAAGCTGTAGTAATCAGTGTGGTAAGAGTACAAAAGTAGACACATAGATCAGTGGAACAGAATAGGAAGCCCAGAAACAAACCCATGATTATACGGTCAATTAGTTTTTGATGAAAGAGGCAAGAAATCGCAATGGGAAAAAGACAGTCTCTTCAACAATGGTGTTGGGAACACTGGACATCTACATGCAAAAGACTGAAACTGGACCACTTTCTTACACCATACACAAAAATAAACTCAACATGGATTAAAAACCAAAATGTGGGACCTGAATACCTAAAAATCCTAGGAGAAAGCACAGGCAGTAAATTCTCTGACATCAGCTGTAGCAACATTTTTCTAGATATGTCTCCTGAGGCAGGGGAAATAAACACAAAAATAAACTATGGGGACTAAATCAAAATAAAAATCTTTTGCAAGGCAGAGAAAACAATCAACGAAAGTAAAAGACACCTTATGGAATGGGAGAAGATCTTTGCAAATGATGTATTCGATAAGGAGTTAGTATCCAAAATATATAAAGAACACATACGACTCAACACCCAAAAAATGAATAATGCAGTGAAAAATAGGCAGAAGAGGGGCGCCTTGGAGCTCAGCGGTTGAGCGTCCAACCTCGGCTCAGGTCATGATCTCACAGTTTGTGAGTCTGAGCCCCACAGTGGGCTCTGGCTGTGAGCACAGAGCCCACTTCAGATCCTCTGTCACCCTCTCTCTCTGCCCCTCTCCTGTTTGCACTCTGTCTCTCTCTGTCTCGAAAATAAATATTAGAAACAAAAAAAGAATGACATCTTATAATTCACAACAACGTGGATGGAGCTAGAGAGTATAATACTAAGCAAACTAAGTCGGAGAAAGACAAATACTATTTGATTTCACATGGAATTTAAGAAACAAAACCAACAAAAAAGGGAAAAAAGAAAGAGAGAGACAAACTGTGATACAAACTCTTAACTATAGAGAACAAACTGATGGTTACCATCGGGGGAGACGGGTGAACTAGGCGATGGGGATTAAGGAGTGCGCACGTCGTGAAGAGCACTGGGTAATGTTTGGAATTGTTGGATCACTATGTTTATACCTGAAACAAATATAATATTGTATATTACTTACACTGGAACTAAAATTAAAACCTTTTAAAAATTAAAATAAATTTAAGCCATATTTTACCACTCCATTGCTATAGAGACTAATATATGAAAATTCCGTAATAAAATACTTTCTTTAACTCAAAAGTTCCTTTTTCTTGCTTTTAAAAGAAATTAAAACATGTCCGAGGACTTCTAAAGTATTATATGCCCCGTGCCCACCACGCTAAAGGATAAATCAGCCCTGATTGTTCACCTATAATAACAGGAACTCGCTGCCTCCACAGGAGGTTAACTCTGACTCACCAGAAAGTTCTCATTTATAATCAGTACAGGCTTGTGTACCTTAAGCTTCCACTCTCCTTAGCCCCAACCTTAGCTGTTGGAACTCCTGCTTTCCCTGTCAGAGGATGGCTGTCCGTAGTGAGTTGAATGGTGGTCACATGTCCACCTCCCAAAACATCTGATTTCTGCCATACTTGGGAAAAGGGTCTCTGCAGATGGAACAAGATCTCCAGATAACATCTTCCCAGATTATCCAAGTGGATCCCAAATCCAAGGAGAAGTGTCCTTATAAGAAACACGCAGAGAAGAGATGGAGAGAAGACGTCCCCATGAAGGCAGAGATCAGAGTGATTCTGTCTCCCGCCCAGGAAGCCTGAAGCCACTAAGAGCTGGAAGAGACGAGGAAGGATTCTCCCCTTGAGCCTTCGGAGGAGGCGTGGCCCTGCTGACACCTTGGTCTGAGACTTCTGCCTCCTGCACTGTGAGAATACATTTCTGTTGCAAACGACTCCGTTTGCAGCAATTTGTTATGCCAGCCACCGGACACTAATACACCGTCCGTTCCATGATGATTCCACAACCCCCTTCCACCCTGCACTCCGACTCAAGGAGTGGTAGAAAGAACAAGGGCTTTAACATCTGGATTTTGATTCTGACTCTGCCAGCTGGCATCTGAGCAAACTGGACAAGTTACTTCACCTCTCTGCACCCTGTTAACTCATCTGTAAAATGGGCACAAAAATAGCTACCTTGCAGCGTGGTTGTGGGGATCAAAAATAATAACTGGGAAATGCCTAGCTCACACCTAACAACAGAGGGAGTCATCAATTCCTGCTGGGCTCCAGAGCCCAGTACAGGTCACTCCCCTGGCTCAGATTCCTGAGCAGACTGCTCCAGGCACTCATGGAGAAGATAAGAGGCCTGCAGTTCTTGAGGAGAGAAGCCAGTTCTGGAGGGAGTGAGCCTAGGAATATTCCCAACTGGGAGGCAGGAAGCAGTGTTTGTCTTGGCTGGAGGGCTCTGATCCATCCCAGTTCTTACACTTTGAAGAAACTTATGGTCCACTTCTAGAAAACCAAAACATTTGATACTTTCAAGATATTTCCTATTTGATTATTTAGGAGAATGTGGGTGGGAGGATGGATGGAGGAGGAGGAAGAGTATCTTCATGAATCGGAGTAAGTACCAGCAGAATATTTGGGTACACAAGGAGGCCATGGGATGGGCACAATGATGTGACATGACCTTTTACTGAGCACCAAGGAGTAAAGATAGAGAAGATGTGGGAGATTCCAGAAGGTTGGAAAAGGGACTTGGGGATCACCTGTTTGGACAAAAGACATAGGAAGGAAAAGGACTGAGGAGCCCCCAGAGACAGGATGTGTGAAGGATACAAAGCAGGCAGCCAAATGTCCCAGATCCCAAAGTCTCCCTCAAACACTCAGTTCAAGTCTGATCTTTGCGTACTTGACCCCCCTTCCATGTGGACGACTCTTCCCAAGCACCATCCTTGGGTCCCATGCAGGCAGTTGCAAGGTAGGAGGCAGCATGGGGCCCCTTAAAGTACACAGATGTGTCAGGTAGACCTGGGCCTGGAGCTCAGTGTAAGAGGTACGTTTCAACTAGGGGCCTGATACTGGAGCCCACACTTTGAGCCCGCTGTGTGTTCCTCACACAATATAATATCCTCTTCATAGGTTGTCTTGAGGGTTAGAAATAATGCGCTCGTGATCCCTAGCACATCCCAGATCAAACACGGAAGCTTGCATCATGGCCAGCGTGACTCCTTCTGGGCCAGATTCTCATCAGTGCCCCAGGATATCGATAGCTGAGCAATCGTTTTGTTAATTCCTGCTTTGATAAACAATATATGCCTCCCCTAGATCTCCCCCTGTCCCGAGCAACCCTGTTCTTTACTGAATTTGTTTCTGTTTATACAATTACAACTGTCAACATAAATCAACATAGATGCCTTTGAAAAATGAGGAAAATAAAAGCTGACTTATAGGTTCAGAAGCAAGATGGAGATGCTGTTTTCCAGAGGGTCACATGAACTTGCAGTTTCCACCAAGAGAATGAATACACTGAGATGTGTAAAGGTCAATGAACAACATCACTTCTCAAAAAAAGAAGTGGTACGGGGAGGGGAGTGCAAAGATGTCTGTGTCTGACATCGTCCAGGCATTTCCCAGACAACCCACCTCCAGCTACACCAGGTAAGAGAGAGGCTGGAAAGTTGTTGTGAAATTCACGGGTCAGGTCTTGCTTTCTTTTTGCATCCCAAGAATCTGGAGATTTGGAATCAAACAGACCTGGTTTTGAACCCTGACTCTTTGATTTGTAACTCTGGGATTTTCACTCCAGTTAATTAAAGTCTCTGAGGCTCCATGGAATGGAGATGCCAACTCCCTTGGGCAATTTTTGGGGCTCAGATGAGGTGACTTATGGAAACACAGTCAAGGACTGGTGGCTCTCCTGACATAGGAAACTTCTTTCTCAAGGCGGGCTAGCACTCCCCAAAAGGCCAGTGTTGTAGGACTATCTGTTGGGCCAACAGCACCACCTGGTGTTCATCCATAATATCTGGCAGACGTCGCCTCCGTCTTCGACTTTCTCAGTCTGGTGCTAAGGAGGCTCAAAAAAAGAAGACTGCCTTTAAAAAGCCACTTGGTTGAAAGACGGCCTGCAGTCAAGAAGGGAACATAACCTGATCTTTTATAATTCTTGCCTGAGAGAAGAAAAACGTAGTGGTCACGAAGGTGTCCACAGACACTGGTCTCAGTCCTTACAAGACAAGACAGGCAAGATGTTTTCACTTCTCTGAGCCTCTGTGTCTTTATCTGTGTAATGAAAACAATGATATCTTATTTGTGGGTATCCAAAAAATGAAATAAATATAGGTCCAGTGACTGGTATTTAGAGTACACTCAAGGCAATTTTTTTATATTTAAAAAGCAACTGCATGTATCTCATTTCCCTCAGAGCTGTACCTGGACTTTAGACAATGAGGACAACTGAAATATAAACCCTGAGGAGGTTTCCAAGCAGAAACATCCAGGAGTCAGCTCTCTCCTGGGCCAGGCTCTCTGCTCTCCACTTGTTCATTCACCTCCCCGCCTCTGGGGGGCACTGGTCCAAAGTCAGACCTGCCAGGGAAGCACCTGGGGGGAAGCTGGGGTTCTTGGACATTGGAAAAGGAAGATCACTCATCATTCATTCACTCATCATTCATTCATTCACTCAGTTAACACAAGTGCTGGACACTGAGGATACAAAGATGATTTGGGAATGGCTCTTGGCTCCAAGGAGCTTGTATTCTAACAGGGAGGCAGAAGAATAAAGAAATACTTAAAGGTGAGGGGCCAGCTACTATGATAGAAGTGTGTACTGTTTAGTAGATAACACAGAAGAGAAAGTAGCTGGGGCACCTGGGTGGCTCAGTCTGTCGAGCACCAGACCCTTGATCTAGGCTCAGGTCATGATCTCATGATATTCAGGATCAAGCCCCATGTCAGGCTCTGTGCTGACAGTGCAGAGCTTGCTTCAGATTCTCTCTCTCCCTTTCCCTTTGCTCCTCCCTCCACTCACTCTCAAGTTCGCGCTCTCTCTCTCTCTCTCTCTCTCTCTCTCTCAAAATAAATAAATAAACATTAAGTAGGAGAAGGAGAAGAAGAGAAAGTAGCCAACTCAACCTGGAGGAATTCATCGGTTCAGCAAACATGAGAAAGGACCTTCTATGAGCCAAGTACAGAATGAGGACCTGGGAATACAAGGGTGAACAAATCCCAATCCTTGCCCCCAAAGAGGGTATGGGAAGTAGGCGGAGAGGACACCACATGTGGTTTGGGGCTGCAGGGGTTGTGGGTTAGGGGAAATTGATGCAAAGGGAACAGTCTGAGCAAAGAAAGGCTTAGAGGCAGGACAAAGCAGGATCAGCTAGTGGCTTCTCCACACCCACCCACTCTTTCCTCTGCTTGGGGAGGAAATGCAAATATTATTGTTTCACTCAATGCCATTTTTAAAGCTTGCTTATTCTCCACTACGGTCCCTCCTCCCAAGGGTCCCAGGTAGGTGAGCACTGCACATTGTCCAGAACATGTCCAGGCAAGCCCCCTCCCTCTTGTGCTACCTTAGTATTGAGGATGGTTTCCTTTCTGGAGAGACCTTCTCAACAACAGCCTGGCCCATTTTCCTTGGTTTTTGAAACCATGGGCCTCCCCCAACCCCCAACCTGCCTGAGGCTCCAGAGTCCCTCCACCCTACCAACTGGGATGGAAGGTACTATGGCCATGCTACAGGACGGGGCAGGGGATGCCCCTCAGTTCCAAGCTCCCCTCCCCTTCAGTCCCAAGAGAAGTTAAGTGGAAACCACCACCCAGCAGCTCCATTTCTTGAGAAACTACTGTGTTCGTTCACTCTTCAGTGGTGGCAGAGCATGGATATTAAGAGCTTGGGACCTGAAGTTCACATCCAAGTTCCACCACTTCCTAGCTGGGTAGCTTTGGACAAGTTACTTAAACTTGCTGTGCCTCCATGTCTTTATCTATAAAGTGGAGAATAGTACCTACCTCACAGGGCTGTTGTGAGGATTAAATAAAACAACACAGTAAAGTGCTTAGAAGCCTACCTGACACACAGTAAGAGCTCATGAACTATTAGCTGTTATTCAACAACGACTCTTTCTTGAGCTTCTATTGTGTGCCAGGATTGGGGCTGTAGGTATGAACCAAAGGCACCCGCTCCTCGACTCAGAGTTTACAGTCTGCTGGGGAGGCAAGCTGCTAATACTAAAGTAAGGACACAGTTATATAATCACTCACTGTGATGAGTGCTGCAAAGAAAATGGGCAGTATGAGTGGGGAGAATAACAGAAATAAGAGGAGGCATTGGACTTAGATTGGCAGTAGTGACATGTGAGCTGGGACTGAAAGGAGGTGCAGGAAAGAGGTGATGAGCCGAGAGTGGCATGCCAAGGCTCCGAGGTGGCCACAAACACTGTGCCATCGGAAACTGGAAGGAGAGGGCCAAAGTGGCTGCAATGCAGCAAGCTTGATGGAAAGGGCTCTGGTGGGGGGCGATGCATGGGGAGCAGGCGGAAGCCAGCTCCTGTTGGGCCCTGTGTGCCACATGAGGAAGTGAGTATTTTACTCTAAGTCAATGGAAAGCGAGCAAGTGTTTTGGGAATGGGCGTATTATTCAGACGTTATTTAATGTACATGTTCAAGAGATCACTGTGTTGATAACCTGAGTAGAATTGAGGATATCAGAAAGAAGTGGTGATAAGCAGGGAGGTGGCTCGTACAGGGACACTGGAGATATGCCCACAAATATAATCAACAGGACTCGGTGATAAAATGGTTATAGGAAGCGAGAGAGAGGCAGGATAAGATGCGTTTAAGCTGAGATGGGGAAAGACTGGAGGTGGGGTACAGGTGTCAGGCAAGGTAAAGGGTTGTCTTTGGAGATGTTAGGCAGGCAGTTCCATATAGAAATCTGGAATTCCAAAGAAATATACATTTAGGAGCAATCCATTGGGAATGAAAACATATAGATGTTATATCAAGTCATAAGAATGAGTAAAATCACTTGGGAGGGATTGTAGAGAGAGAAGAGAAGAGGGCCCAGGACCAGGGGCTCCAACATTTGGAAGGCAGGAAGAGAAACAAGAGATGGAAAAAGAGATTGACAAGGACCTGCCCAAGAAATAAAAGAAAACCAGTAAAAATTAATGTTTTAAAAAGGAAGGAGTGGTCCACACTGTCCATAGCTACCTCACTGTTAAGTATGATGAAGACAGAGAAGGAGACCTTGTGTATGACATCATGGCAGTGGTTGGTGACCTCGACAAGAGCAGCCTCATGAAGTAGAGGAGTGGGTGCCATATTGGATTAGATGGGTGCAAGGGAAGCATATGCAGGCAGTTCTTTTCAGTGCTTGAATCTGGGGTGGGTGGGGAGTAGAAGCTGGAGCAGAATGGGACGGTGTTCAAGGGGTGTTTTTCATCTTTTTAAAAAGTTGACAAGTTGGGCAGTTAAGAGCATTGACTAGAATGATCCAGTAGGGAAGGCAAAAGAACAACAGAGTAAAGGGGCGCCTGGGTGGCTCAGTCGGCTAAGCTTCCGACTTCGGCTCAGGTCATGATCTCACGGTTCGTGGGTTTGAGCCCGCGTCGGGCTCTGTACTGACCACTCAGAACCTGAAGCCTGCTTCAGATTCTGTGTCTCCCTCTCTCTCTCTCTCTCTCTCTCT
>CM053565.1:27452090-27487001 GCA_028646485.1 Cryptoprocta ferox | reverse complement strand
ACTTGTTACATAGGAAAGGAGATGCATCTTTTGTGAGCTCATGTTTTGTTGTTGTTGTTGTTGTTGCTGCTGCTGCTGCTGTACCCCGAAAAATTAGCTTCCTCTGAATAAAGGTTGATAATAACCTAAAAAAAAAAAAAACCAACAGAGTCAGGAGAGGGGATAAATATAGGGAGAAGGGCTCTGAGAGGTCCCATGGGACTGGGTCCTGAGCATGTGTGGGAAGATGAGCTTCTAAGGAGACAAGGGAGAAAATGAGGACAGATAAAGAAGGGTCTGTAGAGATAAAGAAGGGTTGTAGGGAAGTGAGGACTCAGCTCTGTGCAAGACCTTCCACATTTGATCCTCAACACAAATGCTGAAAAGTTAGTTTTATTTTCCTTGCTTTAGAAATGAGGGGGATGAAGCCCAGGAAATCTAAATCCCTTTACCCATCATCCTGTTCTTGAGCAGCCAAGCTAGAATGCAAACTCCACTTTGTTCAACCCAAAGATTATGTTCTCTTCAGCATGTCACCCAGAAAAGCTCACAAAACAGTGCTCATTACAGAGGGGGCACTCAATACATGTTCGTTGAATGAAGTATTGGTTGCAATCCAGCTTAGATACTGCAACCCAGCTTAGACACTGATTTAAATCCCTAGCAACCCAGCTTAGATACTGATTTGATGACCTGCAACCCAGCTTAGATACTGATTTGAATCTCTAGCAGCAGCAGAGCATAGATCCCCGGGGAGCAGAAGGTGTTGATGGAGGTGTGGGGGGTCACTAAAAGGAGTAGGAAGAGCTAAGATGAAGTTGGGGTGGATGTGCTAGCAAGAAAATAAAAGAAGAAAAGACAAGATCAGCATAAATTCACTGGGCTGCAGATCCCCACCCAGACTCCTGAAAGTTCTCAAGTCTCTGAGCTCACCTGTTCATCCCTATTGACAACCCTGAGCTTGTGCCCAAGTGTCTTTGGTCTGGACACCACACACCAGAATGCGGATGAACTGGGGTTCTCCTGGATTCTTGGCTGACCAGATGTTATGGTTTGGGGATCCCCAACAAAGAGGTTGAAGCTTTGGTTCTGAATCCAGCCCCCAGCCCCATCACATTCTAAGCTGTGTCGTTGCCAACAAGTCAACCTCTTAAAAATTGTGAAATATTTGTTGGCATGTTTTTCCTTGGTATTTCCTGTTTCTAGGAAATACCTGTTTCCCTTATCCCATGAGGCAAAAAAAACTTTGCACCATCTATTTCCTTAGGGAAGAAAAACTTCAGAAGCAAAGAAATAGAGACTCTGAGGTCTCAGGACACAGAAATTACATGATAAACTGGAATTAGGTTGCCTGATCCAAGATTGATTAAAGGACCCCTCCTCCCCCCATATAAAGAAGTAGTGGCATGGCAGAGACAGGCTAGCTGTTTACCAAGCCCCTGACCCCTTGGTCCCGGGCATGCAGGGAGATTATATTTGCCGGACACCCCTGCAGATATGCATAGCCATGTCACTGAGTCCTAGCAAATAGAATGTGATCAGCAGTGATCTGTGGCACTTCTAGGCCTGGGCCAGAAACACCTTCCAAGCTCAATCTTTTGATGTTCTTCCTTTGTCCCCTGACCCACTGCCAGCACACCCCATAGCTTTGGAAGCCACATACCAATGAGAAGGAGCCACCTACTGATGAGAAACATCCATTCGGTAGGTCAGGTGACTGACAAACTTCTACAGCATTTGAACTATCATACTTCTGTGGGATTAGCATCTAAGCCTGCCTCTGTTAATACAACTGGAGAAGAAGCTAATGATGAATAAAGCCTTAGTTGTGGTGGTGGTGGTGAGGTGAGAAAATAATAGGCCTTCTGCACCTAGGCTTGTGGGATCTGACAACAGAGACGGCCAGTGCCTCCTTTTCTAGATGGAGGTGGTGGAGTGATTGTGTGACATGTACAGAAAAGGAGGACCCCATGGAGACTCGCTCAGTTAAAAATCACCAGAGTGGCAAGGGAGCAGATGACTGCTCCCTGTGTGGCTGAGAGAGGCCCACACCTTATCTGAGAGACAGCCAGACCTCTTGCAATTGGGAATAAGGAGTGGCAGACACGATGGTGACCACAGTGATCAAGAGCCAGATAGGATAGGGTACGTCTCGGTGGAGACCTGCAAAGACCAGCCTGTCTCTCAGAACTTAGACAAAACCCCAAGAGAAATGCCGCAGGGCACAGGAGAAAGAATTGACCGAGAATTAAATTGTATTCTCCCAACACAATAGGAGCTTGAAACAGAAATTTCAGTGGAATATTTGCACATCTGCGTTTATGAACTAAGACTTTCACTTGCCGCTTCTCTGTGAAGGAGGCTGAAAATCCCAACCTGCGTTCCTCCTAGGAGAGCTGTGAGACCCAAAATCCAATAAAATTGGATTGAGGCAAAATCTGTGCCTCACAGAACCTGCACATGGCTCTGAACCAAAGCTTATCATTACCGCCATCTTTGTTGTCATTGGCTTCAGCCAATGTTGATGAAGGAGACTCAAGCATCCAACTCAGGGAACTTTTAAAGCATGAGAGCCATGCCTTTCTGGCAGCCTGCGGTGGGGAGGGAAAGAGGCGCATCCACTCCCTGGTTCATGCCCATAATCCCAACCCGGTGGGCCCTCAGCCCATAGGCCCTAATTCCAAACAAATGGCTCCTTCTCTGTCCCTCAACCTTCACCCTTATTTCAAGCAAAATAAGTCCTGTTTCCTAGAGGTCCATCATTGGCAACTGGCCCCACTCTGCAGAAGATGACAAGAGAGAGAAGGGACTTTTGATAAAGGAAAATAACTCAAGAACACTGCAGAATGTCATCACTTCACCCAGATTACACTGTTGAGCCCAGGGTGCCTGGAGTCCACATCCTCCCCTTGTCCCCAAGTAGGGACAAGATGACCTTCCCCTCCAAGAAGTCTCCCAGCAAATGGGCCTTATATCTCCCCACAGCCACTTACATCTTTACTATTTTTGGCCTTTAATGGAGACATTGCTTAATGGGAACAAACAGCATTCTGTATTCAAAATAATAGCTAATAGTAATGAGTGCATTTATTAACCACTTACCAGGTGCAGGCACTGTACTAAAAATGTTAATAACCCATTTCACCTCCCTCTCACCAAAATGATTATCCTTGTAACAAAGAGGAAGCACCTAAGGCTCAAAGAAGCTACATAAATTGTCCTAGATCCCCAAGATTGATTGTGGTGAAGTCAGAATCCTTCAGAGGCCAAGCTCTTACTTGTTACACTATATGGCATCCTGTTTTCTATGTTGTCATAGGCATCTGGTGTTCTACAAATGTGGGGGATCTGAGGCTTTTTAAAAAGAAAATGTTCACTATGATAAAGAATATAATATATCCATAAAGTGTAAACAACTGAGGCATAATTGAGCTGAGCTCTTCATTGAAATTTTCAGGAGGGTGGCTCAAGGAAATGCTCAACTACTCTGGTAATTGAGGAGTAAATGGAAATTGATTCTATTTCCAGAATCTGGACCATAAAGAGGAGGAAATCAAGGATTTATGGGAGAGTTGTTTCTTGTTCATTTTTTATTTTTTTTCTTCTAAAATAAAGTTTAAGAGCAAAGATAAAGGATGTAATAGAAGGGCAATCCTCTCTGATAGGAGAAAGAGAAGGAGATAAGGTCCCTTAGTTTGAGAAGAGTGTGGTGTCAGGTTGAGAAAATTTCCATCCCAATGGCCTCTGTTTTCTCGGGAACATTGATGGGTAGGTCATCTATTGTGACCAAGGGATTGGATGAGAATTTAGGGAGTGTTATGATCTGAATGTTTGTGTCTCTGCAAAATTCATATGTTGAAATCCTAATGTCCAATGTGATGGTAATTAGGATGTAGGGCCTTTGGGGGCTGATTCAGTCATGAGGGTAGATCCCCCCTCAATGGGAGACTCCTTATAAGAGACCCCACAGAGTTCTCAGGCTCCTTCTGCCACGCGAGGATACAAGGGTCTGCGACCCCAAAGAGAGCCCTCACACACCCCGCCCTGATCATGGACTTCCAGCCACCACCACTGTGACAAATACATTTCTGCTGTTAATATTTTTAAAGGAAGTGCATTATTAATCCTTACAGGCCAGCCTTACTTTGCACGGTACCTTATTAACTGAGACGTGGACATCAGAACCGTGTTCTCACTTGGCAAATCTCGGCTGCCATGGAGCTGGACAGAGTGAGGACTGCCTGTACCACCCTCGTTATGAGTGTGTCAGACTGCAACAATGCCTCCTAGCAAAACTCCCCAAAACTCAATGACCTACGCCAACAAGCATTTGTGTCACTGTCCGCTCTGTCAGATGGGGCCGCTCCACAGCAGCCTATAGATTAGCTGCACTTGGCTCTGGGCGCTGGGTGGCGTGCGGGCCTGTCCACAGATCCACACATTTTCCTTGGGCCAGCAGCTACTGGGACATGTTCTTTTCATGGAAGATCTTGGGAGCACAAGAGACCAAATTACACAAGCATATTTAAGGCCTCTGAATGCCTCGTTGGCATCTCATTGGCCAAAACAAGTCAAGATGGCCAAGCTAACACCAATGGGGTAAAGAAGCGGCTGCTGCCCACAGTGGGAGAGCACTACAAAGTCACACGGCACAGAGTAGGGATGTACAACTTTTTTCCAGGGGGAAAAACATTAAAATCCAGAGCCAATGGCCACAGTCAGCATCTTCATCCTCAGGACCAGCATCTTCTGGCTTGGCTAGAAGAACAGATTAGCAGGGAGCAGTCCTGAGATCCTCTGTAGCCCTGCGTGGGGTACATCAGCCTGGCTCGGAGCTGATGGCCTCCCCTTCCCTTGTGCCCCTTTCTAACTCCCAGGGACATCTTGGTTCCTCCCACTGTCTCCACGTACTACCCCCCCCCACCACCCAACTCTTCCTGTTTCCCTGTCTCTGACTTTTGCAAAGACGGATTTCTCGGCAACATCCAATTGAGCCAAGATAGAGCTTAAGCAAAAATCAGAATCAAATTGATGATAATAACCAAAATCCCTCACCTTTGCAGCCATTTCCTACCTGAACTTGACAGCTCTTTGAATTACACAGGGCTGCAAGTGTTATCCAGGTTCCCACTGCTTAAGTGAGGAAACTGAGGCTCAAAGAAGTTATGCAATTTGCTGAAAGTCTCACAGTAGCATAACAGTGGCCCTACCCGTACTTGAATACAGGTCTCTCTCCAGGCTCCAGTAATGGGAGGGAGAGAAAGTCATCATGCCCAGATCCTGAAAACAGCTCGGGTTTGGGAAAGTCAGACAGGATTGGGAAAAATGTCTGGGGGAAAGATGTGTCCACAAAGATTCCCTGCACACACTTCCCTCTGGAAGCTTGGTCTGCACGGCTATAAACACAGCCCAGCTCCCAGCCATCTCCCATTTGGACGTGGCCAGAGACATCCAGGCCACAAGCGTTCAGTGTCCTTCTGAGTGCCTTAAGAAGAGCAGATTTTCATCTTAATTCTAGGAACTGTATGAGTTTATTCATATCCATCACTGAGCACCAAAGAGACATCACTTTCTCCAGGGATTTTTCCTCCAGCCACTCTCCTCTCCCCGTTCTCTCCACCCACCCCATTCCTGCCCCCACCTTCTCTGGACATTAAGATCATCTCCCAGTTCAATTCGTTTGGAGATGGGATGAGAAATTTAAACAAAATCCATTCTGCAGTCTTTTTAGCTACAAAGTGGTATTGCTATGTTTTGGGGGATGATAGTAAAGTAAGGATTTTTTTTAAGTTAATGAATTGGCTGACATTATGATGTCAGAAGGACTGGAGCCAAAGGTGTTTTGCTAAAGGGAGTCTCCCCACCACCCCCCTTCCAGACGACACGGCACCCCTGGAGCCCATAGTACTTGTGACTGTTCACGCTGTTTACACACCCAGCTCCCCTGACTGCCTCTTTGTGGGAAGTTGTTTACATGAATTTATTTTGGGAAAATTCCATTAGACGGGACCAGGATTTCTTCACAAATCATTGCCTCTCACTTGTGTCTTGATCAAATCTGGGCAGGCACTCTTTCTTCAGAGCCCGGACTCCTTGTGTTTCTGTTAGGGGTTGGGGGAGGGGAGGTGTGGCGGGGACATGGAAGATAATGAAGCGCCCAAGGATGGGCTTAGAAAAAAGAGGTCTGTCTGGTGGGATCAGAAGCAACAGCCCCGGGAGAACAAAGGGGTCCCCACTGGCTTGGGGACCCCAGGCTCACAGGGGCAGTTTTCCAGACTACAGCTATATATGGACTTGCCCATCTGTGCCTGGCTCTGTGTGACGCTGCCAGAGCACAGAGACACATCAGTGATGCTCCCTGACCTGAAGACGCTCAAACCTAAAGAAAGAGAAAGCGACAGAAACAAACAATTCAATCAAATGGTCATGGGATATTTGTGGGGTCTCCAACACCCTTATCCAACCCAGCCTTCAGTTAGTCATTGAACACATTGATTCCTTCTGTGAACTCATTCCTGCTATTCACTCTGTTGAGGAGAATCCCCAATATTAGATGCACCCCGGTTTGCTCCCACTGGTTTGGCGGTACGGTATCATGTATGCACAGACCACATCGTTGCTTCTTTAGTGCCCAGGCAACCCCTTCTTATTTCCCAAAGAAGGATTTACTGGATCCCGACTAGGTGCCAGTCCCTGTGGTTCAGAGATGCTGAGACATGAACCTGGCTGCGCAACAGCTCAGCCTTGGTCCAGTGCAAAGGGGAAGGGAATGGGGACCACAGATAAGCCACACAGCAGACACCTGGTTCCTGCACAGAGGAAGTTGGCTGTTGTTCCGGGTGCACTCCAAGGGCTGGGAGGGCTGACGCAGCTCCCAGCAGTACCTCAGCACCACCATGGGGCAAGGCACCCTCTGCGGTCATCTGCCCAGCAAGCCTGGCCTCCCCCTCCAGAAGCACTCCTCCTGGCACTGCAGACCGATGAAGCTCATGGTCATAAAGTTCCCTGAGCAATCCCCGGCAAGGTCTGCTGCCCTGGATGGTTTTCCTCGTCTCTACTAGGACGAAGCTGCACCATCAGTTTTGCAGATATGTTAGCCACAAAAAGCTGGATGGAAACAAAAGTGTGGGCAGTGCCCATGGCTCATGTTTACTGAGCACTTACTACACAGCAGGCATCGATCTAAATGTTTCACATGCATCGATCCACTTAGTCTTCACAGCAACCCTATACACTAGGTACTTACTAGAGATTAGCAAACTCAGAGAATACGAAGTACAGTAATTTGCTTGAAAATCCCATATGCGACCCAGAGGAAAATATGGTTCCTTTTGCTGATGAGAGGGTGGGGTTCACTTTGCCCCTACTTATCTGACCATAGACTCTCGGGGCTGGAAATAAAAAGGCTGTGCTTTGCAGACACTGATCCATGCCTCCTAGGGATTTAAAAGCCACCAAGCCCCAGGGTCCCCGGAAGTAGAGAGGCAATCGGGTAGCCAACAGTGAGCATCCACTTCAGACTCAAATCTGAGGTCGTATTGCAGTTCTGTGCCTCACCAACAAGGCAAGTCACTTCAGCAAATTCCTTAAACTTTCCAGATCTTGCTTCCCTTGTAGGGTTGTCATGAGCACTAAGTGAGAGCATGGATTCCAAGCACCCAAGGCAGCATTTGTGGCAGATATTCAAAAATCCTGGTACTGTTATTCTTCTCCAGATGGGTACAAGAGGCAGGTGTTTGGAGGGTACTGATGTGAGATGTGACGCCATTATGGGCTATTCCTTGAGCCCCAGACTAGCTCTAGCTATATTTGAGGGATAGAGACCAGAGAGGCACTGGCCTTATTTAACTTTATATCCCCCACTGCTCTCAGCAAATTTCCCTGAATATTGTAAGTGCTGTTGGATGAATGAATGCCTTAGTGGATGGATGGATAGATAGATGGATACTTGGATGGATGGATGGATGGATGGATGGATGGATAGCCCAAACTGGTCAGTTCTCTATAAAAAGTTCCACCATACCCCAGTACATGTCTCATTTCAACACCTCAGGGAAACACTCCAGTCTTTGACCCCTCCCCACTCTTCCAAAACCTCGGCTCATCCTGCCAGGTATTTACTTGCTACCTCTCTGCTCAGCCCCTTCACAAGAACACATTGTCCCACTATCTGCTAGTTAGCGACTCTGGCTTCGGCTCCAAACAGTGTCTTCTGAAACCACACTCCACAGCCCATGGGCCAACTTCATGCCAGTTCCCAGTTGTGCCCTCCCCAACCCCAGCCTGTGCACAGTGCTTTCAGGTTGCTGGGGAGGAGGTAATGTGCAGGCATTCATTCCCTGGAGCCCCAGTCCCTAGGGACCTGGGCTGGAACAGTGGTGCCTGTGTATCTTGGCATTCCATGGCCAGACTCCAGCCACGCACTGAGGTTGTTTCATGCACAGCCTTAAGTGTTCTGTGCTCTGCCCACTCAGGAGCCAGGAGGAGGCCCAGCCTGAGGCTCTGTCGCCCTCCCTTGGTAGTGGCTAGAGGTGAAGAGACAGCCCAGCCTCCAGCAGGGTACAGGAGCCATGGCCTGCTATAACTTCCCAGGGGACCCAGAGCAGCCCTCCGGCTGCTGTCAGTCCAGGTGCAGCTGGATCCCCAAGGTCAGGGTTGCCCAGCACACCCGTGCACCACCAATGCCACTATAGCTCCTGTTCTCACCATTCCTAATCCCAGAAAAATTCCCTGATACCTTGGAGAATTGTCCCTTCCCCTTAAAGATGCAGTGGTACCAAGAAAACCTCAAGTCCAGAGTCTTAGGGGATAATGCATGTCATCTTCCTAGTTTCGTACCTGATGGGGAAGGTAGAAAGAATAACATGACTTCTCTCTCGAGACTGGGGAGATTGCTGAGGCTATGTTTAGGCTTCGGGGGCGTTCACTGGCCTTTGCCCTTTCTACATCTCAGGTCTCAGTTTCAGGTAAGAAGGGCCCACATTCCAGCAGGGGTCCAGGGGGTCGGATGCTAATTAGCAATTATAGATTCAGTGGAAGTGCACCAGATCTCCACCTGCCTGAGGTCACTCTTGCTAGTCACTCCGTTGAAGGTGAATCCCATGCAGGTTGACACAGATGAGAGGCACCTCTGGCTGGGGGAAGGGCAGCTTGTGCCCCACACACTGTCCTCCACAGGGTTGATGGGAAGCCTAGCCAGAGGCTGCTGTCTGCCATTTCCCAATCACTTTACCCTTCCGTCCCAGGCTTCTCTTGCCCAGAGACCCTGGTGCAACCTTCTCCCAGGGAGTCCATGCCCTGTGCCTCAGTGCTGCCCTCTCCTGGACGCTACCTTTGACTATAGCTTCCAGAAAAATACGCATTTTGTGGAGCAGATGAGGAAGTAGAGGAACTGCTCTAGATTCACTTCCATCAAGTATGACCTGGAGCCCACCCCCAGGGTTAAGTGTATCTGCTCGATGCTGCTTGAAAAGACATCAATACCTGGCCCACCACCTTCCCTGCGGGGTCCTCGCCCAGCACCAACCTGGAGAGGAACAAAGAGTGGGGAGGCATCCCGAAAGACACAGTGGGTACCTGAATAGTCCAAGCTGAAGGTTAGTTCCCAAAGACACTGTCAGCTACTGGTTTGGACTAAGGTTACCTGATTGAGCCAAAATGTAAGGGCGTTTTTCCTTTCCACCTTCCTTCGTAAGGAAGACAGAATCCATGAGAAAGAATTGTCACTGCGGTGATGGGAGCCCAGCACTCATCCTGGCTGAGAATGAGCGCTCAGTAAAGTAACTGCAATTATTATTTTCATCAAAACAAAGTTTATAATTCCCGTGTCTCAAATATCATAGAGATTAAAAGAGGCTTTCTCTCTCTCTGAGTGATCCCACTCAAGCGGGGTCTATAGGTGCAAAGGCCTGGCCTGACACCCACAGACCACTCAGTTCCATGGCTGAGGCCATAGCCCCTCACCACTGAGCAGAGGAAGGTTCTTGTTGGCGGCCTGCAGGCCCAGGCTGCAAGAGATGGAGGGGAGGGGAGGGATAGAAGAGAAAGGCATGGGGGGTGGGGTGACTCCCATTCATCACTGCTGGTCCTGCCCAGATGCTTGGGACAGGAGTTTGGGCTTTGCCCCAGGCCAGGCTTACTGAGAGCAAGACCATTAGCAGGGAGCCTGGGCCACCCAGAGGAACGAAGGTGCTCAGCCTTCAGCGAGGGCAGGAGAGGAGGTCACCAGGACGGCTTCCGCCATGTCCATCAAAGAGCGGGGTTTCAGGACACCAGCAATGTTCTGTTCTTCATGTGGGGGCTGGTTATAAGGTGTGCTAAGCTGGCGAAAATCCCCCAGCCTGTATGTTTGGCATAAGTGCAGTTTTCTGCACTTCTGTTATACTTTGATTACAAGTTTGGGTTTTTTTTTTAAGTTTATTTTTTTTAATGTCTTATTTATTTTTTCGAGAGGACAAGCAGGGGAGGGGCAGAGAAAAAGGGACAGAAGATCTGAAGCAGGCTCTGTGCTGACAGCAGCGAACCCAATGTGGGGCTTGAACTCATAAACTGTGAGATCATGACTTGAGCTGAACTTGGATATTCAACCAACTGAGCCACCTAGGTGCCCCTAAGTTTACTTTTTAAAGTCACCCCAAAAAAAAATGCCCTCCCCACAACCTCTGGGTTCTTCACAGCATCTGCCTGGCTAGACAGAGGGGGGCATCCTTGCAGGTGTTGGTGTTAATTGTCTGGTTTAATCTAAGTCATTGAGAGATCGGGTCAGGTCAGGGGAGGTTTTACTCTTTGACCGCAAAACTCAGAGTCTGACTTTGATTCATTCATTCACTTAACAAGTTTAGATGCACTACATGTTTATACTTAGCATGTCCTAAATGTGCCCCCAGAAACCTGTCTGGGCTCCACTAACCCATGCATCACCACGTAGCCATAGACAGACCCCAGAACTTGTGCTGCCGCCAACGGATTAGCTGTGCTGCAAATTCTCCTTTGGAAAATTCGCAGGCTCCATTGCTTCCTTCCCTCCCCCGGGTCAGTCCCTGGTCTATCTCTTCATCCTCTCACCCCTGGGCCATTACAGTGGCTCCCTACCCTGTATCCTTGTTGCCCTTGAAGCCAACCCTGAAGCCTGCTTTGAAGCCTCATTGCCCTTGAAGGTGACTTCCTAGGCTGTCATCAGAGATCGTGTCATTCATTACCAAAAACCTTCAGTGGCTCCCGACTGCCTATAGGAAAAGGTTCTAAACCCTCCGCTTCACTGACCAGGCCCTGCATGACCCCGGCCCACCTCCCATAACACTTCTCTGCTCACTACCACCCACTGCAATGGACCACGCTCCACCCCCGTGCTCACCTAGCACGAGTTTACTTACATGCAAACTCACATCATTGTCTTGTTGCCAAATACTCTCCCCCTTCTCCATCTGTTGATGTTTCCCTCAGCCTGCAGGGCTCTGAGAAGCCTTCCCCAATCACCTGATCCGACTTTATCTCTTTGCTGGGCAGCTCCTACGTGCTATTGTCTTCCATACCATTCTGCCTCATCTCGTCATGATGATTATGCAATCAGAAAGGCCAGCTGACTCTCCCTTCAAAATGTTCCAGAATCTAGACATTTTCCACCACCTCCAATGCTACACCCTGGTGCAAGTCAAGATTTTTGTCAGGATTTCTGCAATTGCTTCCTAACTGGAGAGAGGTCCCCAACCACCTCTCTGCCAGGTCCTACAGGACAGGGTCCCCAGCCGCCCCTCTTCAAGATCCTACAGGACAGGGTGCCTACCACATCCTGCCAGGTCCTACAGGAGAGCATCTCCAGCCACCTCTCTGCTGCATCCTATAGGACAGGGACCTACCACAGCCTGAAAGGTCATACAGCACAGGGTCCAGCCACCTCTCTCCAAGGTCATGCAGGACAGCATCCCCAGCCACCTCTCTGCCCAGTCCCAATAATTTTTTCAATCATTTAAAAATATAAAAACCAGGGGTGCCTGCATGGCTCAGTCAGTTGAGCATCCGACTTCAGGTCATGATCTCACAAGTTCATGAGTTCGAGCCCTGTGTCGGGCTCCCTGCTGTCCATGCAGAGTCAGCTTCAGATCCTGTCTCCCTTTCTCCTCCACCCCCCCACCCACACTCTCTTTTTCTAAAATGAAGAAACATTTGGGGCACCTGGGTGGCTCAGTCGGCTAAGCGGCCAACTTCGGCTCAGGTCATGATCTCACGGTTCGTGAGTTTGAGCCCAGCTTGGGGCTCTGTGCTGACAGCTGGGAGCCTGGAACCTGCTTCAGATTCTATGTGCATGTCTCTGTCTCTGCCCCTCCCCAGCTTATGTATGCTAACGATTTTGCTCGCTCGCTCTCTCTCTCAAAAATAAATACACATTTTAAAATTTTCTTAAAAAAAAGAATAAACATTTAAAAAAAGAAAAAATGCTTGGCTCACAGGCTGAAGAAAATCAGGCAGCAGGTCATTTGGCCCATGGCCTACTCATCTTAAAGGCTGAATTGGCAACACCCCAAGGAAGGTAGAAGGATGGGTTAGGGTTAGAGTAAACAATGGCTCCACGCTGTCAGTCTCCTCAACGCCTGGAAAACACACAAACATACAGTCTATCTGGTAGACGGAAAGAGGGGCGATGTGAGGGTAGAAGCTGGGTGTCCCCGTGAGCTCTAACCCGGATAAGGACATCATCAGGATTGTAGTGGAGGAACATAACTCAGCAGTGAAGAGAGACTGGTGGCAGTCAGGCTGAGAGACAGTGGCTCTAGTGCAGGCGATGACACCCTGGTCCTGCTGATACGCCTACAAAAGCCAGCTGTTAACTAGTCCAGAGCTTTTGTGAGCCAGCTGTCGATCACAGTCATTATTTCACAATTAGATTTTATCAAATTGCGATGGAATAGATTACACTTAAAATAGTAGTAAGTACTCAAAAGTAGTTAAGTACTGAAAAACTCATCACTTTCTCGTTATTTTGTGACATTTTACGTGAGCTTTGCTCTTCCAACGTTTCACATCTAGCATATCCGGACGGTGGAAGCGCTACAAGACAGCCGGCCAGGAGGCACGTACCCCTCCCGGACTCTGCATTTCACACCAGCAGCTTGAAACTGACCGCGGTGGGAATACCGACACCACAGAAATGGACAAATGCTACAAATCAGGGCTTTTCTTCCCACCCCCCGCCAAAGAATCCACTGTTGAACATTTACCAGCACACCACTGGGCACCAGGTGAGAGAAGATGGGTGGGATCTTGGGCCTTGGGGGCATAAGTGGAGAGGAGGTGAGGGCGAGGGTAGAATCCGCTCAACCAGGTAGTTTTACAGAGATGAGACACACAGAGGAGGAAGAGAAGGATGCCTCTACGATCTATTTAGAAGGAAGCACTTCCAGCCCAAAGACTTGGCTGTGCCCTTCAGCTGAGCGCCTTCTCACAAGCGTCCTGGGTCGACAGCCCCAGGGTGAGCCTGGGAGCCCCCTGGCAGCCCTGTGCGGTAGGAGGAAGGAAGCGCCTGCCTAAGATCTCCGGGGAGGTCGGCCAGCACCACAGCCCCACTCTGTTTACATCTCATATATAGCTGCGTGCAGAGCTATTTGGGCACCCACAGCGCAGCGCGACTGGGTCTGTGTGTATTTATAACCGCACAGCCTGTGTGTGGACAGCCCCACATATAGATCTCACCTACATCATTCACACATCCCCGAGGTGCCGGGCCTGCTTACTGACCTCACGTCGACGGGGGGGCCTGCCCGGTCATTGACTCTGATGGGAACCGTCCTCTCCCAGCCAAAGGCAGGCGGCCCACCTCCCACAGCCAGCGCCCGCCTCCCTCCCACGGACCTGAGGGGCCGGCTCTTCCTGGTAAAGCTCTGGAGAGGAGAGGCGAGCTATAAACATGCGCAGGCTGACCCGCATATGGAAATGAGGCTCAAGGTTGGGCCTGGCGCCCAGCCACAGGCCTGTGGCCTCGCTGCCGCCAAGTATCTTTAGCATGAACTTCATTAACATCACCCGCTCCCCCGCCCCCCTCCAATCTCTCTCCTCCTCTGCCCTGTCTTACACTCAGTTTGTGGTGTCTCTTTCCAGGCTGCGGTCTTCTTCTTAGGTCTGCACGGAGGGCTGGGCTCCATCGCCCCCTCCTATCTGACAATATGACAATAATAATATAATCACAGCTTCCAGTTACTGTGCTGGGCACTTCTATCCCTTATCTCCCCGAATCTTCGCAAAACCCTATTTTATAAATAAGGAACCCGAGGCTGCAGGGAGCAGGTCACTCAGTGAAGAGGTCCCGGGCTAAAGAGGTCAAGGTTGGCATAGGCATCTGGGGCTCCGCCACACAGCAGTCCCCAAGTGACATCTGCCAGGCAGGGAGCACAGCTGCATACAGGGGAAAGAAGGTAAGGCTGGGCCGAAGGCCACCATAGCACAGGTAGAGAGGAGAGAAGGGTCGGGATGGAATGAGAATCAGCCATGTAGTTTGGGAGAGATGAGGGAGAAGGAAGTAGTGAAGGATGTCTTCTTCTAGAAGATCCCCTGGCCTTGCAAGCTGCTGGTTGGGGCGCAGAGAAGGGGGGAGGGCTCTCCCCAACAGTCATACCAGGCTCAGTTTCCTAAGCAGTCTGTTTGTACTGGAAGCCCTCTTTGAAGACACGGGCCAAACAGGAACCCTAGACCTTCAAGAATGTCAAGACCTCATTTCTTCACTGACCTTGCAGGCCAGCCTTGGGGAGGGGTCTGGCCACCGTGGGGAGAAGAGACGGGAAGGAGATTTCTGTTCTCAGTGACCAGTGTCTGTGGAAGATTCTCTGTTCTTTGCTCCCTCTGACACCCCAACACAGACCGGGGTTAAGCCCTGGCTGGAGTTGGCCTCACCCCCTGACCCCATCAGGCTTATCACTGTCCTTTGCAGGTTTGTCCGCCACAGTCCAAGAGCGTGAGCTCCCTCTCCCGTTATGTCCTTCCTTCCCCTCTTTCTCCCCTCCCTCCCTTCTACCTATTCCCTTTCTCTACAGTTCTAATGGACTGTTCTTTCTGGAGTCTAACCACTAGCAGCTGCCCTTCAGTTCCCACCCACTGCTCCTGTTTCTGTTCTCTGGGGCCCTGCAGAACCATCGGTAATAGAAACAATGACAATAATGAAGATGCCACCAAGGGTGATGGCACATGTTATTCAGGTCTTGTTTTGTACTGGGAACTCTGCATGCATTATTTCACTTAATCCTCATAGCAACCCCACTGGATAGGTTCTCCTCTACCCATTTCAGAGACGGAGGAACTGAGACTTTTGGAGGATCCCACATTGCACAGCCAACAGGCGGCAGAATTAGGATCTGGACTCGGGTCATCCAAATGAAAAGCCAGTTCTCTCAACCATTGGGTTTCTTTCCGTCTTCCATATGCAAGCCTTCAAATACTAAAGGATCTTCACTTCTTCACGGGCTGAGACAGTTTGCTTCGTGGCCACACGCCTGCCGAGTGCCCAGTCATCCAGTCCAGTGGCTCATGCTGGGGTGACACTGTGTGTCCTTGATCTGGATTTTTCAGGGCTAAGGATATGCCTTTAGCCACATGCCCCTCAGCCTCCTCAGAGGCCCTGTCAGCCAGCGTCGGCTTTTAAGCAAGAATGCATTAGCCCTGGGTATCCAGCTTCTGGCTTCCAGAGACCTAGAGGTTCAACCACAAAACGGAGATAATGGGATGAACTGTACCACACATCCACTGGGTGCCATGCCTGCCACCCCCATGAAGACACTCGAGGTGACCCATTTGGGGATCTTCCCTAAATCAACCCCCACCCCTCCTACTCCTCCTTGATTCTGTGCGGTGGGTCCTCACAGCTTCACTCAGGTGGAACGTGTCCTCTGCCTGCTGCTCCCGGGGCCTCGGCCCATAATAAACCCAGATGAAATGCAAGTCCGAGCCCTGCGCGCTGTCGTCACAGTAAACAGCCCGGACACGAAGCCCGCCTCCCTCACTCCCCAGAAGATTAATAAATCAGATTCAGACGCCTATTGTTCTGGACACAGTCAGAATCAATTGCAGGATTTTAAATCTCTCAGCACAGAGCAGCTGGCTGGCTACGAGAGGCCCCGCCATGTCTCTGGGAAAGCTGGCCGAGGATGGAAATAAGAGAGAAAAAAAAGGACCAAATAATCAATAGTTACCACGAGCTTGTGGCCATCTGCACCCAGTCTCCTTCAGGAGACAGGTCCCCCACGCTTACCGTGATGCTCACTTAGTGAGGGGAGGGGGAGGGGTGCAAGTCAGCCTGGGAAGAGAGGGGACCAGAAAGAGGCAGGTCTCGGATGGGTGGGGTCGTTCCCTGCCCACCTCCTAACCTCTCCAATGCCTACCTAATTCCATCTGCAAATGTTTCATTCTTTCAAAAGTGAGAGCAATCACTCCCTGAAGCCACGGGGTGACTGCTAGTTTGTTATCCCAGAATTCCCAAGAAGAATTCATAGAAATCCTTGTATCTTAGACTAACTACCACTCCCTTGCCACCCCCCACCCCCCAGGCATTGGTCTTGTTGTTGGGTTTTTTTTTTTTTAAATACCCTACTCTCATGGGAGACACAGTGTGCCTGCCACTGCCGCCTGAGTGGCTGCTAGCATTTTCCCTAGCTGTTTATGTGGAAAATCATAAAAATATTTGGTGGACGAAAAAAGAGAGGGGAAATGCTTTGGTGGTCTGATGCAACAGAAATGCTTTAAAAAAAAAAAGTGGGATGTCTTATTCTAATCCAAAAGCATGCATAAACGCCGTATTGATTGAGAAGTACTAGGTGGAAGGAATATTTTTCTCAGAGACCCGCCCCACCCCACCCGCTCCAAGCAGACAAAAGCACTGTTGGCAGCTGGCAGAGGGTTAGTCACTTATAATCCAGCCACAGGGTTTGGGAAGAGCTGAAAGCAGAAATTCTTGCGGGCTGTGTTTTACCCCGGGTCTGGTATTATGCTCCTGCCCCGGCGGCCTGAGTCTGTTGGCTGAAAGAGGAGGCAATCCTGACGGTGACGGTGCGGATGGTGGCAGTGCTGGTGTAGATGCTGTTGTTGCCACGGCAGCTGATGCCGATCAGAACACGTTTGTCTGCCTTGTACAGTCAGGAAACCTCCTCACATGCATTCTCTCCTTTGATGCTCAAAGGGATCTCCAGAGGGAGGTGGGCTAGGAATCATTGTCACATCATGCCCATTCCATAGAGGAGGAAAACAAAGCCCAGAGAAGCAACGTGTCTTGCCCAGGAGCATACCCCTTGTCAATGGCAAAGCCAACATTCAAATCCTGCAGATAAGCTTTATACCGTGTTACTTTGGACTCTCAACAGCACTGCCCAATAGAAAGGTAAGTGAGCCACATATGTCCCTTGAAATTTTCGAGTAGACACATTTTTAAAAAATAAAAAGAAACAAGAGAAATTGATTTCAATAATACACCTCGTATAACCCCGTTATATCCAAAATATTATTTTAAAATGCAATCAGCGAGAGGCGCCTTGGTGGCTCAGTTGGTTTAGCGTCTGACTTTGGTTCAGGTCATGATCTCGCGGTTCGTGAGTTTGAGCCCCATGTCGGGCTCTGTGCTGACAGCTCAGAGCCTGGAGCTGGTTCAGATTCTGTGTCTTCCTCTCTCCATGCCCCCCCCCACCCTTGCTCATGCTCTGCCTCTCTCTCTCAAAAATAAATAATAAAAAACATTATAAATAAATAAATAAATAAATGAAATGTAATCGATGCAAAAATTATTCATGTGACAGTTTACACTCTTTGTTTGCATATTTAAGTATCTGAAATCTGGTGTGTATTTTGCACTTTGAGCTCATTCTCATTTCACCATGGCTAGTGGCTACATTATGGGCCAGCATCAGTCTAGAGGGATTCAACAGAGCTTTCGTACTGAGTGTGGTCCTGAGAGAATCTCAAACAAAGGGAAGCATCACTGTTGCTTGACTCATCTTCAGGCCCAAAGAGGAGAGCCTCTCATCTCAACTTGAGCTCCCCGTAATCAAGCAGGCCAAGCGCAAGATTCACTTCAGCTCACAACCTGTATTTTTCCTCTTATCTGCCTCCTCTTCCTTCTCCTCCTTCTTGAGTATCACTTGCTAAAACATCTAATATAGATGTTAGCACTGAGTGATTTGCTAGCCATCAACAAGCAGCAACGTGGTCCCCACTTTCTGAAGGTTTTCTGACCCCCCAACCAAATTATGCGCGTGGTACACCAGGCACGGTGCCCCCTCTGAGTGCATCAGGTGCTCATATTGTGCTTTGCGAAGGAGATAAGGATGGAAAGAGAAAAATAAGGAAGAGAGAGAGAAGAACAAAGGAAAGGAAGATGGGAGGGAGGGAGTAAAGGAAGGGAGGAAAATGTACTGGGTTGAAAAGCGTCCCCAAAATATTCATATTCACCTAGAAGCTCAGAAGATAACTTCATTTGTAAGTAGAGTCTTTGCACATTTAATCAGTAAAGATGAGGTCATACTGGAGGAGGGTGGGCCCTGATCCAATGTCTGATATCCTTAGAAGAAGAGGAAAATTTGGACATGGACCCGGGGGGCATGGGAAGAACATCCAGCAAAGACAGAGTTAGAGACCGGGGGATGCACGTGTCTGCAAGCTGAGGAACACCAAGCATTGCCACGGCCATCGGAAGCTAGGAGAAAGGCACGGAACGGACTCTCCCTCAAAGCATCCAGGAGGAACCAACCCTACCAACACCTTTCGGACCTCCACAACTGTGACAGAATAAATTCCTCTTGTTTTCAGCCACCCTGTTTGTGGTAATGTTATGACAGCCCTACGAAGCTAATACAGAAGGGATAGGCAAGTCAGACATTTTTCTGAAGAACAGATACATGACCAAAAAGAATTTTCAGTTGAGAACATGAACTCGATGTTGGCATCCCTATCCACATCCCTATCCACATCCCTATCCACATCCCTATCCACATCCCTGTCCACATCCCTATCCACATCCCTGTCCACATCCCTATCCATTCAGTTCCTAGTGAAATCAAATCAGCTTCTCTCTCCCTCCTCCTCTCTGGTCACACATTCTGATGACTATACCTGAGTCCCAGGTTTGCTATGAGGAGATAAAACCTTACAAAGAACCAACCAGTGGTTGCCAGAGGGAAGGGGTAGAGGGAGGGCACAAAGGGTGAAGGGCAGCGGGAGACACAGGCTTCCAGCTGTGGAATGAATAAGTAAGTCACAGGGATGAAAGGCACAGCATAGGGAATAGACTCAATGGTATTGTAATGGCGTTGTGTACTGACAGATGGTAGCTACACTTGTGGTGAGCACAGCATAACTATAGACTGGTCCAATCTCTGCGTCATATATCTGAAACTAATATAACATTGTGGGTCAACTATACTCAAATAAAAAAACAATTAGGGGCACCTGGCTGACTCAGTCGGTTGAGCGTCCAACTCTTGATTTCAGCTCAGACCATGATCCCAGGGTGATCATGGGATCAAGTCCTACATCAGGCTCCACGCTGAGCATGGAGTGTGCTTAAGGTTCTCTCTTTCCCTCTGCCCCTCTCCCCTGCTCATGTTCTCTCTCTCTAAAATTAAATAAATAAATAAATAAATAAATAAATAACTTGAGAGTTAAACTTTAAAATGAGGGATTCGAGTATTTCAAATATTTTCTGCTGGAAGAATCATTTACTCTGCGTGACTGCTGAGGACAGGACAAAGCCTAATGAATAAGAGACAGGGGAAAGCAGTTTTATCTCCACCTGCGGAACTTTTTGAACAAGCAGAAGGATGGATGGCAAGCGTGCTGCCTGATGAGCAGGCCTGATGAACTCTGGCCCGGAGAATATCAAAAAGAGGAAAGATGAAATCTGGAAATTTCATCTTTCTGACATCATCAAAGGAATTCCTGTTTGGATCAGAGAATAAACTGGGTAATCACAGAACCCTCTTCCATCTTAAAGCTGATCACCTGATTCCGAGTTGTGGTCTAAGGGCAGTACGTTCTGAGAGGCCTGAAGTAGCCACTTCTCACAGGCCAGGCTCAGACAGGCCGTGGAAGGTTGACACTATAGATGAGGTTCTGGGTCTGCTGGGCCCCAACCTCCAAGAGCCGTGACCTGTTCCCCATAACACATGACCTTGCCCCTCGTCTTGACTGATGAGATTCACAAGCGTTTTGACTAATATGAAGACTCGAATCCCAGAGATGTAGGGGCTAGAGCAAAAGGTTGGTTGTATAAGTAGGAACACAGCAAGTCATCACTACGTGTGGGTTAAATTTACAGGGGAGCAGGAAATATGAGTAAATAGGAAAAACCCAGAGGTAAGAAAAGCAGAAAAAAAGCAGACTTCCACTGTTCTGCTTGTTTATCTGCACATCAAACTACTCCAAACCTTAGTGGTTCAACCCAAAAACCTTCAGTCATATATCATAAATGTGTGGGTTAGGGATTCAGGCAGGGCTCAGTGGGTGATTCTTCTGTTCTGCATGGTATTGATGGCAGTTACTGCAAGGTAACAGGCTAGCAGATGGGCTGGTGCAGAGTGTCCTCAATGGTTTCATTCATGTGCCTGGTAGCTTGGCAGGGACCGCTGGAAGGCAGGCTCACCCGGGGCTCTAAACCAGAATGTCTAATTATGGTGTCTCCAGGACGGCCTTTCAGGGTCATTGGATTTCTTTGCTTTTTTTTCTTTTTAAAGTTTATTTACTTATTTTGAGAGGGAGAGATGGAGAGAAGCATGAGCAAGGGAGGGGCAAAGTAAGAAGGAGAGAGAGAATCCCAAGCAGGCTCCTCGTTGTCAGCACACAGAGCCTAATGACACGGGGCTCCATCTCACGAACTGTGAGATCATGACCTGAGCTGAAATCAAGAGTCGGATGCTTAACCCATTGAACCACTCAGGTGCCTCCAGGTCACTGGATTTCTTATAGGCAGGTCAAGGCCCCAAGAGTGAATATTTCAGTAAACGAGCTAGAGCTGCATGGCCTTTCATGATGAAGCCTTAGAAGTCACATAGCATCGTTTCTACCATGCTGTATTGGTGGAAATAAACCCACCCAGATTCAAGAGCCAAGATATAGAGCCCAGCTCTCTATGGCGGGCGGGGGGGGGGGGGAGGCGCCAAAGAATTTGTAACCATGGTTTAAAACCACCACCTCAGGGTGGAATGAAACGAGAAGAGTTGCTTTCTAGTTCACAGCCCCCATGAGTGGCCTCATCCTTACAAATAAACCCTCTTTTTACTTGGTTAACTTGAGTGTCATTCTGTGCCTTGCAACCAAAATAGTTAAGCTTTGTCTCTCAAAATTGAATATTGAAGTCCTAACCCCCAGGACCTCAGAACATGACTGTATGTGGAGACAGGGTCTTTATTTTATTTTATTTTATTTTATTTTATTTTATTTTATTTTATTTTTAAAGAATGGGTTTTTTTTTTAATTCTTTTAATGTCTTATTTTTGAGAGAGAGAGAGAGAGCGCGCGCACAAGCATGAGAGGGATAGAGAGAGAGGGAGACACAGAATCCGAAGGAGGCTCCAGGCTTTGAGCTGTCAGCACAGAGCCCGATGCAGGCTTGAATTCACAAACTATGAGATCATGACCTGAGCCAGACTCTTAACCGACTAAGCCACCCAGGCGCTCCGAGATAGAGTCTTTAAAGAGGTGATTCAGGTAAAATGAGGTCATTAGGGCAGGCTCTGATCCCATATGACTGGTCTCTTTATCAGGAGAGATTAGGACACAGACACACACAGAGGAAAGACCATGTGAAGACACAGAGAGATGGGCATCTACAAGCCAAGGACAGAGGCCTCAGGAGAAAGGAACCCCGCATCTTGGTCTCAAACATCCAGCCTCCAGAACTGGGAGAAAATAAGCTTCTGTTGTGTAAGCCCCCCTGTCTGTGGTACTTTATGAGGGCCACCCCAGCAGACTAACACAAGGTCTGACCACGCATGCGTGCACAGTGTGGGTGTCCTGCTGCAAACCCATGCAAAGGGGAGCGTGGGCCTGCAAGCCTGCTGGTTAGAGCAGGTGTGGCCACGTGCAGACAACTCCCGTGCGCTGTGAGATCGCAAAGCATACTCGGAGCACACAGCTCACTGCCTCCTCAGTGTGCGTCCTCTGGAATCAGGAGATACGGGATGGATGACTCATTCGTCCCATCACCACTCCTGGCAAAGAAGGCATTGACTGACACCGTTTATAAAGGCAGCCACGTGTTTTTCTTGGGAAAGAGAAACAGTCTTGGTCCAGCTTTCTTACAAATACAGGCCTGTGCCCATGAATTCACACGTGCATGCATGCGTGCACACACCCCCTTACACATCCATACATTCTACCCTCTGCACTCCCTCTTGGACCCACAGTGTCACCCATCCCATGCCAGCACCTGGCACAAACTGTGAGTCAGAAGACCTGGGTTTGGTCCCAGCTCTGCTAAGCTTCACTGAACTTTCCCAATTTGCTGTTTGCTCGGCTTCGGAACGTAAGGATTGGCCTGCAGATGCCTTCTCGGATGACTTTGAGCACTAGAGGCTCGTGGTTCTGTAATCTCAGTACAGAGAAGAAGCCCTCGCCTAGCGTTAGGGCACATGGTCTCTGCTGCTAATCAGCCATGAGCATCTCACGTCCTCTCCTCTTGTCTCAACCTCCCCCCACTGCGAAGTGTGCTTAATGGCCTCCAGGCTCCCCTGTGACATTCCAAGACCCAGGACCTGGTCTTTTTCCCATACGTTCACTTTCCAGACTTCGTCTGTTCTTGCTCTTCCCACCTTGAACAAAAACGTCTCTTTCTTGCCATCCTGAGCTTCCCCATCTCCTCTCATGGCTTTGATCTATCCACCACCCAGTCCCTCCCCAACATCGATTCCCTGAGGGCTCCTGCTCTGACTTCTCCCTCTCCATTCCAAGTTCCACCTCACTCCAGGGGTGGCCTGTCCTTCACCCTGGCCTCCATTCAATGACGTTGACTCCCGTCCATTTTCACCCCCTCCCCCACGATCACTCGGGAACCTGCCAGTGCCCACACCAGCACCTCATCTCCGGACACAGCAGCCACCCTTGTCCTGTCCATCTACTCCTGCAGAGCCCAGCCTCTGTTCTCATTAAGACCTCTCTCTCCTACACGCTGAGTTCCCTCCATTCCTAGCTTGCCCCAAGGGTCATGATTCCTCATTTAACCCACTCTCCTGCTGCCACTGCCAACCCTTCCCCACCTTGTCCTTTGGTCACATTAACCCATAAAGCCTCGAAGCTGTGTAGTAAACCCAACAATGTGCCCTTTCCATCCCCAGCTCCAGACACCAGAATTCCACTAGAGAAAGACGTTTGGATGAGGACCAAATGAAAGGTCTCTAACAGCAGCTGGCCTCATCAAAGATTGACCATCCCTTCACTTGTCCCCACCGGCCAGCCCTTCTTCGATCCCCCATAGTGCCTTCCAAACCTCCCCCGGCCCTGCGAGCCCCCAGCCTGGGATGCTGACCGTCTCACTCTCACAGGATGACCTCGCCTCCTACTTTGTAGAGAAAATAGAGCCAATCAGGAAAAGACGCCCTCACCTTCCTGCCACCCCACCTACGAGCTTTGCACACTTACACTGCCCTTCCTGCTGCATGCAAGGGTGCTCCCCCACCTGTCCGGGGCTAATCCCACCACCTGTGCCAGGATTCCACCCCACCCCCACCTCCCTAAGCCCTTGTCCCACTAAGGAGCACACCACCTCTGCTATCCGTGTTGTTTCCCCAGCCGTGAGCACCCTTCTCTCAGTCCAAATGCTTGATCACATCCCCATTTCTGGAAAAAAAGAAAGTCCTAGCCTTTTGTCTTTGCCTTGAGTGGCAACCTATTTCCCGAGAACTTCCTGGCTGAGGACCCTGCAAGCAGGCACGTGTCTACAATGTCTTCTCTCTTCTCCACTCATGGAGTTTTAAGGTAGAAATCCTTGAGGGGCTTTCCTGTTAATAAAAGAGTATCTACTCACTACTGATTTGCAAAAGAGTCAAATCATGCAGGAATGTTTAGAAACTAAATGCAAAATCTCCTCTGCCACAGGCAGCCAAGTTCCGTGTGTGCTCGTGCCGCTCCCAGGCACCTGTCACCTCACAGGCACGCACACGTGCCCAGCTCCGCACAGACAGGCTCATAGTCAACGCAGGGTCCTCTGGCCTGCTTTTTTCATGGCACAACAGCCTATAGGCGTCTTTCCACGTCCACAGATGTGGCTACTGGGATTCTGTTGTGTGGACCTACCACGATCTACTCAGCCAGTCTCTACTGACATTTACTACACCACTCCCAACTCTGCCTCTGGCCAAGTAAAAGAGAAACCCCTTCCTAGCTCCTCCTTCCTAGTACAGCACCCTCCTGTACCCCCACCTCAGGGCGGGGTGCCCTTGGCTAACCCATAAAGACTCTAGGTCAAGATCCAGTATTTCCCTTACCACAGGTGGCAAGAGTCACATCAGCTCCAGCAGGACTGAGGGGAGGTAACTTGGCGGTTGGAGGAAGAGAGACCCCGAACACACACACACACACACACACACACACACACACACACACACCTGGCTGCTAGTGCTAGCAGTATCCAGAGAGAAACTTTAAAAGAAAGTTCAGGGACACAACCCAGCTTCCCTTCTGACTCACGGGAAATGGGACTGCAGTAGCTCCTCCACGGCCCCGCATGGTGGTAAGGACACCAGCTTTGGAATCTCACAAACCTGAGTTTGAATCTCCATCCCACCCCTGACCTCGAGCAAACAGCTACAATGGCTCTGAGCCTGGTTCCCCATCTGTGAAATGGGAATAACAACGCCTGCCGTGCGGGTGCAGACGCAGTACTGGTGACTGGCTGGCATTGGTGCTTTGGCGAGGAGAGACCCTTGGATGTGGAGTATTCCGCCCCCAGGGGGAAAGAGCCACAGAGCAGCCTACGGTTCAGAAACACGTGAGTGGGGCTGGACCATCCGGGGCCTCAGCAGTGACAAGACTGGAGGCTAATCCGTGTTGAGTGCTTGCGTGTTGACTTATTAAATTCTCACACAAACCATATGCGGTACCAATTAGGAAGAGAGAAATCACTCTGAGTCCTTAAAATAGAAAAAATGTAATGCAGAGTGTTGACTTCCTTGGGGAGGAAGAGCAGAGAGGCCAAACACCAGAGATTTGTCAGAGCAGGAAGCTTCTACCTTGCCCCCAGCCCCGGCTGGGCAGACCAGGAGAGCAGGCGTTCCGGCTTTGGGATCATCCAGAAGCTAGAATCACAACAGCCCTGTCCAGCAGGGGTAAAGCCATGAAGGAGAAGGAGCCGCTTCCAGAGACCAGAGGCAGAGTGGGAGAGAAAAGAACACTCTGGCTTCTCCAACCCTGCTCACCAGCCTCTGTCAGCCCCTTCCCTTGGTTAAATCCTGCTGGAGTCTGGCAGACACAGCCTGCAAGGGTCAGTCCCTCTTCGATGCCGACCGGGGAAAGGTGCAGAGGGGATATGAAGGCACATAGGTCCAGGCCAGCCTAGGTACTATTATCTCTGTTTCCACATGAAGAAACACAGCACAGAAAAGTGAAGCAACGTATCCAATTATGACACAGCTGGTAGCCTGGCCTCCAGAGCCCACCATTTCACTGCAATGTTCTAGCACCTCCCCTAGGGCCTCAAGTCCAGCAGCTAGTGGCTTTCTCTTGTCTTTCTCAGTCTTCCCTCCCTTCTCTCTTTTTATTTCTCTCTGGCACAGGCAGCGTTGCTGACACATACAGTGGGTTCTTGGGTCAGATAGACTTAAACTTCAATCCCAGCTCTGCCACTGATGAGCTGGGCAACGTTACTCAATCTGTTCAGTCAATACGTGTTTATTGAGCACGTACTATGTGCTGGTCCCAATGGGGTGTAACCAACTCCTCCAAGTCTCTGTTTTCTCATCCGGACAATGAGTGTCATGGTATACGGTGGTCAAGCAACCCAGTGAGGTAGCTGAGGGTCTAGCATTTCATCACATTTGTTCCCCGAAATGCTGATTCTCCCCCCTCCTCTCTCTTTTCCCTTCGTCTTCCCATCTGTCGGAGCTTTAGGTGGTCCTTGACAGGGTACCAGCTCATCTCAGTTGGTTGCTCTCGGGAGAGACATTACAAGCCCCATTGGAGCTAAGCCTCCAGAGCTAAGCAACACCCCCCTCTGCAAGTCACCTGCTGCCTTCAGGCAGCTCTGCAGCTCTCAGAGCCTCAGTGTCCCCAGCTGGAAAGTGGGGAAAGGGAAAGTGCCCAATCGTCTCCCAGCTTAGCTCATACCGGAATCCATCAGTCAGGCGGAGTGATTGGATCTGTCTGCAGCACAGGTCACTTATGGTGAAGACACATGGCCAGTGGGGCTGACCACTCACCCCACGTGCTCCCTTAACCCTCCTCCACACCCAGGAGCTGGCTTCAGAAGCAACAAAGGGGATCCCCATGCAGGCCTAGCTGACTAAGTCTCCCTGTTAACAGCCGTTTTAGAGTGGTGGATTTGGGAAGATTATAGCTTGGGTCCTCGCTCTGCCCTCGTGAGCCCTCGGGCCTTGGCAAGATCTGTTATGCCGGGCCTTGGCCTCCCCCTCTGCCAACTAGAGGAAGAAGCACCTTGCAGTGTCCCCACAGGGGGCTGCAGGGGACAGAGGCATACTCTGTAGGGAGATTTGAAGAGAACTTAGTGACGGAAGGAAGCTGTCACCTCTCCCAGGACTGAGGCCCAGGTTAGAGTTGGAAGCACAGGAAGGGCCCATCACTAGGACCTGTCACTGCAGGGACACAGAGCTGTGGCACTGAGGAGAGGGAAGAAATCCCCCAACCTCTCTCTTCTGGGCCTCTGATGTCCTGCTAGTATTTCAGACAGGCCCAGGAGTTCAGCCCCCCCCCCGCCCCCCAGGGCACAGAGAGCAGGGCCAAGAAGGCGTCTGGAGGACACAGCTGTCACTCCCAGCAGTGCCACTGTTATACTGGAAGCCCCAGCCAGCTGGGAAGAGCTGGGCACGGCCCTTGCCGCTAGGAGGCGCTCCACGAGCTCCAGGTCTCCTTTTCAGGCTATGGACTGCATGCCCACTACCCGCATCCCGCTCCACCCCGGCTCTGCCCTGCCGCTCCTTCCTCCGGGCCGGCGGAGGGACTTGGTTTTCCCTTGTCTGCTTAGGGAGAAAATAATAAAGATGACGACCTTCAGCTCCATGCTGATGCCCAAATTTCACCCCAGGTCTCATTTCACAGGGTCCAGCAAAGCGCGAACCGCCACCCCCCCCCCGCCCCCTGCCCCCCGCCCCTCTGCATCTCCACCAAAGCTTTAAAACCCTCTCTGCCGGGCTTACCGTCGGGCCACTGTCAAGCCTACCAGCCAGGCCTCCCATCTGTGACGTGCTCTTTGCCCCTTGGAGTCAAGGACGTGAATCACACTGAGTCTGCCCAGTGTATCTGATACATTCCACTCACACACCCAGGGTAGCTCAGCAGTGTGAAGAGCTCACTAGGGAGCCAGGCCAACCCTGGCGGCCGCGGAGCCTCTCTGGGCTCACTTTCCTCCTTGTAAAAACAACAATGTGCCCTTCCATGGGTTGCCGCCAAGAGAGAGGAGACCTGGCCCAGAGAAGCCTTCCTCAACCTCCTCTTCGCCACGTCAACCCCCGGGGTTGTGACACATGAGGAAACAAGGCTCATGACCAGGAAGGGGTTTCTCACAGACCCGCACCAGCAAGTTCTTTTCCAACCTTTGTCCCGAGCCAGTGGGAGGCCACCTCCCACCCCACCTCACCCCTCCCTGTTGACCTTTCCCCATCAGGGCACCTTCACTATATTTTGAAGAAGCCAAAAATATTTTCTTTCTGCTCAGTTTGAGAATGCATTCTGTGGCTTAATTTTTTCCAGTAATTACAGTAGGTCCACCTTATCCACCAGGGACATGTTCCAAGACTCCCCATGGATGCCTGAACTCACAGATAGCACCAAACCCCACAGACGCTGAGTTTTGTGCGGAGGGCGCATACCCACGACAAAGGTTAACTTCTACAGTAGTGCGGTAAGAGATTCACAGCAAGGACTAACAATAAAACAGAACAACGATAACAACGTACTGTACTAAAAGTTCTATGAATCTCTCAAAATACCTTCCTGTACTGCACTCACCCTTCTTGGGAGGATGTGAGATGACAAGGTGCTCACGAGATGAGAGGAAGTGACATAGCCGTAGCCACTGTTGACCACAGGTAACTGGAAGGGCAGAAAAGCGGAACTGTGGGTAAGGGGGTCTGCTGTATTTCTTTGCTGTCACGAACAGATGCGAACATGGGTGCACAGCCGGGGTCTCTGGCCTCCATGGATGGAGATGGGGGTGTCGGGAGGGACACTGGGGGAAGTCCCAGAGTGGGGCATCCACATGAGGAGACAGTGGTGCTGACTGCATCTCTGGATTTTTCTTCTACTGAAACCGCCAGCACTGAGCATTTGAGTCAGGGCCCTGGGAACCTCAGCCCTGTTCCTGACCCCGCCGGTAACCCCAAGCAGCTCGCTCCTCTGGGGCTAGAAAATGGGTCCTTTTCCTCTCCTGGAAAGCAATGGGGTGAGGTCAAGTTATTCAAAGAGCTTGGATCCAGGAAGTTGATGTTGTTTGGAAATGGACTTTGGAGTCTTGGCTTTGAGTCCTGATGTGAACTTTGACCTCGGGCATATTACTTTATCCTTCTGGGCCTTGGTTTCCTCGCTTGTGAGGTGGGGGTAATGATGCATACCTTTGGGTGTCATTAGGTGGGTGCACTGAGGTCACATCAGAGGGGTCTTTGGAAGTGCTCAGCAAACAGGAGGTGCATTTAGGGGAGAGAGCGTATCAGAGCGAAAGCCATCCTCTCCTGCCTACTGGGGCTAGGGTGCCGAGAGCCGCCTCTGGGGGTTCTCCCCGCCTCGGGCCTCCCAGCCCCTCTCGGCCAAGGTTTCCTGTTTTCCTCTTTTACTCTTTTTAAAGAAAAGAAAAGAAAAGAAGCATCCTTCCCCTGGAGACCTTTGTCCTAAAACTAGCCGGGGAACACTAGAGACATTCGCTCCATGCTGACTGTGTTGAGCCACTTTCTGGGCTTAAAAAAATATATTATTGTTTACCTAATGGTTCCTCTGTGAGAAACGGGTGTCTGTTCCTTTAAACAGAGCACAGCGAGGCAGACAGAGCGGCTCCGGTTGGTGGCAGCCAGAGGAGGGGGAGAAAGAGGGCATCCTGTTGTTGAGTAGACAGACAGAGACAGACAGACAGACAGGCAGGCAGGAAGAGGTCAGCACAGACCGAAGCAGGCGAACCCAGTTCATTTTTTTTTCCTACAGAGAATTTTCTTTTTGAAAAAGAAAATATTCACTTTTTTTTTTTTTTTTTTTTGCCTATATTTTACCAGTCTAACCCAAGATCTTGCTGGCTTACTTAAGACGGGGGAACTTTCTCTGGGTAGAGAGTGGCATTTCAAGATAAAGACGGTCCCAACAGCCTCAAGTTCTCAAACTTTATGCAGAAGATGGAGTATTCTGAACTTTCCCTAGGTTGGGGACTTGGGATTAGGGATCAGGAAAAACACATCTTGTTTACTGAATGGCCACGCTCACTGTACACAGCTCTGCCCGCCATGGAGATTATGCACCTCTGGTTCACAGATGCTGATTAAGGGCGTACCCAAGGTCAGGGACATACACAGCTGGTAAACTGAGGTTTCTCCCTGAGTCTTCAGGCTCCACTTCCTAGCATACCACACCGCCTTTCTTGTAAACCCAGCAGCAGATCTGAGCAGAGGGAAGATGAGAGACGGGGTGGGCTTCTGGCTGCGTGGTTTACCAACCTCTACTTTGAACACCTCTAGCAACCCCCTGGTTCTTGGAGTTCTCCAGTATCAAGGAACAAGCCCAGCGTCCTCATCTCCCAAGGGTGTGTCTGATTCAACCACTAGCACTCAGCAATGTTACAGAGCATTTACAAAATTTAAGAAGCACTTTATCAGTTGCCCAATCAGACTGTGTGACTCTGCTCCTTACATGTAGAAGGTGGCCCATAAGATCCTGCAGATCTGATCCCTGTCTGCTCTTCTAGTCCCTTCTCCTCAACCCTCATCCTCCGGGTGTTGTCCGTTCCTCTAACACTGTGCCTCTCTACTGTGAGCTGCAGCACCGGCGATCACCTGGGAGCTGGGTGGAAATTGAGGAGCTCAGACCCATCCCAGAACCCCCGAGTCAGAATCTGCCTTTTAATAATATCCCCAGGTGCACCCTAAAGTGTGAGATGCACCACTATTGCACACCCAGTTTTTCCACTTCAGGACCTTTGAACATGCTGCCCCCTCCGTCTAGCTGATCCTCTTTTATCTTGGCCCGGCTTGGCGCTACTCATCCTGAACTTATATACCACTTCCTCAGAAAAGCCTCCCTTCATCCTCCCTTCACTTAAGTTATTCTCCCTTAACCGTCCAGTTCTTTTCTTTCATGCACTTTTTTGCGGTATGTAATTACAGACAAAGTTATTGCATGTCTGTCTCCGTGAAGGCTGAGGCCATGTCTCACAGGCTGCCCAGGAACGCGGTAGGCTCTGCACAAACACGTGTTGAATGAATAAACATGGTGCTGTTTCTGGTTCTGGATGAAGAGAAGTACACAGACAGAACCCTCTGAGGGCATTGGTCTCTCTAGGCATTTCCACTCCATTCCAGCAAATATTTACTGAGTGCTATTATGTGTCCAGAGCTGGGTCACATGTGTAAGGGAACTACGTGTGACAAAGTGCCTCCCAGAATTTTGGCACCGCAGTTCTGTTTTCTTGTTCAGGGCATAAGGTCAGGAGCTGAATGAAACAAAGCCAAGAAGGGTTTGTTCCTGGTGGTAACAACAAGGAACCTCAGAAGAAGGGATAAGAATATTTCCTAGCCCCAAGGGGCATTAAGGAGGACACTCGTTGAGATGAGCACTGGGGGTTACATGTAGGGGATGAATCACTGGATTCTACTCCTGAAATCATTATTACACTATATGCTAACTCACTTGGATATAAATTTTAAAAAATAAGTAATAAAATTATATATATATATATATATCCTAGCCCCCACTTCTGGGCCAGACACCTTGCTAGCTTGCAAGTATCAAAGATGGATTTCAAATACACTAGAATAACATATGATTGCTTGATTAAGACCCATGACTTTTGTCTTCTTTTGTTTGTAAGCAAAATTAACAATGCACAATGCACATGGTGAAAAGGTTAAATAGTAAAGGGGCACCTGGGTGGCTCAGTTGGTTAGGCATCTGACTCTCGGTTTTGGCTCAGGTCATCATCTCACAGTTTTGTGAGTTCAAGTTCAGTCCTCTCTGCTGACAGTGCGGAGCCTGCTTGGGATTCTCTCTCTCTCCCTCTTTCTCTCTCTCTCTCTCTCTCTCTCTCTCTCTCTCTCTGCCCCTCCCCTGCTCACACTGTCTCTGTCTCTTGCAAAATAAATAAATAAACTTAAAAAAAATTAAATAGTAAAGAAGGGCCTCATTCCTCCCCACCCTTAGTTCCATTCTCCAAAAATAACTATTTTTTAACTCTTCCACCTGGTGGTTCTGGTAGTTAACTTGAAATCTCTATTAATTGTTTCTTTATTTGCCAATTTTATATCTTTGATATTGATTCCCTGCTATGATATCAAGATGTGATTTTAGCTGCTTTCTATCACTCCCACCTACTTTCTCTATTCTCCTCAAATATTTACATCACTATTGATTAATTATATTTGTAACTCCAAGTAATATATATACATTATGTTAATCTTTCAACTATTATTAGTATTTAACTTTCTACTTTATAAAAATATTAGGGCCTCTATTTTTTCCTAGCTTCTCCTCCCCACACCCATCTCCTAAGTTCTGACATATGTACTTTTACATTGTCCAGGTTGATAACATTTACATTTTGTTATTTGGCAAATATAATTAAATCTTCAATTCCTTATCTATAGAAATATTCTAAAATATGAACATAAACAGTATTTACATTGTTATTATAAATAATATTCCTAGATGATTATGCTTTCTTTATTCTAAGCTTTATGTTTTCTCTTGAGTTTCTAATTGCCTTTTTTCTTTATTTATCTTTATTATAGCCTTTTTTTTTTCAAATTCTCCATCATGCAAAGTATTCAGTTAGCAACACTGCCCAACACCCTTACCCCAACTTCTACGCCATCTTCCTGCATGTTTCCTTTCTAGTCCTCCTGAAAATTCTTGCAAAGTGCTCTCCTGGGTTATTCTGAAGGTTATGACTTCCACTTTCTCGGTTCACTCCCTCAGTTTCACCGGAGCACATTCTCAAGTAACTTCCTAAGAAAGAATATGTAAGAGATGCCTTCTCTAAATCCTTGTATCTTTTGAAAACATCTTTCACTTATTCAATAACTTTTCTGAATTACTTCTGAAAATTAGTTTTCCTCATAATGCTGAAGTCATTTGCTTCATTACGTATTCCAGGATCCAGCATCACTGATAAGAAATCTGATTCATATTCCTGTGTAGATGACATGTTTTCTTTCTTTCCTTTTTTTCTTCCTTCCTTTAGGATCTTCTTATTTCCCTTTGTGCTCTGAAATTTCACACAAACGTATCTTTTTGACCTGCTCTTTCACTCACCTTTCAATTTATAAACTCATGTCCATCAGCTCTGGAAATTTTTAAATGTTCCATTTACAAATTCTTCCCTTCTATTTTCTTTATTCTCTATTACTCTTGTAAGGTGAATATTGTATCTCCTGAATTCAACCTCTGTCCTTTATCTTTCATAGTTGCTACCCTTGTCAATTTCCTGAGCTATCTCATTGTCCTTATCAAACAAGCCACTCACTGAATTTTTTCATATTACTTGTATTTTTCATCTCTAAAAGCTAGATTTTATTCTCTAATTGTTAGGTTTGGGTGCATGCTAAGTTATCATGGCATAGTATCTTCTCAAATCTCTGAGAATATTAATTAGAAAAAAAGTTGTAATTCTTCTCTGCTCTCTAAATTGTATCTTCCAAAGTGTCTTTCTTAGTCTTTCTCTCCACCTTTATCTTTCTCTCTCTCTCTCTATCTATCTATAAAAGAAAATGGAATATTTTGGAAGGGTCCTGGGATAGCCCGTAGCCTCAATAGAAGAGCATAGAGAGAGGCAGAAGCCCAGCCTCTCTGGGTCCTCAGTGTAGGAGCACATAGACCATTCCTTTAGAGCAAAATCTCTCAGCCTCAGCCCTATGGAAGTTTGGGGTTAGATAACTCCCTGTTGTGAAGGCTGTACTGTGCATCGTAAGATGTTTAGCAGAATCCCTCACCGCTACCCACTAGATGCTAGCAGCAGCCCTCCGGGTGTGAGAATCAAAAATGTTTTTGGACATTGCCACAGGTCCCCTGGCAGGGCAACATTACCTCTGGTTGAGAACCTCTGACAACGGTCCCCTGAGCAGCAGCAGCACCCAGGAACTTGTTAGCAATGCAAATTCTCAGGCCCCATCCCAGACATCCTGAATCATACTCTGAAGGTGGGCCCGGCAATCTGTTTTAAGAAGGCTTCTGGGTGATTCTGGTGCTTACTCAAACTTGAGAACCACTGAGCAAGACTTGACCCTGGAATGACCCAGCTGCAACTTCTCTCCATCCACATGTGTAAACCTTTCAAGATTCAAATGCTTGGGAGTGTGTATCTCCTTAGTCTAGATTAAACTGTAGACCCCCTCAGACTGAAGAACCAGCTCTGTGTGGAATGACATTGAGTAGAGAAGGAGGCAGTTCCCCAAAAGCAAGGGGTGGAGGCTGCTGTTTGCAGAAGATGGAGAGGAGAGATCCCAGTGATCCCCTCCTGAGGGTCAAGGCCTTCCTACCAGCGATGGTGCCGATGAGCTCCAGGCTGGCCTCGGATGGTCCCAGGAAACTATCAGGAGCCACTGTCAACTACAAGTTCCTGGCCAGCTGCATTATCTTAGGCTCTCTGAACCTGTTTCCTCATTAGAAAACAGATAAGACTATTGTGAGCATCAAATAACACGAAGGTGTAATACAAATACTTATTGAAATGAGAAAGGCACGGGTTTGCAGCAGTGAACTGGTTTAGTAGCCTGGGAAGGAAATACAAAGTCCTTTTTTCCATCATTTTGATAAAAATCAAGTGGTCTGTTCCATCTCTGGTTAAAACATCAGCACCATGGGGGCACCTGAGTGGCTCAGTCAGTTAGGCGTCCAACTTCGGCTCAGGTCACAATCTCATGGTTCATGGGTTTGAGCCCTGCATCGGACTCTGTGCTGACAGCTCAGAGCCTGGAGCCTGCTTTGGATTCTGTGTCTCCCTCCCTCTTGCTGTCCCTCCCCTGCCTGCACTATGTCTCTCTCTCTTTCTCAAAAATAAACATTAAAAAATATTAAAAAGAAGTGTTTTAAACTCATAATGGATGAAGGACCTGAACATGAGACAGGAAACCATCAAAACCCTAGAGGAGAAAGCAGGAAACAACCTCTTTGACCTCAACCACAGCAATTTCCTACTCGACACATCCCCAAAGGCAAGGGAATCAAGAACCAAAATAAATTATTGGGACCTATCAAGATAAAAAGCTTCGACACTGCAAAGGAAACAATCAAAAAAACTAATAGGCAGCCGACAGAATGGGAAAAGATAGTGGCAAATGACATATCGGATAAAGGGCTAGTATCCAAAATCTACAAAGAACTCACCAAACTCCACACCTGAAAAATGAATAATCCAGTGAAGAAATGGGCAGAAGACATGAATAAACACTTCTCCAAATAGGACATCCAGATGGCCAACAGACACATGAAACAATGCTCAGCGTCACTCATTATCAGGGAAATACAAATCAAAACCACACTGAGATACCACCTCACACCAGTCAGAGTGGCTAAAATGAACAACTCAAGAGACTATAGATGCTGGCGAGGATGTGG
>CM053565.1:27429468-27451990 GCA_028646485.1 Cryptoprocta ferox | reverse complement strand
GAACAACCAGCATTCTAATTCAGCATTATAGATGAGGACGTTGAGGGTCAATATGACCAAAACTTGACCAAAATCACAGAGCTGATAAGCTCCAGGACCAAGCTCTCATAGAGTTGGACCAAATACACACCTTACTGCCCTGTGCTGTAATGCCCAGGAAGGCCACCCCACTGTGGTGAAACACACAATATAGGGGACTCTCACAAAGCAGAAACTTACACATGCACAAATGTTGCTAAGAACAATATATATTCACAGTGTGCCTCCTGTGTTTGGAGGAAGTAATCCAGAGGTGCCTAGCTGGAGACCCACTGCTCAGTTAGCGTGCCAATGAATTTTGTTTGGCAGCTCAGTGTTTTCCAAAGTGCTGTATCAATCACCATTCAAACACACCTAAGGACAGCTGATGCCACCTCGTATAATCTCGCCATCTCTTTACTACTGTGACTTACACAAGACGCCAGGCCCTGGGAAGGAGCAGCTAACTGTCTGAACCTAGGAAGGGCACCTGTGTCCAGGCTGCCATGAACAGGGAGGAGTTCCACAATGGTAAGCAAGATACTCCACCCTGGGGGCCACGCTGTACGATTTCGTCCTACACAAAGGTGAGCTCACAGGGGCTGAGGAGAGGCTGAAATCCAGCCCACCTCTGTTCCCCAAGTCCCATGTCCTGGCTCAGGGCTTGTTAGGTGGAGCTTGGACTGTAGCTCAGTCTCCACTTGCCCTATCAGCTGAGTAGTCTTGTTCAGTATACAACCTACACAAGCATACAGGTGTTGGAGTCCAGCTCCAGCAGGTCCAGGACTCCCCTGAAGGATGGACGGTGTCGGCACAAAAGAGATGGGAATTGGCTAAGGGGGAAGGGAATGAGAGAGCCAGGAGGTTCTTTCTGATCAGCAGGCAGGCATCTCTGCTCTCCAGTCAGGCATCTCTGCACTGACAGGAGAGTCGGCCTTTTTTATTGAAAAAATGTATGGGATACAAAACAGGAGGGGCAATTGCCTTAGACAATGATTTCTGATGACAAATTCATTGGTATGTAAAAATTTCCAGGGACATAGATTGGTAGAAGACTCATGCGTAATCTTTATCAATAGTGATCGATGTAGGTGACTTAGATGCTTATCATATGGGGAAGGAAGGTATCTTTAGCATTCAACTACAAAGCAATGATTTTAGCATAGTAAAAGCAAAGGTTAGTCCTTTGTGAGCAGGGATCAATAACCTGTTTTCTTGAGACGGAAGAAGCACAGGTTTCTCAAGAAATGTAATATTTGCTCCCATAAACACAAAAGAAGAAATTTCTATAATCTCCTTCACAAGGTACAATTTAGCGTATTTTTAGCATAAGAAGGCAAGTCACTCGATGCCAGCTGGCAATGTGTCGTGGGGGTCGGTGCTCAAGCAGAAATGGCGGAGCGATAGACAAACAGAAATGGCGGAATGGTAGACGACGGTCACCATCTGACAGCGGGAGCCTTGCAAAACCCGCCTTACCTCACAAGGAGAATTTTCTTAGCTTTGTGAGTCCAGAAACTGGCTTCCGGCATACAGGGCCACCCTGCTTCTCAGAAAAACTCAGATCTGGCAACCCTAGGCCCCATCCCCACATGGCAACAGCTGGAGGGAACCAAGTCATTGCTGCCCACCTTGGATGGGGCACACACGCTCCCTATCACCACAAATCCCCACCCAGCCCACTTTGCTTATGTCACCTGCCTGGCCCCTAAGGCATTGGGTTTATGACCCTATCTCAGACAATAAACTTTTTTACATTAGTTTATACAGGTAATTAGTTTCATGGTCTATTTCTTTTTTTTTTTTCATGGTCTATTTCTGAATGGCATTTTTTCTTTCCCACCCAACCCCCTTTCCCAGCACTCCTGGTTAATCTATTTATTTTTACTTTACCTCCTTCTAAAAATACATACAATACAACAAGATTTAAAAAAAAAAGTCAGCCTCCTGGTAATCTCTGGAATGTGGGAAAAGCACTCTTACCACAAAGTTATATTAAGAAGTTTAATTATCAGAAAATGACTATATAGCAAATATATCAAACACTAAGTATGTGCACTGTATATATACACTGAGATTCCTGGGAAGCCACAGTCTATAAACCCATTCGCCTCACCCACAACCTCAACCAACTTTTTATTCCTTTCCTTTGACCAGCATGGGAGACTTCGAGATGCACTTGCTTCCGTACAGCCTCCCACCTTGCAGGGACCCACTACTTCTCCTGCGTTTGCAAAGCCATTGGGAGAACGTTCTCAGCTCCTCTCAAGGCTATGATCATTTCTCCTTTCTGTTAGCACTGACTCACTCCTTATTTGTTAGCCATTTATTGGTTCCTTCCCTACCTTTCAAGAAGCACCGGGGCACTAGGTTGCTATTGTGGGTTGTCTCAGTCAGCTACTGCTATGTAACAACCACAAATATAACTGTGGCATGTAACACTAAGTGTTTCTCACCCGAGTGCCTGAGGGTCAGTTGGGGTGACTCTGCTTCAAGCTACACATCTGGCAGGTCACCTGAGGCCACTGCTCCACATGGCTCTCACTCTCCTGGACCCATGTCATGTTTTTCTCATGGCCTGGATAGTAGCGCAAGACAGCAAGCTCAACGGCACAAGCACATTTCAAGCCCCTGCTCATGGCACATCCATTATCTCATTTGCCAAAACAAGTAAAATAACTAAGCCCAAAGTCAAAGCCACATATACTTACACCATAGAGATGGACAAAAAGAAGAAGGAAGGAATATTTACAGAAAATGCCCACCCTCTGCCCTTTTGGTCACAAATATCCTTTCCCACATGCAAAATACGCTTCTTCTAGTCCTAAAACACTCCAAACATTGTATCCAATCCTGACGCTGAGCTGGAAATCCCAGAAACTCAGGACCTACATCAGATTTCATTGAGGCTCCTCTTGATCCAGGGACCTAAAAATCAAAAAGACAAGTTGCTTTCCCCAGGCACACCCAACATACAATGGGGGAACAAAGACAGAAGCACTGCAGAAACATTCCCATCTGAAGTGGGAGTAATCTGGGAGTAAAGAATACAGCTTGATTTGGACCCTGTTCTACATTCTCAGACCAGCTCCCTAGTCCTTCCTTCTCTGGGGCTCCTGGCTCCACCCTCTGGGGGTCCTTCCTCCCTTTCTCTCAGCCTTGGACATTTCTGAAGTGTCCCCTGGGGAATACGGCTGTAACAGAGAGCAGCACTGCCTGAAGAAAGGTAGGGACCCTGAAATTTGTTTACGTCTCCAAAAGCCTCATTTTCTTCTAGATTAGTCTAATGGCAGTTTGGGCAACAAGCTCTCTCTCAAGAAAGAAAGAAAGAAAGAAAGAAAGAAAGAAAGAAAGAAAGAAAAGAAAGAAAGAAAAGAAAAGAAAAAAAGAAAGAAAGAAAGAAAGAGAGAGGGAGGGAGGGAGGGAGGAAGGAAGGAAGGAAGAAAGAAAGAAAGAGAAAAAAGAAACTTTGTAAGTTTTCTGTGAATTGTATTCGTTTCAGCTTTAGCACCAAAAGCTATATCCACAATTCTTTTGGAGATTTCTCTCTTTCTTTCCTTCTCTATATGTATTTCTATCTCTCCTCACACCTTCAATTTTTCAGTCTTTTTGCCCAGTTGAAAGGATACACTCGACACTCTGTTAGCTCACTTTGGACACAGAGAAGATGGAAAGCAGTCTCCAAGTGTGTGCAAACTCAGATGAGTGCTTATGCTCGGTGTGAAAATCTCTATAGTAATTATTGTTTCTGTACCATCCCTTCTACTTCTAGAAGGGACTGATTAGATCATACCAACTCATGCCTTGTCCCACGTAAATGGGCTTCCCTGGCATATATTTTTCATTCATTTCAATGGCTCCCATTGTCCCAGGCCACCCTCTTTAACATTGCCACCCTCCCACTCCACTGATCTCTCTTGTCTTATGTGTCTCCCCATGATATATATCACATATTTGTGCAATGTAATGAGGCAATTTTTTTCAGATGTGTTCCCTATGTCTCCAGTGCCTGGGATACATCCTTAATAAATAGAATGATAAATGGATGGATGGATAATGAATAAATGAATGAATGTATGAGCAAAATCCTTCCACCTGAAAGGAAGTTTATGCCTTGGGCCCTACTCTGGCTCCAGTCCTGCTGAAGGACTAAGCATTATCTCATCTTCCTGGTTCCGACTTTCCCTTCTCTCCTTTATGATTCTGTCCAACACTGCATGGCTTCTTTAAACCTACTTGGTTAATGCCTCCCGTCACAAACCCTCCCAGATGCCCACCCTCAAGCTGTCTCAACATCCCCCTGGATTCCATGCACTGGAAGGCAGAACAAATAGAAGAGGATGATTAAAACTCAGAAAAACCAGAATCGAAGTCAGAATCAAAAAAATCCATACTAAGGAAACTAATGAAATTAAGCAAAAAGTTGTCCTGAGTGTCCTGGTGGCCAGGGCACAAAGGAAAAAATGATAAAGTGAGCCTTTACAAGATGCATGCCAGTTTGTTAGATAAGACGACGTTTTTTTCTCCCTAGGGACCATCAAGTAAGGTAAGCTGGGTAAAATTCAGATGGAGAATATTTCCTACAGTGAAGACAGGTCCCACCTGCCTGGGAACTCAGTAATAAACTTGGGTCTTATAATGAAGGCATGTCAGAGCTCATGTGAGCTTCAAGAAAGTGTATCACATCCTAAGAGCAGCATCCTCCTTCCTGGGAAAGAGAGGAAGCCAGGGTCGGGGACAAACGAAAGAATTTAAAGCACCTTCTGTGAGAGAGAAACTCAAGATTTACCTTATTGTATTTTATTTTGTTTTTCAACCTGCAAAAAACTGAAGAGGATTGTTAATTAATTAGCTCCATTGACTCGAGAGTCTTCGTACTCTCACTGGTCAGTGGACTTGCTCGTTCGCCGGTTCACTGTTTGTTCTCTGCTGACTCTGAGGCTGTTACATGGCCTGATAAGGGCTGATGTGCAGGTTTGCTTTTTGAGGCTGTTGGAGAACTTAGATCCCTGGTGCACCCCCGGGAGGCTTGGGAGAGGGTCCCACACTCCAGGCCCTGGGCTTAATGAGCAACAGGGTGTAGTGTCCTTGCTGGTCTGGAGAACAGGGTGTGTGCCAGAGAGGGAGAGTTACTATGTTACTAACAGAAGAAAGATTAAAGAGGCAAGCTTCTTTTGTTGAAATTCCCTTTTTACCTCCTGGAGCAGGATCTGATTGATCCCTGGGACAATGTTACCAAACTCATTGCTTATTCATGGCTTCTATAAAACAGGGTCAATCCCTCCAGTCCAATAGTTTACATTGTTACATTTGATTCTAGAAGCCAGGTTTCCAAGCTTCGGGGGCTGCCTCGTCAGGGGAGGACAGGGAGATGCAGACATAGTATTTATAGCATATCCTTCGTTAGGAATTCCAGGAAAGTAAGCCGACCTCTTAGTTCAGAGGACCTTGAACTTGACACTGCTCTCCTCAATTTGGTTTTGTTAGGTTTGAGGCAGAGGTGGGGGTTCAGAGAAGGGTAGAGAGAAGAGTTTACTGGATCCTGAAGGTGGAGTCATAAAAGCACCTGGGAGCGGATGCCACCAATACAAGAGGCAGTTTTGTCTCCTCGGCCTCTGTCCTGCCTGGTTTCATGGCCGAGTGCTTAAGCCAAAATCTGGTCAAACTCTTTCCCGGATTCCCAGCTGGGTCTTCCCTGTCCTGGGTTACTGGCAAATTCTCTACTTACTAAATGTGCGTCGTGATCTCAGTTAGTGGGAGGGAAAAAAAAACCCACTGCTAAACAGGGAAGCAACTGAAAACCCAAAATGCCAGCATGTCTAGTCTGGGACACACGGTAACGCACCATCCATTCATGGACATCTCCATTCACAAATACCCGTTGCCCGTCCACTTCACGCAGCTGCGATGCAAGGGCTTTCGGGTCTGGAAGCTTCATTGCAAACTGGAAAGGGGAGGTCAGAGTGGTTAGGATAGTCTAACTGGTACTGTTCAGGACAGCCTGGAGGCAGCGTCTCTACGGAGACCCCCTCTCCGGCGGGGTATGCCAAAGAGGGGCGTGAAGAATGAGATGGAGCCAGGGGGTTAGTAAAGCAATTACTAGATGAAATCAAGACCACGCTCAGCACTGGCCCGGAGGAGGGATGAGGACTGGAATCCAGCACAACAGCCCTCATCTGAATCTCACCTCAGAGACCATCCCCGCAGGGCAGGACGGACGACTCTGCGGAAGTCAGGGCAGCCTCCCCGCTGTGGGGCAGGCAGCTTCGGAGAGCAAGGAAATCATCAAAGGCTTCAGCAGCAGGAATACTCCAGCCATTAGACAGTGGAAGACAGATTTCCTCTAAAAGGTCCCTTTAAAGGCGGCTCATTTACCCTCATGGGCCCCAGGAAAGCCCGAGATAGGTGCCATCCAGGAAACCCGGAGTCTTTAAGATCAGCACGGTTTAATGCAGCATAAGAGCCATAGGTCAGACCAAGGAATGACTTCCTGACTCTAAGGGCTTATTGGACCATGAAAGAGGACTCCTAGCGAGACTGTGAAATCTCCTTCTCTCAAAAGTGTTGAAATTCTTGTTTCTTTGGGCGGCGGATTGAGGGCCAGCCCAGGGGCAGCAAGGAGAGACTTGAGCAATTCTCAGACCCTTTCTTCTCACGGCCCAGGCAAAAGCCCACCTCTCCTGTTGGAGAGTTGGTCTGGAAAGCAGGTGAAAATAGCAAATATTATATTCAGCCTAAATTGCTTTTTCTCATTTGCTTCTCCATATTTGTTTTTTTTAATTGAGGTATAATTGACATATAATATTATATTAGTTTCCGCTGTGCAGCATGATTTGATATTTAATATATACTGCAAAATGATCACCCTAATAAGGCTACTTAACATCTGTCTTCATACCTACTTACAAAGTATGGTTTTCCTTGTGATGAGGACTTTTAAGATCTACTCTGAGCAATTTGCAAATGTGCATATAGCGTTATTAACTACAGTCACCATGCTGCACTTAAATTGCTCTTAAGTACTTGGGGGCAACCGATATAGATGAAAATCTTCACATTTTACTTTTTATTGTATTTACCGAATAGGAGGCTCCAGATCTTCAAACACTGAGGAAGAAATATTTTGAGGCTGGAACCCATTTCAATATTTTAAATATGTGGGGGTTTCTCCAGCTTTGCAACAGCTGTAAGATGTAAAATAAAATCTCTCCAGCTTCTCTCCAGTCCCTGGGCAACTCGAAAGTATCAAATGGTAAACCAGGATGGTGGGAGGTGGGCGGTGGGCGGTGGGGAGGGGGCGTGGCCGGCCGGAGTCGGGCAGAGAGTACACTTCCTTCATGCTGTGGAACGTTTTCTAAAATATCAGATGTAAACCCTTGGAGGCCTTGGAGACCTCTAGATTTTATATCAGCAGAACATCTGAGAGCTTTGGAAATGACCCCAAAATGTGAACACAAGCTTCCTGGGTGACATGGTCAGACTCAAGCAGGCTCTGCCTCCCAGCAGCTGGACATTGGCATTCTCTGACTGAAGAGGGAGGAAGGGCAGGAGGGAGGGGTAGAAGGGGCCCTTTCAGCTGAGCTCTTTTGGATTTGTGATCCTTCTTTAGGATAGTTCTTATTGGGTTCGCAAGCACAATCGCCATAGCCGGGCAGATGCCACAGCCTATCTGGTTAAATGAACTCGTGTATTGAATGACTATTTACTGGGCACTTACAACGGTCCGGAAAGTGAGCTCCGGGGTTGGTGCTGGGCTTCTGAGAACGGAAACAAGTGGCCCTGATCTTGCCTGACCTTCCCGCCCTGCTATATCTCCATCCTCGGTGCCTGAGAGAGCACAGGACTATTTTTTTTTCATTTATTTTTTATTTTTATTTTTTTATAGTTTATTGTCAAGTTGGTTTCCATATATCACCCAGTGCTCTTCCCCCAAGTGCCCTCCTCCATGCCCATCACCCCCCCCTCCCCTTTCCCCCTCTACCTTCAGCCCTCAGTTTGTTTTCAGGATTCGAGAGTCTCTCATGATTTGCCTCCCTCCCTCTCCCTAACTATTTCCCCCCTTTCCCCTCCCCATGGTCCTCTGTTAGGTTTCTCCTGTTAGACCTATGAGTGAAAACATATGGTATTTGTCCTTCTCTGCCTGACTTATTTTGCTTAGCATGACACCCTCGAGTTTCATCTATGTTGCTACAAATGTCCAGATTTCATTCTTTCTCATTGCCATGTAGTATTCCGTCATATATATAAACCACATCTTCCTAATCCATTCATCAGTTGATGGACATTTAGGCTCTTTCCATGATTTGGCGATTGTTGAAAGTGCCGCTATGAACACTGGGGACATGTGCCCCTATGCATTAGCACTTCTGTATCCCTTGGGTAAATCCCCAGCAAGAGCGCAGGACTATTCACTCATTATTTCACCCATTCATTCATTCAGCCGATCTTCCAATGCATTCAGTAAATACCCATTGCACTCCTCCCGAGAGCTAAAAATGCAGCAATACACGAGACACCCAATGCCACACATCCTTGGGTCTAGCGACAGGAGACTCACAAAAAAAAAACCCATAGACGGATAAAATTTTGTATTTATTTAGAAAGATTATAAATTATATTTTACATACAAATTGTGTGTACATCTATGGTATATATAAGTTACATACACATAAACACACACACACGCACACACACATACAAAATTTCAAATTGTCTTGAGGTCTATGCAGCAAACCAACCAGGCCCAGGTAACAGAGTGCCTAGGGTGGCGCCCCCACATTAGTTCCAGGGGGCAGGAAGGGCCTCTCTGTGACACTATGCTGAACTCTGCACGCCAAGGAACCAGCCAGCCCCCTGAAGATCAGAGGGAGGGATGCTCCAGGCAGAGGGCCTAGCAGGTGCCAGAGCTGTGGGCAGGAAGGAGCTTCGCATGTTCAAAAAGCAGGAAGGATGGTGTGGCTACAGCAGGAGGAAGGACAGAGCTAGAAAGAGCCATACAGATCCAGCTGGGACCTAACCCAGAACTAGCCCGGGGAAGAAACGTACTCATCATTGAGTGCAAAGTCGTTGTCACAAGAAGTGCCCGGACAGTGAGGTTTGCAGGGCTTGGAGAGACCTTCAGGAGGAGGGTGATCTGGGTGGGGAGGTGAGCACAGGCCTCCCTGAGAAAGCAAATTTGGGATGCAATGTGAACAATGAGCTGGGGGTAACCGGGCAGTGGACAAAAGCAAAGAATAGTGTTCCAGGCAGAAGGAACAGCATGTGCCAAGGTCCTGGGGAGGCAAGGGTATGGTGGATGTGAGTGAACAAAAAGAAGCCGGAGTGGCTGCCTGAGGGAGGGGGCAACAGGAGAGGAGGACAGAGGCAGAAGCAGGGACTTGACCACTGAGGGCCTTGCACAAAGACATAAAGTTTGGGTTGTATCTTGAGAATTGTAGGGAGCCTGAAAGGAAATTTAAACAGGGACACTTGAAACATAATCTTGTCATTCTCTCAAATGTATTAATTCATCCAACAAACATTTATTGGGCACCTGTATGTACAAAACATTGTTCCAGGCACCATGAGGATGGGGAGAATGCCCTGAACACTAAGTCTTTTAGAGGACAGTGGAGCAGACAGGTGTGCTAGCAAGAGTTGATTGTAACAGAAAGAGCCCTGACTTGGGGGTCGTTGGCAAGGGCTCAGGTCCCAGCTCTGTCCTTTACTGAATCACCCAGAGTTCCTTGAGGATGGTGACTAGGCTTAATCATCTTTGGGTCCTAAGCACCTGGCATACAGGAGAATCAACAAACCTAGAAAGAATATATCACTTTGGAGAATATCAATAAGACCTTCCATTGGGTTAGTGCTGTATCATTTTTAAAGACTTTTTGGGGCACCTGGGTGGCTCAGTTGGATAGGTGTCCAACTTTGGCTCAGGTCGTGATCTTACAGCTCATGGGTTCAAGCTCCGCGTCAGGCTTTGACAGCTCAGAGCCTGGAGACTGCTTCGAATGCTGTGTCTCCCCCTCTCTCTGCCCCTCTCCCACTCACACATTTATTTAATAAATAAATGTTAAAAAAATTTTTTTTAATAAAGACATTTTTACATACTGTATGTTATTTTCTTTTCATACCATTCCTGTGAGATGGATTCAGGATCAGCTACATCATTTCTGGAGCCCAGTACAAAATGCAAATGTGGGGCTTTTTGTGCAAAAATCTGTAAGGATTCCAAGGTATGACTGCTGAGCATTAAACCAGGGATGGGATCGTTGGAGGCACAGGGTCCAGCAACACATCCACAAAGCCAGCCCTGGGCAAACTCTCTTTTACTCATTTTACAGGTGAGGAGACTGAGGCACAAGGTAACGGGGCTCTGTCACCGCCACTCAGCTAGCAACCGAAGGGCAAGCCGCAAAATAAACCCAGGCCTTCTGACTCCAGGTCAGAGGTAGGGCCCACCTGATTTCCGCCCCGAGGGGTTGAGGTGTTCCTAGCAGAGCCATTCTAATCATCCATTTAAAAATCAGTATAGACAAAGAAGCAGAATGTGAAAAAGTACAGGACACTGCCTTGAAGGAAACCTCTCGATGGGCCCCATTGCTCTCAGGACAGAGTCCAAAGAGTTGGACTGAGGTACGGAGTCCTTCTGTGGTCTGAGCCCTGATTAAAATTCTCCAGCTGCACCACCCACCTCTGCCCCCTCCCTTAAAATGTGCTTTCCAACCACACCCACCCACATACCTTCTTGCAATTTCCCAGCTGGGCCTTGCTCCCTCAGGCCTCCGAGCCTTTTCTTACACGATTCCCTCTGCTTCAGATTCTTCATTATAAAGGGCGACTTCAAGTTAGGCAGCTGAGGAATGGGGGAGAGCAGGATGAGGAAAGGCATCTGAAGCAGGAAAAAAAAAAATCACAACTAGTGTGTCTGCGTGCTTAGAATTGCCGCCCATCCATCCATCCATCTACTCATCCATCTTTTCTTCCATCCATCCACCATCCATTCATCTATCCTTCCATCTATCTACCCCTCCATACATTCATCCACTCCTCCATCCTTCCATCTTTCCATCCTTCCTTCCATCCATCCATTTATCCATTCATCCAGCAACTATTCACTGAGCCACTGAGCCCGTGTGCTATGTGCCAGGTATTATGCTAGACACTGGGGACCCAGAGATGAATGAGCCATGCTTTCTGCCTCCAAAGAGCTCATAGTCCAATGGCTAGACGACAAGGGTTACCCATCGCTCAAATCCCCAATTACCTAACCTGTGAGAATCCAGACACCCTCCCCACAGTTCACGCAAATTCTTTCTTCCTCCTGACCTTGTCTCCATTCCTGCCAATAAGGCCAATATGGCCTTGATCCAGTTGGGATGAGGTCCCAGGCCCCTCTACCATCTTCCCCAAGAAAGACAATTCCAGTGGTTTTATAGATTTGATGACTTTATTGTAGACCTGTGGAGTCCCAGTGAACGATTATGTCCCACCTCTACAGTCTTCTACCATCTTGCTGGTTTCTCACTAATAACCCTCCACTCTCCAAAAGCCCAAGCTATGAGCATGGGACCTTCCCCAGCACACTGGTCCCTGTGAGTGTCCTCTAGCCCCTGACATACCCAGGACAGTTGGCTGTCCCCAGCATCTGGTGAATATCATGTGCTCCAGCTTGGCACACACATAAAGAGAATGCTAAGATACAGGCAGTGGCAAGCACCACAACAGGTTGAGTTCAGGATGCCCACGTGAGGTAGCACAGAAGGGGGCTAGGATCTGGGAAGGACCCCTGGGTAAAGAGGGATATAGGAAGAAGCTATTTCAAACAGAACAAATGACAAGGACAGAGAAGCCAGAGAGGAATGGTGCTTTGGGGGGAGGGGGCACAAAAATGGGTCAGCAGGGCTGGAGAATCAAGTATGCAGGGGCAGCAAGAGAAACACCAAAGAGGGAAGTGGATGGGGCAAGGCCAGAAAGGGTTGGGCAGGCCATGCTAAGGACTGTGGACTTTCAGCAATAACTGAAGAGCTGCTGCTGAGAGACCTTAAGCTTAGAAGTGACAGAATTAGAGAATCTGGCAAGAACGGAGGGGCTGGGTATGGGGCCACTCAAATGTGGGAGCCTCGGGCTTGGGGCCAAAACCCCTCAAGGTAGTGGTTCTATCCCCTCCCTGGAGCAGGGTCCGCACAGGGTCAATCCTAGGGACCTGGTGTCGTGACAGACTGGCAGGCAGAGCCCCAGGCTGACCGTCCTTTTTTCATGGAGGCTTCATGTCCACTCTGTTCTCCAACAACTCCTCCTGGGGGATTCGTTATCAGACCAAAAACAGAGTCTGCAAGATCCTTGGACTGTCAGGACCTGGCAGAAGGATTCAAACTACTTTCCAAACGTCTTTGGGTCAGCAAAACCTCAAACACACTTTTTCCAGAGTTCTTTCCTACACTCCACTCCCCCCACTACCACCGCACTGCTGCTTAATTGGAAAAGCCACATGGAGCTCAAGGGGAAGGGAATCAGTCTGGTCCCAGTTCATTCACATCTGAATCCTCAAACAGGCTGTTTTGCAAGAGACAGAGAGCTTCCAAGACACCTCTGCAGGCTCCCTTGGACAGAGACTTGTTTTGAATCAGGAAATTGTATTTTGCCAGAACTTTATGTTCAAGTTCAATATTAATCTCAGAACCCACGAAATGTGAGTGGGTTCTAAATTTGGAAAAACATGTTCTTCAATCTCTCCCCAAAGCATTCCTTCAGCTATTGACTTTGGAGACAACTTCTCTATACCGTGTGGTTATCCGAAGCCGGCTCTGAATGACACACTGAGGCTTGGAACACATGAGGTGCTTTCTCAGCAGATCAATGTATCAATAATCGTCTTTGGAGGAGCTCTGCAGAGGAATCCAATACACGGCCAGCTTCCTTTCTTGGCAAAGCTGCCGGGTTGGGTCTTGTTTCCATGCAAGACGTCTGCCCTGACTTAAACTTTGACTCCCTACCAGTGTCTTTCCTGAGCTATTTGCACTGTGAACATAGTGCCTAAAAAGATTTATTAAAAAAAAAAAAAAGCTGAGTGTCATTTTTAGAAAGGCGAGACACCCAACACATCCTACTCTGAGTAGATTTCTTTGACGGCTTGTGATGTTGCCTGAATGGTAAATATACCCTCAGACTCCGAGTAAATAGTCCATGGCATGTAACTAGAGTGTAAAAGAGGAAATTTTACACAACGTGGCCACAGACGCCTTGTCATTTCCCAGAAAATTAGAGGGTCTTCCAGTGACCCTGTAAATTTATCACACGAGTATTCTTCCACGACTTCAGGAACAGATGGGGCCTGTTCTGATAATGTTTTCCAATCCCCATAGATAACATGCTGGGGGTGGCAGGGAGAGGGGGAGGGCAGGACAGAGGGCCGGGCGCCCCCAGGAATGGGAAACGAGCGCTCAGGCCGGCCCTGCGTGCCCTGTGCCTCTGCTGTCTGAAAGACACTTTGTTAGCACAGAGCGTTTCGTTTTCGAAGGGAAGGAGTAAGGCATCTGTGGGAATGCTCGGTCCTGTATCTGGTAACCCCTCACTAAAGCTCCAAGAGTTAAAGGATTAGCTGAAAGAGATACTCAAACCCGGAGGGCGGGCTGGACCCAAACACAGGCTGCGAGGGGTCCTGAGAGGCAGCCCTCTGCCTCCGGAAAGGATCCCAGGGGTTCTGAAATCAGAGGGAGATTTCACAGCCTCCTTACCAACTCCTGTCAGCATTTCAATGGAGATGGATCAATGTAAATCAGCATCTTCCCTGCGGCGGCCGTTGGTTCGCTTTAAACCAGATCCTTCCACCACTAATAATAATCGCTAATATTGACTGAGGGATTCCCAGGTGTCCGGCACTGTGCAGAGCACTTGGTGGTTTTATTGCATCCAATCCGTGCCACCCTGAATACGAGAGGAGGCAGAGGAGGCTCTGAGAGGTCCCCACCCACCCAGCGCCCCAAATGTAAGGTCAGGGCTGGGAGGAAGCTCGGTCTGACCCAGGCGCAGGGGTCCACAGGCAGTGCGTGGTGGATTCATCGCTTGTGAAATAGAGCTAATAACAGCGGCATGACACCAGGTCCCGGCCAGGGCTGTATGGCTTTCATCACGGTGTCCTCCACGGCTCTGCTTTCCAGCTCTCGCTTTTCCTTTGTCCCTTCAACAGTGTTATTGAGCTCGGACTGTGTACGTCCCTGCCATACAGACTTTCACTCGGGGCCTTTCTAATGAGCCCATCCATTGCCTTTTCGCAGTGGGCTTTCCCACTATTATCGTGCCTTTAACAAGCATCTCACTGGGCCACTGTCGCTTTACAGAAACTATACCTGTCTTGTGCTTTGCTCTTCCCAAATACCTGTCACACAGACTGACATGTATGTGATTCTTATGACAACCAGCAGAGAAATACAGATAGGATGTAATTTTTTCTCCATTTTACACACAGTGAAAGTGAGACCCAGGCCTCTTAAATGAATACTGGAGCCAGGATTCAGAGTCAGGTCTCCTGAGGGCTACACCTGAGCCCTTTCCACTAAGCACACCACATAAACTGGAACACTGCCCTCTGGGAGTTCACCATCGAAAATAGGCAGGGGTGGGGGCTGGGTGGCTCAGCTGGTTAAGAATCCAACTTTGGCTCAGGTCGTATCTCGAAGTTTGTGAATTCCAGCCTTCATGTCAGGCTCTGTGCTGACAGCTCAGAGCCTGGAGCCTGCTTCAAATCCTGTGTCTCCCTCTCTCTCTCTCTGCCCCTCCCCTGCTGGCATGCTCTCTCTCTCTTTCTCTCTCTCTCAAAAATAAATATTAAAAATTGTTTTATAAACAAACAAACAAATAAATAAATAAATAAATGAAATAGGCGGGGTTGGTAAAGCGCACCAGCCCGGAGGAGCAGGGTAGCCTGCTGGTTAAATGCATGGACTCTTGAGCCAGACAGCCTGGATCCTAAGTCTTGCCCCTGCCACTCACTAGCTGATGACCTTGGACAAGTGACTTCACCTCTCTGATGCCTCAGTTTCTTCATGGGTATAAGGGGATAACAATAGTACCTACTTCATAGAATTGTTGTGAAGATCAGTGATGGATAGACAGAAAGCTCTTAATGACAGTGTCTCGCACTGAACAAATGCCATCTCATTGTTTATTGCTTTAACATTATTACAGAGGCGTCTGAAAGCAAACAGAGATGACAAGAGGGAAGGACAGTAGAAGAAAGAGCCCTGGCTGGGGATCCAGAGGAAGAAAGTTAACTAGAACTAGCCATCAGGAGACATGGTTCTGTTCTCCATTCTGCCACTTAACTACCTGTGCCACCTGGAACAAATCCGTCACTTTACTGTCTTCAGTTTCCCCACCTACCTGGTGAGGGACTTTCCCGGTTCCAAAGCTGAAAGTCCCCCATCCCAGAAACACAACCTCAGGAAAAGTGGCAGGGCTGATCACCCTAATTAGGTCACCATCCCCTTTTTAAAAGTCTATGATCTCATCCATCATTCTCCAAACTTTGCCACTCATGTTATCACCCTCAATGTGTTTTGCCAAAGCTGGATTCCAACGGTAAAATTACTCAGATACATTTATTTTAAACTGAATATTTTACATCATTGCTGCAGCAGCCAGGATAGGCCAGGCTAACAGACAACAAAGTCCCCCCCCCCCGACACGGCTGGGAAGATGCCGTCGATGGCATTACAGCAGTAAAAGCAAACCAGCATCTCCTGCCATAATGAGAAGGAAATATTAAAATCAATGAAAATAAAGCAATTGTCACCTGACAGTGGGTCTGGCTGAAGCCTCTCTCTGGCCCCAGGCACCTGCTCACTCTTTGTTCAAAGGAAAGATTAGTAAAAGTTAAAAACACCCTGGAATGTGTCTCCCGTCCATAAACACTATTGAAAATGAGGTAAGTTTCTCACTCTGTGACTTAATGTCATTTCATGTCATGTCCCTCTAGCAGTTAAAATCATCTCCCACACCACTAGCAGAGGACATCGCCTGTGCTGGGAAGGAGAATCAGAGTGTGGAGGTGAGAGGGCAAGGGTCCGATCATGCATCTACATTCAAGAGGCACTCTTCCCTCCAGAGCAGCTCTGATGCTAGTTAACCTGGAATCAGACAGGCCACCAGTGGAGAGTGGACCCCGCCCCCCAAACCTTTCTGTTATCAGGAATCCCTACCTTTCCCTAGTGCCTGCCTAGAAAGTCCTAGAATGGACTAAGAGTCAGAAAGAGTGCCCAAGAGAGGTCCTTGTTCCTGCAAGAATTTCAACAGAGCTAAGATAAGCAGCAGCGAAGGCCTGTGACTTTTAGATCCCAACAAGGTTTAGGCAGTTCCCCCCAACAGACTAAGAAATGACCGTAAACTCTCATGGTGGGGCTGAAATTCCACGGGCCCATGTCACTGCTATTTCTTCCAAAGACAAAGCATGCAAAAACTGGTTTGCCACCTGAGATGGGTTACCCAGACTAATGCCAACCTGGGTGCAGGAGCCCTTCCCTACCATCTACAGTCTTGCCTTAGCCACCTCCTCCGTTCCCTGAATGCCATTCACCTTCTCCATCCCAGGACTGACCTGCTCACCCAGCTGGACCATCTCTTCCACTCTCGAGGTTTCAATGCCGTCTATGGCCAAGGACTCCCAGTCTCTAACACCAGCCCAGGCTATCTGTGCCCTGTAGACCCGACCCACACCCCCTCCTTTGGAAGTCTCACCAGGACCTCAAACTCAACGAGTCCAAAACTGGACAGTCTGCTCTGCCCCCAATCTATTTCCCTCCAACATCCATTCCTTTGCTCAAACTCAAAGCCTGGGAGTCATCTATGATTCCTCTCTCTCCCTTGCCCCCTCCACTCACATCCAACCCTATGGCAGGGTTTTATCACTGAATCCGCCTTCTCCACTGCCACCCCTCCCATCCTCCCGCAGATTGCCTGCATCTCTCCCCTAGCCTATGACAGAGGCTCCTAACTGGCCTTCTAAGATCACCTTTGCTTCTTTCCAATCTTCTCCAATCCACATCGCAGCTACAATATGTAATTTAATCACATATTTTAAAATATACAAATCTCATTACCTTGTTTTCTTTCAACTATATCCTATTACCTTGTAATGAATCCTTAAATCCCTAACATGGCTATCAAGGCTCTGGATGGCCCACCCTCCCTACTTCTGTAGGTTCACCTCAATTCACCGTCCCTGCTCTATTCTCATTCCAGACTTGCAGAACAGTCTCATTGTCTGCAATGAGGACTTCCTGCTCTTCTCCTGGCCTTTAGGGGCTTGCAAGAGCTTGGAACAGGCCGTCCTCCCTCTCTGCCTCACTTCCTCCTGCTCCTTCCTCACCACTCAGCTTGGATGGCACCAACCTGGGAAGCCTACCCTGCCCCCGCCCCCGCTCACCCCCATATAAACTCCACCACAGCCTGGCCTTCTCCTGCACAATGCTTAGCATCACAGCACTTCCTGTCCCTTAGCCATCCCCCATCAGGCTGCACCTTCCACGGAGACAGGAACCCACCAATGTCCCCACACCTAGTACACTTACAAGGTATACACCAAGTACACGCTACAAGAGTAGAGCAGGTGCTCCGTAAAGATCTGGGGACTGAGTGGTAACTACAAGGATCACACCCAAGCAGTTTGAATATGCCCACCCATACTCCTCTTGGTGCACCTTTTAAAGAAAACTCAATGGCATGTATTCTGGTCTTAGAGAACATGGTATCTGGTGACACCGCTGGGAACACTGACAAAAATGTGGCCGTCGTGGGTTCACCCAGCTCTCAGGAAGGAGCAAGTACTGAGTCATGCTGCATCATACACAGGAAGAGCCTGAGCTGGTGCCGACGGCGTGGGGTGTCCTGAGCCTCTGGTCTTGGGTTTCTCTTCCTAGAGTATTTATAGCCATCCGGAGAAGCCGGCTGGCTTCATTAATTGTAAGCGTATGTCCACCCAGAACAGCCATACACTGAATGTATTGAATACCAGCCCTTATATGGGCATCCCTCGTTGCTTTATATGTTGTTCATAAGTGACGTGAAGCGGATGGCTAAGGCGGAATGCCAAATGTTTGCCTACCCCTGTCGTCTGAAAGGCGCGAGTTTGTTGTTGGTTTGGGATATTGTTTGCTTTTAACGGAATGACTACAGATATCTGATGAACTCTATGGGGATGGACATATGGTTCAGAAGTGGCAGCAAAGAACGCAGATTCTGGGTAGAGTGTCTTAAACAAGTAGTAAGTATCTGTGCCAAGCACCATTCCACGCAAATACTTTAACTCATCTGTCCTCACCACAGGCCCATGATGTGGGCGCTATTATCTCCATTTTGCAAATGAGGGAACCAAGGTTCGGGGAGGTTAAGTGACTGGCCCTGTTAGTAAGCAGCAGAGGTGGAATTCGAACCCAAGGAGCTTGGCTCCAGAGTCCAGAAGTAGGGGGCCCGCAAGGGGATGCATTCGGTCCAAGTCAAAGCCACACAAGGGGGCCCACTTCCAGAAGACTCAGACCCCACCCTGCTTTGGCCTTTTCTCTCTCGAAGGCTCCAGAGAAGGTGTCCTCATGGCCCTAGCCGCAAGGAGCACACCGCTTTACAACAGCATGAATGAGCAAGTGTGCAGTGACATGTGAGGATCCAGGCGCCAAGGGGCGGGCTGCCCAGGCAGGCGGGGGTCCTCCGGTCCTCCAGGCACCAGGTCCGCATCCCTTCTCTGGTTGCCAAGTTCTGTGGTTGTGGGCAGATCAGTTTCTCCTTCTGAGGCTCAGCCTCCAAACCTATAAAATGGAGATGATGATGACGGGGACGATGACGCTAGTTCCCATCTCACAAGGATGGAGTGAGGATTAAGTGAGAAAAAGCCTACAAAGCGTTTTAGGACAGGGAGTGTGTTCGATACACATTGGCTATTATTGCTTCTAGCAGAGGGCTTCGGGACATCACCATTTATTCACTCCCAATCATAGATCAAGCGCCTCCTAACAATGTACCAGGCACGGCGCCAGGTGCTAGGCAAACCAAGAATGAGAGAGCGCCCAGGCCTTCAAAGAGGGCATTGTTCAGAAACCCTGTGCTATAGGGGCAGCAAGAGAGGAGGCAAGGAGGCTGGCAGTCCTGGGTCCTTGCAGAAGGAATAAGAGAAGATTCCATGGAGGAAAGTGGCAAGGATGCTGGAAATGGGGTGAGGGTGTTTCCTGGATGTGCCAAAGCACCGGCAAGGGGCCCACTTCAGGACATAGCATTTGCAAGTCAGGACGCTTGAGGACAGGTGGCCCCTGGTCACAGACAGGAACCAGGTTCCAAGCAGGTAGCTCTGATGTTGGGAGGTCTTCTGTATCTCCAGATTCAGCCTGAGACAAAGGAATAACTAAACATCTAAGCAGGAATCTAACTGATTTTTTTTTTTTTGGTGCCCAATTATTTGCCTATTAGCCAGCCCCAGGATGAGACTGAATTTATGTCTCACCAAAGAGGCACCAGAAAGGGAAGCCAGGAGAGAGAAGGGAGAGGGGGAGATTATGCAGGGTGGTGTTTGTTTGTTTGTTTGCTTGCTTTTTTTTTTTTTTCCTTCAAAGTGTCTCCTCTGCAGAATCCTGCCCCTCTGTCTCCGGGGAGCGGTTCGCCCTCGAGAAAATATGACACTTTATTTCCTGCCCTTGTTTGTTAACACACCCCATTACCATCCATCTCAGTTTCAAGTAACTGCCAGCCGGCATTAACGCCCTCCTCCTCGCCCAGGCAGAAAATAGAAAAGGAAGAATTCAGCAGATTTTCCCCCCAGGCACCCTCGGCAGCACCGAGATAGCCAGAGCTGAAACCACAGCTGGATTCTCAGTCCTTCAGCCCAGGAATGCAAAGGACGGGCCGGGTTAACCACCTTCTGCATTTTCCTGCAGAGAGAGGCGGCTTGTTATTTCGGTTTTCTGGGCTCCCTTCTCTGCTACGGAGAAAGATACATTAATTAATTTTTTTTTTAACCTTAGGCAGGAGATGTTGCAAACTGTCAGGCACTGTCAGTGGGCGCCTGCCCCAATCAGGTAAGCGCCCCCGGCGTCTGCGGCGGAGACACACTGACCCCTAGTGGCCGGATGGGCCCTTGCAGCCCCCGCCCCTCGCCCCCGCTCCTGACTGGGTCTATTTGACCCAGGAGTTATTTGCTCCTTCCTCCGGGCAGCTCTGAGTGGGCTGGGGTTGGCGGGTGCCCCAACACACACGCACAGGCAGACAGACACACACACAGACACACACGCACTTGCAGACACACAGATATATGTGCACACACATACACACAGCCATACACACAGACATGCACACACGCATACACACATACAAACACACCTATGCACACACATACACACAGACACACTCAAAGACACAGACATACACGCACAGCTAGACATACACACACCCCTTCATGTCCAATCTCTTCTCCCTTTCCAATGCCATAGAGCATAGATTTCCTAAGAACCTTCAGGGCACTGGCCCTGGGCTACAGATAAGGCCTGTTTGTCTGATCTTGAGGAGTGGAGGGAAAGACAGACAGAGGCTCAGCAGGACTCAGGGCTGAAAGGGAGGAGGGGAGCCCACATCCATACAGGCTCCTGGTGCACACGTCTTCCCACCAGAACCTCGCAACAGCTCCAAAGTGCAGATTTAGAAAGTGAGGCTCTGGCCGTCAAACAGCTTGCCCAGGCGAGAGACAGAATGTGATTTTATTTATTTTAATAAGCTGATATTTACATCGCACCTACCTGCCAGGCATTCTTCTAGTGCTTTCCCTGTGTTAAAACTACCCATGCTGAAGCCTCATCGCAACCCTATGAGGTAAATACTACTATTACCTCCATTTCACAGATAAGGAAACTGAGGCACAGACAGGTGAAGTGACTAGTGAGTGGTGGCTCCAGCATTAGGCTGAGGCAGTCTGGCTTCAGAGTGCTCTCAGCCACCACACTGGGCTCCCTGGGCTGCCTTGGTAAGAGGGAGGCCAGGATTCCCAACCCCAACCCTGCCTCCCAGCCATGGGGGAGAACAAGCAGTCATTGTAACTGCTTCAGAGGGAAGAAACCTTGTGGAGAAGGGGTATTGAGGCTCCTTGAAGTCACAGACCTTGTCGTTCACCTCCACAGCCTCGTGCCTGGCACACAGGGGGTGCTGGACCCTGGAGGAAGATTCGAGGAAGGTGGGAAGGCAGGAGGGAGGCTCAGAGGGCCGTGTGAAGCACGATGCTGAGGTAGCATTCTCCACCACGACCCCCGCCATAAGGTATTTTCAAACACACCCACGCTCTTTATTTTGGCCATTGCATGGGGCTTAGCAGGGCCACCCTCCTGGGACTACTACCATCTAAAATGTGTGTGTCCCTCTGTATTTTATGTCATCTGAGCTTCAGAGCAGCCCCACGAGGTAGGAATCACCAGCCCCACTTTTCACATGAGAAAACGGAGGATTTTTCCAAATGGGCTAAGTCACTTGTCCTGAGTTTCCTAATACAGAGAGACCTGGACCCCCAGGCTCCCTGAGTCTGAGGCTCACATCCTCCCATGATGCTGCCACTGCCTGCCAGCACCCCCATACAGGGACAGCCCGGGCCCCCGGCCCCCACCCCTGCAGCCCTGTCCTTCTCTCAAGCAGTTCCTTGAACTGGCCGGCTTGTTCCTGTCTTAAGACCTCTGCCCTGGCCGTTCCCTCAGCCTGGAATGCTCTTCCTGTACAGGGATCCTCATGCGGTTGGCTCCTTCCTGTCATTCCGGTGTCAGCTTAAGTGTCACCTCCTCCAAAAAGCCTGCCTTGTCCATCCGACCTAAAATAGCCTTCCAGTCACTCTCTATTGCATCACTGTTTTATTTTCTTCCCAGCACCCATTAATCTCTGGTAATTTCTTGCTGTGTTACTATTGTTAGTCTCATCTCAAGTACAAAGTAAGGGCTATCGGTTACATAGCACAGACCCACCCTGTGCCACGCAGAGTCCCGAGGGTTTTACACACAGTCGGTTCTTTAGTGTCCACAGCCATCCTGTACTGGAGGTTCTGCTATAATCCTCATTTTACGGAGGAGGAAACTGAGGAAGGAGAGGTTCAGACACTTGTCCCAGGGTCAGCCCTTCAACAACCAAGTTTTTTGTTTGTTTGTTTTAAATGTTTATTTTATTTTTGAGAGAGACAGAGACAGAGCATGAGCAGGGGAGGGGCAGAGAGAGAGGGAGACACAATCTGAAGCAGGCTCCAGGCTCTGACCTCTCAGCACAGAGCCTCATGCAGGGCTTGAACCCATGAACCACGAGATCATGACCTGAGCCGAAGCCAGATGCCTAACCGACTGAGCTACCCAGGCACCCCAACAACCCAGTTTTTTTTTTTAATTTTTTTTTTATGTTTTTAAATTTATTTTTTGAGAGACAGAGAGAGACAGCGCGAGCAGGGGGAGGGTCAGAGAGAGAGGGAGATACAGAATCTGAAGCAGGCTCCAGGCTCTGAGCTGGCTGTCAGCACAGAGCC
>CM053565.1:27272528-27428968 GCA_028646485.1 Cryptoprocta ferox | reverse complement strand
GACGCGGGGCTCAAACCCACGAACCGTGAGATCATGACCTGAGCCGAAGCCGGACGCTTAAGCGACGATCCACCCAGGCGCCCCCAACCCAGTTTTTAAATGGGCAAAAGACTTAGTTCTCCAAAGAAGATCTACAAATGGCTAACAGGCACGTGAACCAATGCTCAACATTATTAGTCATTATGCAAATCAAAACCACAATCAGATACCACTTCACACCCTCTCAGCTGGCTATAATCAAAAAAATAACAAGTGTTGGCAAGGACATGGAGCAATTGGAACCTTCGTGCATTGCTGGTGAGCATGTAAAATGGCGCAGCCCCTATGGAACAGTCGGGTGGTTCCTCAGAAGTTCAAGATAGAATTACCAGATGACCCTGCAATTCTGCTTCTAGGTATATACCCAAAAGAAGTGAAAACAGACCTTGCGCATGAATGTTCATAGTGGTGCTATTGACAATAGCTGAAATATGGAAGCAACCCAAATGTTCATCAACTGATGAATGGGCGAACAAAATGTAGTCTATCTAAATACGCAATGACTATGAGTCAGCCAAATAAAGGAATGATACACGCTACAGCATGCGTGACTCTTAAAAATATATAAGTGAAAGAAGCCAGACACAAAAGCCATATCTTCTTGTATCATCCCACTTACATGAAATGTCCAGAATGGGTAAATCCAGAGAGAGAACAGACTGCTGGTTGCCAGAGGCTGGAGAGAGAGACAAATAAACAGTGACTGCTTCCTGGGCACAGGGTCTCATTTTGGGATCATAAAATGTTCTGGAACTAGACAGTGGTGATGGCACAATATTGTAAATGTACTAAATACTACTAAATTTTATGCTTTAAATCGATTAAAATGGTGGATTTGATGTTATGTGAATTTTATAACTTTTTTCAAGAATCAGCCTTTCTCTTTGTTTTTAAGTTTATGTATTTATTCTGAGGGAGAGAGTATAAGGCGGGGAGGGGCAAAAAGAGAGGGAGGCAGAATCTCAAGCAGGCTCTGCTGTCGGCGCAGAGCCTGATGTGGGCCTCAGTCTTACTAACCGAAAGACCATGACCTGAGCCAAAATCAAGAGTCAGATGCTTAACCAACTAAGCCACCCAGGCTCCCCTCTGTCTTTTTCCTCTCTTGGTCCACAGGGCCTAAAGTGGTGTGAGGTGCACAGTAGGCACTCAGAACATACTTTTTGGAGAAATGAGTAAAATGGATCAGAACCCAGACCTACTAACTCCTGGTCTTGGGTTCTTTCCACAACATCAGGAAGCTTCAGGAAGCTCTAACCCAATGGTTCACAAACTCTTGGGTACATCAGAATCACCTGGAGGGCTCCCTAAAACACAGATTGCCTCAGCCCCAAGTTTCTGATTCAGAAAGTCTAAGTGGGGCCTGAGAATGTGCACGTCTGACAATTTCCTGCTGGCCCTTGTGGGCCACACTTTAGAAACAACGGCTCTCTGCTACCATTAAACTGCAAGAGAAGAAGAACTTTGAGGAAAGACAGGGCCCACATTTAATTAAAAGAGGAAGAGAAAGATCTGAACCACCTGAAAGCTGAGCCACACAAAAAAGCAAGTAGTTCATTTTAATCAGTTGAAAAATCTCTGAAGCAGAGACTTGTTTTCTATCAGATAGATGAGTTTACAAGTTTGAGGAAAACATTAACAGTGCTCTATGAGATTTACTGGCTACCTCTTTGGGGCAGACATTCTCCCTCTCTCTTCAGAGGTGAGGTCACCTGGTTTTGTGGAAGCTCCGCAAACAAATCAGCTCCTTCCCCACCTCAGGACCTTTGCACTTACTGCCACCCCTGCCTGCAACAACACTCCCCATCTGTACCCTCACCTTGCCCTACTTCTCATCCCCACTCCCTCTTTTTTTATCCAGGTGATCCCTTCACAATCATTAAAGGCACCCCCTCTAAGAAGCCTTTCCTGACAAGCCATACTAACTCAGGAACTTAAGGATAGCTTAACATTAGGGAAATCCATTATCACATCAATGCTATTCCAAACAATTTTGTCGTTTCAATTATTCCAAAAGAGCATTTGAAAAATTAAATACCCATTTATCATTTTTTTCAAACTAAGAACAAAAGAGAATTACCCTAACCTGATAATAGCTTTCTACCAAAGGGTACAGCATGGGGCACCTGGGTGGCTCAGTCGGTTAAGTGGCTGACTTCGGCTCAGGTCATGATCTCACGGTTTGTGAGTTCGAACCCCGCATCGGGCTCTGTGCTGACAGCTCGGAGCCTGGAGCCTGCTTTGGGTCTCCTTCTCTGTCTGCCCTTCCCCTGCTCATGCTCTGTCTCTCAAAAATAAATAAACATTAAAATTTTTTTAAAAAATGGGTACAGCAGTCTTATTTATTCCCTTTAAAGAAAGGAATAAAAAAGAAAAAGAAAGAAAGAAAGAGGTGGGGTAGGGCGGGAGGACAGGAGAAGGAAGAAAGAAAGAAAGACACCAACGAGGCAAGAAGACACACTAGTACAACATCTATTCAACACTGCTCTTGCGCACCTGGGTGGCTCAGTTGGTTAAGCATCCAACTTCAGCTCCGGTCATGATCTCGCGGTTTGTGAGTTCAAGCCCTGCGTCAGGGTCTGTGCTGACAGCTCAAAGCCTGGAGCCTGCTTCAGATTCTGTCTCCATCTCTCTCTGCCCCTCCCCAGCTCACACTCTGTCTCTCCCTCTCAAAAATAAATAAACATTAAAAAGAAAAATCTTTAGGGGCACCTGGGTGGCTCAGTCGGTTAAGCATCTGAATTCGGCTCAGGTCATGATCTCACAGTTTGTGGATTCGAGCCCTGCATCAGGCTCTGTGCTGACAGCTTAGAGCCTGGAACCTGCTTCAGATTCTGTGTCTCCCCTTCTCCCTGCCCCTCCCCCACTCATGCTTTTGTCTCTCTCTCTCTCTCTCTCAAAAATAAATAAAAACATTTAAAAAAAATTTTTTTAATTTATTCAACACTGTTCTAGAAGTCCTAGCTAAAGCAATAAGACAGGAAAAACTAACAAGAAGTATAAGGATGGTACAAGAAGAAACAGTACTGTCATGGACAGTATAGAGAATGCAATGAAATCTGTAATATGTGAGAGACATTCATTTCATGTTTCTTCATGGTGGTAACTGCATTAGAATAACGCCACTGTCCTCTGTTTGCTCTCCCATTCACCCCAAAAGAGTAACTTATTGAGTTTGGAGAAGGAACTAGATCTGCATAGCTCAGTACCTTCCTCTCCACTGTCTTGGGGAACAAGCCCACCCTTAGGAAGCACTAATTTTCTGCTCCTCCATTCCAGAATTTTTACAAGGGCAGGGCCCATAGAAGACGCCTGTCGTTACCCAGCCCTGTCTGTCACAGGGCACATTTAATTGTGGAATGGAGTTTTAATGAGCTTATTGTAGCATAGATCTAATCCATATTCTCCAAAGAACCTTACTGGTAATAAAGGGGATCATTTTTATTCTGACCCCTACATCTGCTTCTCAGTTTGTTCTAAACTTAGAAACAAAAGTCATATATAGTAATTATCTTAAAACCCCAAACTATAAGAATTAGTAAGAGATATCAGAGAGGTGGCTAGGTATAATCAATATTTAAAAATCAATTTTGGGGCACCTGGATGGCTCAGTCAGTTAAGCATCTGACTTCAGCTCGGGTCATATCTCACAGTTTGTGGGTTCGAGCCCTGGGTCAGGCTCTGTGCTAACAGCTCGGAGCCTGGAGCCTGCTTCGGATTCTGGGTCTCCCTCTCTCTCTGCCCCTCCCCTGCTCGTGCTATGTCTGTCTTTCTCTTAAAAATAAATAAAAACATTAAAAAAATACAAAATAAAAAAATAAAAATCAATTTTGTTGCTATACACACCAGAATAACAAACTAAAAAATGTAATTTTAAGAAAACTCTGGGGGTGCCTGGGTGGCTCAGTCGGTTAAGTGTCTATTAATTTTGGCTCAGGTCATGATCTTGTGGTTTGTGAGATCAAGACCCAAGTCTTCAGCGTGGAGCCTGCTTGGGATTCTCACTCTCCCCCAGCCCCTCTCCTACTCACAAGCACGCGTGCACATGCATGCGCTCTTTCTCTCTCTCTCTCTCTCTCAAAATAAAAAAATACACTTTTTTAAAAAACGAAAATTTTGGTTATAATTTTGAAAGTCCCGCAAGGTACCTATAAACAATGCTGACAAAAGATGTACAGAGACTTTGCCAAGAAAAATATAAAATTTTAATAATGGACATTTAATGGGGAGATAGACCATGCTTGCAGATACAAAGATTTAACAGTGTAAAGAGAGCAACTCTTTCCAAGTGGGGAGGCAGCCCTTCTCTATTCTGGACCCCCCCCCCAAACACTCTCTACCTTTTCCCTAAATAAAAAGGTAAATAAAGGGAGAGAGACTTTATCTTGGTTAATGAAGTAATGCCCAAAACTTTTTAAGCAGTAGTAGCTACTTTTATGGAGTGTTTACTCAACACAGAAATTATCACAATTTCTGTATTGAACTAGGTACTATTATTTGTTTTGAACTAGGTACTATTATTATTATTCCCATTTTACAGATAAGGATGCGGAAGCCCAGAGAGGTCCATCAACTTGCCCGAGGACACACAGCTAGTCAGCGGTGGAGCCTGGAGGAGAAGGCAGGCTGTCTGGCTCCAGGCCTTATCCTGAACCGCTGACCTCAGCTGCTGACAGGACCGTCCTCTCACGCTGTTGCTCTCACTCACTCTCTGAGAAGCTGTTGTGAGCAGGGGGGGAGGTGAAGGTGCAGCGAGATCACTGTGAACTGCAGAGCTCTGGCCCCATTGTCTCTGGGCCTCAGGGGTGCATGTCCTGGGTAGGCACATCCGTCACGTGTGTCAAGGGGGAGAGGTGGCCAACTGGGCTGTCCCTGACAGAGATGAAAAATCTCCTCTGGTCATAAGGGGAGCTCTTGCCCCTGAGAAATGAACCATGCCCAGGCTTCCTAGAAGGTCAAGGAGGTCCCTCCTCGGCTCAGATGAGGACCCTGGTTCCCTATGGGTCTGCTGTATTTTTAATTCTGCTCCACTCCTTCTCTTTTTCCTGACCTGTTAGTCTCAGCCCTTGCATCTGTCCCCCCCACACACTCCCAGCTCCTACTTCTCAGAAAGCTCCCTGAGAGTCAGGTGCCACCATGCACCTGCAGCGGCTTCTTGCCATGGCTGTTCAGGCGCCCCGGGCAAGTCCCTGTGTCCATTGTCAAAGTCGGAGAAATGGGTCTGGCACTCAACTGGTGCCCCACCTCCCGGGTGAGGGGTGCAATGCTGTCCCAGTAAGGACACATCCTGCGCCCTCAGGGAGCTCCGCTGAGAAGACCACTTAATCCAAAGCAGAAGGACTGCAGGTTTGGGGCACAGATGCAGAGTGTTGGGGGGGGGGCCAAAGCGGTGAGGGCCTAGCTTCAAATCCCAGCTGCTGCTCTCCCTACCAGTCATGTGAACTTGAACAGACTGTCTGTAGGAGGCAGAACAATGCCCACACACACCCCCCCCACAGTATCCATATCCTATTCCCTGGACCCTGTAAATGTATTACTTCGCATGACAGTGAGGAGATGGGGTCGCAGATGGAATTAAAGTTGCTAATCGGCTGACCCGAAGATAAAGAGACCATCCTGGTTTACTTGAATGGGCTCAGTGTCATCACAAAGGTCTTTAACAGTGGAAGAGAGAGACAGAAGAGACAGAATGATGTGGTGTAAAAAAGCCACAACCTGTCACTGCTGGCTTCGAAGATGGAGGAGGGGGACAGGAGACAAAAACGTAGGTGGCCTCTAGAAGTTGGAAGAGGTGAGGAAACAGATTCACCCTTAGAGCCTGCAGAGAACAACACAGCCCCTGCGTAACGTGATAAATTCACGTTGTTTTAAGCCACTACGTTTCTGTACTTTGTTACAGCTAAGACCGAAAATGAATACAGCATCTAAATTCTATAAACCTCAGTTTTCTCGTCTCTAAAGTGGGGATAATAACCACATCTACTGGGTAGAGTAGGTGTGATGATTTAACAAGGTAGTGCCGTATGGAAAAATCCTCATGCGGAGTTAGGTCCTGAGACCCTCTGTAATTTCTTCCCAGACAAACCCACTCAGGCTCCCTGGGAACAGGGACAGGCCCTTCCCTGTAGCCCAGAGTACGTGGGCATCTCTCCTTACCTCTTTTTGCCAGATTCTCCCTGGGACCATTCAGTCCATTTTCCTTTGCCCTCCCCATTTCTGATTTTGTTGCTCTTTGTCAGAGCAATCTCTGATTCTGGGGGTTGTGGGCACGTGAGGGATTTAGGAGCCACAACCCCCATTCCACCCCAAAATGTATCTTTGGCTAGAAAACCAGCCTGTGCACCTGCTATTCCGGGATGGCTCTATTTCCAGAGCAGGCCCTGGGCAAGTCATCTCTTTACCAAAAGAGATGGCCCTCGTGAAAAATTGCTGGGTGTTTGTGTTTTCATCCATGTATTCACAGAACCATACGCTTTCTGATGCTGGATTCACAAAGATACACAGGGAGGGGCATGTCAGCTTTTCTTCTTGGAGAGAAAAGAGAGGAGACTTCATGAGAGCAGGTTTAACATCAACGTTTATTAGAGCAAATGGGGGGGGGGGAATAGATGACCAAGCAGCCTCAGCAGCCACATCCCCACACCCCCTGCGGTGAGCTTCACTCCCCTGGGCAAGACTTCCCAGAGTCCTCAGGGCAGGCAGCCTGTCCCAAATGCCTCAGAGAAGCTCCCCCTTCCGCCTACCCCATCAAACCTGTGGGAGACCATGGCAGGAGTGGGGGGGCAAGTTATAGGCAAGTTATACTTTAAGCTATTGGCTTTAGTGAGTGACGCAGATTAGTAAAATGAAGCAGCGTATGTATATTTGCCATCAGTTCCCCCAAAGCACCCTTGGCTGTGCCCACAACTCGCAAGGTCTGAACCCCTCCATCTGCGCAGCTGAAAAACAAACGAAAGAAGGAGCCTCATCCCGTTTCGACAGTAGCCAGGTCGGTGTTTGTGAAAATGCTTGCTGAAAAAGAAGGAGAGAATAAATGATCGTATGATGATCCTGTGGACAAAACGGAGGAGAGGGGAGGAGGAGGAGGAGGAAGAGGAGGAGGAGGGGGAGACAGCTGTCCTTTCCTGAGCACTTCCCCCCCGCCCCCCTGTGCCAGGCCACCACCGTTGTCCGTGCACTTTTTTTTAACGCTCAGAACGACCATGTGAGGGAGGAGCCCTTACTATCCCCATTTTGCAGATGAGGAAACAGAGAAATCGGACATTTTCCCCCGTGATCAGATTTCATGATCTGAACGCTCTCCAAGTTGGTGCGCACCTCCAGCCGCCACTTCCTCGTTTCCCTGTAAGTGCGAGCTGCCTGCAGTGAGGCCTCTCTCCAATCTGAGCTTCACAGGAGCCAGAGGTCCTCGCTCCGGGCTCACCAGCAGGGCCCCCATCCCACCCAGCGGCAGAGGAGGGAGCTACCTCCGGGCACGCTCACCCAGAGACCACTCTTCCGGCCTGGCCCGCACAATGGTAACAGGTGCCTCCCTTTCTGGGGGGATGTCAGTCTGGCCCCTACCCCTCAAGCAGATGCTCCTCTCACTGTTTGCTGCAACATTCCTGGGAGGGACCCAAGGACAGGGAGGGTGCGGAATATGGTGTTGCCAGAAGACCGACATCCCAACCGCTGCCCAGCATGAGTTAGGGGCGTAATCCTGCTCAGTTACCTCCTCCATAACGTGGGGTTAAACGTGTGCCCTCAAATGGCACAGGGCTGTTAAGAGGATCAAAGCAGAGACTTTGTGCGAGAGCGCTCTGCAAATTACACAGAGCAATACTCTGGAGGGAGTATTCCTGTGCCGACTGGCAGTAGCACGAAATCAGCAACAAAGACAGAAGAGTTCTCTCAACCACCGATGATCAACTACCCAATTATATTCTGTCCTGCTTCGTCCATAAAAATTACAGAGGAGGAACTGCAGCCGCTAGGCTCACCCTCTGAAGGGATTCGCTACTTTATCTAACAGGATCTGGGAAGGAGGAGAGAGACTGGGAGGGAAGAAGCAAGCTGCCTGCCTGGCGTGGGAGCAAAGGTGCCCCAGCAACTGGGAAGGTGCTGACAGTCCAGTTCAGGGGCCTGAAAGAGCAAGCCCAGGGCAAGAGGGGGGTGGAATGGACCGGCCGGTCAGATCCCCAGGCCGGAAGGCTAGGGGAGGGCAGGAAAGAGGTTGCTGGTCCTGATGACCTGGTGATGGTTGTAAAGGATGTCTGTCACTGGTCAAGCCCATGGTTCTTGACCCCACCTGCAAAGATCCGAGTCCCCACAAGCCATACTTCTCCAGATTTGCATTCCAGTGTGACCTTTCTGGACAGCAAATAGGGTCACATCCCTCCCCTGTTTGGGATCTCTTGGTGAGGCGGTAGGGGTCAGTCTCCCTGGTGTGTCCCCCCAGAGCCCCTCTCCACTTGGCTGCCGCCTCTCATCCCTGCCTGGCTCTTGCCAGTCCCCAGCCCACAGCCAGCTAGCCAGCCAGCTCTCCTAAGCCACGGCCTCAAAACCCCTGAGCCATGTGTGTGCCACCCCGCCATCCCCCGCCATCCCCATGCTGCCCGCTGCCGTCCCCCTCTGCAATCCCCCTGCCCTCACCATCCCCCTACACCAGAGGCCTGGGTGGGAGAAGGGACATACCAGAGGCTGGTCCCAGGCCCCTCACACGGGATGGACCACGTTCCTGTCACAGTGGGGCTTGCAGTGAGGGTTCAGCCAGTGCTCCAGGAACTGCTCCTCGGCGCGGTGCTCCAGGCGGAGCAGATGATGCATGTACTCCTGTCCGAACAAACCCACGCAGCAGAGAGGTGGTTCAGCCACAGCTGAGCCCAGTGGAGCACGGTGGGCTGTGCTCCCGAGACGGTGCGCGGCCAGGCTAGGGGAGGCTGGGAGGCAGGACCGGAGGGCAACCCGCCACCCCACGCCTTTCTGCAGGGAAACGCAGTCGGACAGGCCCAGTCGATGGGCAAAATAAAGAAATCTGACGACGCTAAGGGCTAAAGGGGTGTGAAATGGCACTTTGAAAACCAGTTAGTGGACTGCAACTCAGAAATCCCTCTCCTCAATTACGCCCCTAAGCAGCGGTCCTCAAACGCTATCAGGCATCAGAATCGCTTGGAGGCCTTGTCAAAACACAGATTGCCGGGTGCTACCCTCAGAGTTTCTGATTCAGCGAGTCTGGGGTCAGGCTCCAGAATTTATTACATTTTGGGAAAGTTTCCAGCCAATGCTGACGCTGCTCATCACTTTGAGAGCAAGAGAACCGTGTATCAGGAGCCATGTAAGAATGTTCACAGCAGCAATAAACTTGTAGTAACAAAACACTAGCACTGACAGGAGGGTGGATGCATAAGTTGTGGTGGGGGTCACCCCGTGGAATATTATACAGCAGTGAACATGAGTTAACTACAGCTACATCTGATCCAGTGAGTCTTAGAAATAGCGTGAGGGGCACCTGAGGGGCTCAGTCCGTTAAGTGTCCAACCCTTGGCTTTGGCTCAGGTTATCATCTCGCGGTCTCGGGAGTTCAGGCCCCACATCAGGCTCTACGCTGAGATTCTCTCTGTCTCCTCTCTCTCTGACCCTGCCCCACTCACGCTGTCTCTGTCTCTCTCAAAATAAATAAACTTCAAAAAAAAATAGCATGTTGAGTGAAAAAACAAATCCAAGAAGACAACATTCACGGTGTAACACCATTCTTTAAAGTCTCAAAACAGGTATCACTAAATAAAATATTATTCATGGCCGCATACATTTGCAATTTTAACAAATCATCTTTTTATAATTTTTAATGTTTTATTTATTTTTTGAGAGAGAGAGAGAGACAGCATGAGCAGGGGAGGGTCAGAGAGAGAAGGAGACACAGAATCCGAAGACAGGCTCCAGGCTCTGACTAGCTGTCAGCACAGAGCCGGGGCTTGAACCCACAAACCGTGAGATCATGACCTGAGCTGAAGTTGGACGCTCAATCGACTGAGCCACCCAGGTGCCCCAAAATTCATGTTTTTTTAAAGGCGAGGGATCACTATAAGAAAGCTGAAGTCACTCTACTATTATCAAACAAAAGAAACCTTACAACCAAAAAAGTGGCCCTCAAAATGTGAAACAGAGTCTAACCTCCAAATGTCAGGCATGAGTGACTGGTGATTGTACTGCTAGGCGCATGCCCAAGAGAAATCCCAGCTGTGCACATGGATGTTCAGAGCACATCACTCATCATAGCCAAAAAGTGGAAATAACCCAAATATCCATCAACTGATGAATGGGTAAATAAAAGGTGGTACCTCCATACAATGGAATATTATTTGGCCACAATAAGGTACTGACACATGCTTTGACATGGATGAACCCCGAAAACATGGTGCTGAGTGAGAGAAGCCAGTCAACAAGAACCACATACTGTAGGATCCCATTGCCATGAAATGCAGCCAGCCCTGCACGTCGACGTGTTCACAACGGAGAGTAGCTCACCGTCTGGTGTGGCCCTCTCGGGCCATCTACCCGGGAACACAAGCCAGAAGGCAGACCATCACTGTCTCCCTCACCCCCACACTCACGTGACCCTGAGCATGGGGACCCTGATGGCCCCAGATGCACCCCCTTCATCACTGGCATGTCTGTGGGTGGGGTCCTCAGTGCCACCCGCCCAGGCTACGACAGACTCCTCACCCCTCCACTCCCCCCTCTGCCCCCCTCCCTCCACCCCACGTCACACCTGCCCTCACCACCTCTGCTCCAGCCTAACAGTGACCCATTCAAAATGCTGCCCAAGGGGGCCACAGCTGTCTGCAGGCCTTCACCAGCATGGCCCCCTGGGGAGGAGGAGCAGGCGAGCTGGGCTGCAGCTCCGGACAGCATCACTGCGTCCGGCAGGTGAGGGCAGCTCCCTGGAGGGTCCACTCCATTTCCCCGCACTTCACAACAACAGAGGGAGGCCCTGTCTCCTGCCCTGCTCCATGGTTGTCACCACAGCCTTGCTGATCTCTGGGCTTCTCCAGAATCACTTTCTCCCGCATATGGTTCACCTCCAGGGGCTTTACCGAAGGGGCCATTTACAGCCATGTGGACAGGGTTAAGGGAACCACCAAAGAACATTCCAGCACTCAGGGACTAGCAATAGAGGGAAGCCGTGGACATGCCTAGTCCCACAGGGTCATGGAGGGGTGCAGCCTCTGCAGGGCAGGGAGGGAGCGGGGGAACAAACACCCCATCGTCTGTCTCCTCTTGCCCCCCATCTCCCACCTTGCCCAAGCAGAAGCCAGCCTGCCAGGGGACCCAGCAGTGCGGTCCATAGGGGCCAGCCACCTGAGCGGGGCAGAGCAGATGCAGGCTGGATGGGGGACGGTGTGGAGGAAGCCAGCAGCTGCGCCAGGATGATGGGCACAAGGGGTGCACTGCTGACAGAAGTAGGGAGCAGAGAGCACAAATAACAGATGCTCCTGAGGTCTGGGTCAGAAGAGCTGCCCACAAAATACACAGAGCGCGGGGACCCAGCCTCAGGAAGGCTACTGTTTGCCCTGTGTACGATGGTTCTTTCCACGCCCTCCTCCCGGTTTGCTCAAGCTCTGTCCTCATGCACCTGAGGGTCACGTCCAGGGGCAGGGCGGTCTTCTTGACACAGCTCGGTCTTCAACAAAGCTAGCTCAGGCTGTGGGCTTCCCCACATTATTTCTCGTTGTATTATCTCGTGTAAATGATACACACACACACATACACAAAGATAAATCGGCAGGTTCCTTCTTAAATAAGAGGAAAGGTGTTATTTTTCTCCTGCCTCGGTGACAAAAGTCTCTTCCTTCCCTGGATCCCTTGTCTCTCCACCTCGTGGTGCAAACAGAGAAGTAGCCCTGGACACCACCCAGACTACCTAGAAAAAGGGATTTTAAAACAATCTACCCATGTTGCTTCCTTGCTTAAAATACTTGAATGGCTACCATGGGGCTCAGGAGAAAATTCTAATTCCTTAGTGTGGTTTGTGGGGCTCCCCGGGATCTGGCCTTGCCCACCTCCTAACCTTCCCTCACCATCAACCCCCCTGGATTGGGCCTGGATGGGCCGCACTGACCCTGCTCTCTGAGTCTATGCTATTCTCTCTCCCTAGAACACCCACGTGCCTTCTCTTTCTCCTGTCACACCTCTACCTGACTTCTCAGGCCTAGGCTTAGATGTTACTTCCTCCAGGAAGCCTTCTCAGATTCCCTGTGACCCCAGGATGTCCCCCTAGCACAGCCCTGGTCACTCTGTTTGGCAGTGACCTCTCTCCCTGAGAGTAAGGACTTAACTGGCCCACATCACAGTTTTTAGTGGAGGTGCCATGTGGGCAGGCCCACACATTGGCACATGAACTTGATGTTGTCTCCTCAAAAGAGAGTAGGTTGAGATTGGGAATGGCTTTTAACTTGGAGGATGTATGCTGTTGACATCGCCCTGAATGAAGCCCGAGCCCTGTAATGATGGGATGTGAACCATCACAAGGGACAAAACAGATCCATATAAACAATTTAGGTAACCCAAAACAGCAGGCAAATAACCAGAGAAGTGGCATCTCACCTCGGGAGAGAGTGGTCATATTCAGTAATATCTGTACAAGATTAAACTGTTTTGGTACGTATCGATATCACAAAAATCCTAAAGCCTGAACACCCTCCTATGGCATTGATAAAGCTTTAAGGCATGATCCACAAAAAAAAGAAAAGAAAAGAAAAAAAAGAGATGATCCAGTTTAGAACTTTAAGTTTTTAAGTTTCTATGAAATCCTCTAGAAAGTCTGCATCCTATATTAAACATAGCTTTTATTTTTATTTTTTTAACATTTATTTATTTTTGAGAGACAAAACATGAGTGGGGGAGGGGTAGAGAGAGGAGACACAGAATCTGAAGCAGGCTCCAGGCTCCAAGCTGTCAGCACAGAGCCTGATACGAGGCTCGAACTCATCAAACGTGAGATCATGACCTGAGCTGGTCAGATGCTTAACCAACTGAGCCACCCAGGTGCCCCAAACACAGCTTTAAAAAAAAATTTAATGACTGTGCGAAGAAATGAATTATAAAGTGCCAAATTTTCCTGAATTTTTTTTTCTTTCCCACAGGAACCATGCAGTTTGAATTTATTGTATAGAAGCTGTTTTCATCTGACTTGTCAAGAAGCAGCCCTCCCAGGTGGGGGGTCTGTGGGGCAGTCAGGGAGGGGCGGGTGGTGAGAGGCTCCAGCAGGACCCCACTGTGTGTACGGTGAACCCCCAGACGCTTGCGGGACCCGTTTGTGAGTTTGGGGCTGAATCCTGCCCTGTCCAGGGAGTCTCTGGGCAGAAGAAGAACTGGGGGGAAAGGAAGGCAATGTGGGGCCTTGTAAATAAAGAACAAAGGCTTCCCAGCACACAGCTATCCTGGCTCTACTGTTTTGTGCGAGCAGCTCACTGAAGGAAGCCCATGCTGCCATCTCCTTGCCTGCCTGTGTGCCAGACAGTGGGAGAGAGGCGAAGAGGTCAAGGTGTGAGCCCGGGTTGGGGTCTGTTCAAACCCACACCCTGCCAATGTCGCTTGACCTCTGCGGCTTCGATATATCCATCTGCCAGACAGGGATGGCCCTGGCTCTGGGTTGCCAGGATTAAATGAGATGATACAAGTTCTGTGCAGCACACGTAGTCTCCGTCTGCCCCTCTAAATCCATTCCTCCCCTCCTTCACCAGGGCCTGTGCAGTGAGAGGCTGGCCTCAAACTGCAACAAGACTCCCCTGACCTGGGGCTTCCCGGTGGGTTTGGCGTAGAGATGCCAGCAGGGCATTGGAGGTAGGGGTGAGGGAGGCCATGGTGTGTCCTCCCATGGTGCCTCCGGAGGAGTCTCAGCACGTAGCTGGCTGCATCCTCTCCTGAAGGCCATCCATTGCTCCTAGGGGGGTGGCCCTCTCCTGTGCTGGGAACCCGCCTTTCCCCATCATGCCCAGGGGCTGTTGGTCCTGGCTCCTTTACCATCATCTCTTGCTGGTTGACCTGAGTCCTGCCATGCCTTCCCAAAAAGTCTCTTCATTAAGCTCTGCCCTATTCCTTGTGGTTACCCTGAAATAAGAAAGATCTGAGCCTGTCTTGAGGTTGTGGAGGGAGCCTCTCTCCCAGAAACTGGTCCACAGGAACCTGTCAATAAATGCTTGTTGAGTGAAAGACTAGAGTAGCTCTGGTCTGTGCTCCCCTCAGGGGTCAACGGGGTCGGAACTCGTTTTAGAATAATCCCAAGACATTATTTGCCTTCTCACTGTGTGCACCGGTGCCTTAACCAGAGTTAGGAGAGTGACAACCACTATCACTGTCCCTGTCTCTTTCACCATCACACACTCACAGTTAAAATGCATGAGTAAATACAGAACATTCTTAAAATGCCAGTTTCCCTGAAGAACGCCCCCGTGAAGCAGACGAAAAGCACCCAATGGGAAGCATGCAGATAGCACTACAATCGCACCACCAAGTACAATAGTTTTCTCAAAGAAGAGCCCTTATATGGGGCATCTGGGTGGCTCAGTCAGTCAAGCGTCACACTTCAGCTCAGGTCATGATCTTGCAGTTTGGGAGTTCGAGCCCTGTATCAGGCTCGCTGCTGTCAGCACAGAACCTGCTTTGGATCCTCTGTCCCCCTCACTCTCTGCCTCTCCGCTGCTTATGTTCTCTCTCTCTCCCTCTCTCTTTCTCTAAAATAAATAAACATTAAAACAAATAAATAAGTAAAAAGAAGAATGCTTGAGTGATTGTTGGTGTCAAGGACTGAACTCGCCAAGGCAGGCATCTCCTTGAAAGTGAACAAGGTGAGCCTATCACTTCAAGGAAAACAACTGCCAGTATAAATGATAAGCTTCAAGCTTTAGAGAGAAATTAGGATTTTAGAAAACCTGACAGCTTCCATACTGACCGACTTTTCTGATGAGATCAGTGGTGCTATTAACAAATGACACCACCGGTATATAGCATTTCTTCGTCTCTTATAATTATATGCTCATTTGCCTCCTTGCTCACTTAGTCCCTGTTCCCCTCAGCCGAACCTCCAACTGGCTTTTTGATGGCAGTGACCAAGGGCTACCTAGTATATGACTCAGCACTTGGCACATAGTAGGACCTCAATAAAAAAAAAAACCTTTGAGAAATGTACAAATGAATAAATGAAATGACTGCTCTTTTTCCATGATCTTTCGAAACACTCCTTGGAAGTTTCCTCGACATCTGTGTCGATCAGCTCATTATAATGGCCCGGGCCAACATAAAAAGCATCAAAGGGTAATCTATATTTCACACTCCTAAATAGCAGCTGAAATCATCATTGAAGAAAAACAACCAAAACAGACACACACATAGAGAGAGAAAGAAATGAGCGCTGGTTTCCATGACATTTCCCTATTTATTTAAAATGTTAGGAAAATGGATACGCCACAAAGGCTGAAAAGCAATCATTAGTCAAAGATGAAACGCCAAGCTGCAAATCTGCTGAAAACCACAAATTCAACAATTAAATTGGCAGAGTTAGTAATGACCCAGCATTAATGATAAACTCAAATGTTCCTGGATCGAGAAAGAAGGGATAGATGGAAAGTAAGTTTTAATTTTTTCAGGTTCCTTTCTTTTAAGGGGAAAATAAATTAAAAGCAACACAGAAACTAATATCTGCATTCCACATCCAATGCCAAGTGTTACGATTTAAGTAAATAATGTCTCAGTAATTAGAGCGGAAATTGGAAGTGATCCTTTATTATGGCACTGGAGTGGTGTGATAATGAAAGTAAATACCCACTGGACCCTGATCTAAGCTGAGAAACATAAAGTGGACAGTTAATCTATCAAGGCAGGAACTTTTTCCAAGAAGGCAAAATCCTTCCTCTGACATTTGCGTGAAATTAAGAGTCCATCAACATTTGGATGAATTATTTCTCTCATTAGTATGAGCAAGGTAAGCAGATAGACAGAAAGGTAGCCCAGAACTTACCTACATGGGGACACCAGAAGGCTTAGCCCTAACGGAAGACAGATCGAGATGTGTGCAATTTACATCACAGTCACTTCAACCTGGCCTTTGAGATCATGGGGAACAAAAGGGTAGTAGTTACTACATATATTCATCAAGGGGCTAAACATAAAAGCATATCTCAAAAAGACTACTTACAATAAAGCTAATATGATTTATACTTGACCAACAAGAACATTCCTTAAAGGAACACAGGCCAAAATGGAAAGCATATTCCCAGGGACCATGAGCACTTACCAATGCACTCACCAAAGACATAATTTTAGCTTGAATGTCATCTTACTAAAGAATTTTCATGGCTCACCCCAGCAGTTGGCAGATAACTTCTTCCCTAAATTTTGGGATGATTAGGAGAAATTTAATGAATTTAAGTGAGGCCATAGAAAAGATTTCTTTGAAACAACCTCCCGGTTATAGAGTAGAGTTATGGCCTACCTAAAAAATTTCTCCTTGGAGAGAAGAAAAAAAAAAAGAAAGGAATGGGAATAAGTACAACAAGCATCTAGCAAATGTCAAATACTGTCGTTGGTGCTGGGGACCCAGAAGTGCAGCAAAGAGCCCATCTGCTCAAGCAGTGTAGAACAGTCTATTAGGAGAGACAGATTTAAAAAAAAAAAAAAGTCAAAAACAGCTATCATGTGCTGTGAGTTTTATGCCAGAGGGATGCTCTCATTCATGGTAGGAGGGTAGGAGCATCAGGGAGGCCTCCCCAAAAAGGCATCATTTAAGGTGAGTCTCTTATGAATGAGTAAGAGCTAAGCCAGGCAGACAAGAACAGAAGAAGCAACTGCAAAGCCCACTGCTAGAAGAGAACTTCAAACTCCGAACAGCACAATTGCAGACAACCTGCAATCTCCTCATAGGTTTCTAATGCCACTGAATGACACCAAGTTGTCCATACAGACATGTCATATTTGATGACCGTTCCTCCCCTCACTGTGCCCACACCCCCCTGCCTCAGAAACTGCCAACTGGTCTCCAGTTTAAGGTACCATAATCATGCTCCCCTCACACCTTTGTCTAAAAACCTCTACAGGAAGACTCTCCCACAGGACAAGCATGTAAGCTGATAAAGAAAGAAAAGAAAAGAAAAGAAAAGAAAAGAAAAGAAAAGAAAAGAAAAGAAAAGAAAAGAAAAGAAAAAAGAAAAGAAAAGAAAGAAAAAAGAAAGAAGAAAGAAAAAGAAAAAGAAAGAAAGAAGGAAAAAAGAAAGGAAGGGAGGGAGAAAGGAAAGACCTTTTGGAAAGCAATTTGATGATATACACTAAAAGCCTTAAAAATATTCATGTCCTGGGGCACTTGGGTGGCTCAGTTGGTTAAGATTCCAACTTTGGCTCAGGTCATGATCTCATGGTTCATGAGTTCAAGCCCTGCGTTGGGCTCTGTGCTGACAGTTCGGAGCCTGAAGCCTGTTTTGGATTCTGTGTCTCCCTCTCTCTCTCTGCCCCTTCCCCACTCATGCTCACTCTCTCTCTCTCTCTCAAAATAAATAAACATTAAAAAATATATATTCATATCCTTGGATTCAGTAATTTACTTTCTGAGACTCTCTCAGAAATTGTCCAAATATTAAATATTCCAAAATATCATAAACACTTTAAAAACAAAAATGTTCAGAGTATTGTTTGTAACAGAAAAATAGTGGAAATGATACAACTATCTAACAAGGGAGTAATTTGGTATTGTTATCATTATAAAGAGTTTGTAACAATATGGGGAAATGCGTATGTTATCATATTAAAAGAAAAACCATGGGGTGCCTGGGTGGCTCAGTTGGTTAAGCATCCGACTTTGGCTCAGGTCATGATCTCACATTCTTGGGTTCGAGCCCGCGTCAGGCTCTGTGCTGACAGCTCAGAGCCTGGAGCCTGTCTTTGGATTCTGTGTCTCCCTCTCTCTCTGACCCTCCCCTGCTCACGCTGTCTCTCTCTCTCTCTCAAAAATAAATAAAACCATTAAAAATAAAAGAAAAAAAGAAAAACCAGGATACAAAATTATAGATGAAGTATGAGCACACTTACTTTAAAATGTACACATGGAGACTAGAAAGCAAAACACCAAAAAATGGCAATGCTGTCTTTGGGAAGAGGAAGCAGGACTACATCTGATTTTATTTTCTTGACTCTTTCTTGGTTTCCAATTTTTCCATAATAAATACAAATGGTTTAAATTTTTATCTGTAATTACACAAGCAATACATGAACACATTGTTTAAAATTCAAACATCAAATATAACGTTACCTGGAGCACTACCACCCCTCTTGTGTGTTCTTTTTGTGAGACTTATACATATGTTTATTAAAAATAGAAAACTGTGAGGCACCTGGAGGGTTCAGTCAATTGAGCGTCCAACTCTTGGTTTCAGCTCAGGTCATGATCTCAGTCGTGGGACTGAGCCCCCTGTCAGGCTCTGTGCTGATGGTGTGGAGCCTGCTTGGGACTCTCTCTCTCTCTCTCTCTCTCTCTCTCCCCTCCGCCCCTCCCCTGCTCATGCTCCCTCTCTCTCTCTCAAAATAAATAAATAAACAGGAGCAAAAATAAATAAACAGGAGCCCCTAGGTGGCTCAGTCGGTTAAGCATCCCACTTCGGCTCAGGTCATGATCTCAAGGTTTGTGAGTTCGAGCCCTGTGTCAGGCTCTGTGCTGACAGCTAAGAGCCTGGAGCCTCCTTTGGATTCTGTGTCTCCCTCTCTCTCTACCCCTCCCCTGCTCATGCTCTGTCTCTCAAAAATGAAAAACACTTAAAAAAATTTTTAATAAATAAATAAATAAACATTTTTAAAAAATAGAAAATGAAGTGTATTGGACTGAGTGGTGTCCCCTCCCACCCCCCAGACTTTGTATTCATCAGGAACCTGTGACCTTCTTTGGAAATAGGGTCTTTGCAGATGTAACCATGCAAAGATGAGATCATACTGGATTAAGGTGAGCCCTCAGTCCAATGACTGGTCTCCTTAAGAAATTAGTGCAATTTGGACACAGACACACCACACAAGGCCATGTGATAATGGATGCAGAGATGGGTCAAAAACTACCAAAGACTGAAGCAACCATCAGAAGCAGGGAGAAAAGCACAGAACGGAGTCTCCCTCAGAGCCCCCTAGAAGGAACCAACCGTCCCAACATTTTATTTTGAACTTCTAGTCTCTAGATCAGTGAGAGGATCGATGTCTGCTGTCAGAAGCCACCCCATTTGTGGTACTTTGTTATGGTGGCCATAGGAAACGGATACACTGAGGAATAACAAAAAGTGTAAAAGGTGAAAGTAAAAATTTGCCCCAAATCTTATCACTGAGAAAATACTGTCATTATCATTTGGGAACATGTCTCCATACATACAGAAGAGTAGATAAGTGAGGTTTGTTTTAAAACTTTCTTTCTTTCCAGGGGCACCTGGGTGGCCCAGTCAGTTAAGGGACCGACTTCAGCTCGGGTCATGATCTCACAGTTTGTGAGTTCTAGCCCCGTGTCAGGTTCTGTGCTGACAGCTCGAGGCTTGGAACCTGCTTCTGATTCTGTGTCTCCCTCTCTCTCTACCCCTCCCTCACTCATTCTCTATCTCAAAAATAAATAAATAAATAAACATTTAAAAAAATTTTATTTCTTTCTATTTTGAAAGTGTAGCAATCCAAATATTCTTACGTGTGCCGCTAGTGGGAGCTTGTACAGTTGACTAGGCAATTTGGCTGTTATTTAATTCAGTAAAAAGGGCATAAACCTTCTGACTCAGCAATTCCGTTTGTTATCACCGAATTCAGCAAAACACATGCCTACACGGATCTTCATCACACACTGGAAATCACTAAAAATGTCCATTGTTCTGGGAAGGGCTAAACAAGTAAGTTGAAATACGTCTTAGTCTGTTCAGGCTGCTCTAACAAAACACTACAGGCTGGGTAGCTTATAAACCACAGAAATTTGTCTCACAGTTTGGAGGCTCTAAGGGCACAGTTAGGGTACCCTTTGGGGTCACAGACTTCTCCCTGTATCTTCACTTGGCAGAGAGAGTGAGGGAGCTCAGTCTCCTCTAGGGGCTCCACTGGCAGCTGTGGAGGGTGAGGAGTAGTCAGAGTCTGGATTTGGGGCCCACGCAACTAGGAGGAGGTGGCACCATTTACCCCGAGGTAGAAGGCAAGAGCGGGAGCTGGTGTGACGGGACAGTCAGGAATTCCACTTAAGGGTCTGAGCTGCCTGTGAAATGTTGCCAGTCACATGGACAGTCACGGAAATGAGTCTGGAGCTCCGGGTAAGGCCGTGTGCAGCCATCACCATAGACGTGATATTTAAATTCACAGGACAGGGGCACCTGGTGGCTCAGTTGGTTAAGCGTCTGACTTCAGCTCAGGTCATGATCTCACGGTTCGTGAGTTCGAGCCCCACATCGGGTTCTGTGCTGACAGCTCAGAGCCTGGAGCCTGCTTCGGATTCTGGGTCTCCTTTGCTCTCTGCCCCTCCCCCACTCGCACTCTGTCCCTCTCTCAAAAATGAATAAACATTAAAAACAAAAAACTTTTGGGGCACCTGGGTGGCTCAGTCAGTTAAGTGTCCAACTTCGGCTCAGGTCATGATCTCACGGTTCGTGGGTTCGAGCCCCACGTCGGGCTCTGTGCTGACAGCTCGGAGCCTGGAGCCTACTTCAGATTCTGTGTCTCCCTCTCTCTCTGCCCCTCTCCAACTCATGCTCTGTTTCTGTCTCAAAAATAAATAAACATTAAAAATTTTGAAAGAAAAACTTTAAACTTTAAACTCACAGGACTGGACGAGGACAGTCTAAGGGTCCACCAAAGCACATTGAGGCACAGAAACCAAAAAGGAGAACAAGAGGCTGAGGGCAAGGTGTTCTGGAAGACTGGAACCCAAATGAGCAGGGTGCCCAGAAAGAAGGGAGAGAGATCAGTTGTGTCACATAAAACAAACATGGGCCGGCTCCTGGCCCCAAGGACGCCAGGAACAGGGGCTAAGCGCCTCCCTTGCAGTTAGCTCTCCAGGACCAAAGTCAGTTCTCTCCAGCCAAACTGGGCAGGGGACCCCGGGGGCTGGTGGAGATGAAGACTTGTCCGCAGGAGGTGCATGGGGGAGCCTAAGGCCGGGCGGCCAGGGCTGGGGACCCCATTCTGAGTCGCAAGAGCACAGACCCAAACCCTGAAAATGAACGTAAGCACAATCATGACTGAGAAATATTCCGGGAGAGCTCAGAATTTTTTTTTCCACTATCTTCCCTCTAGACATAAACCCTGACCTTCTTTCTGGGCATCAGTTTCCCCCCAGGCAGACTTTTTTCTTCCATTAGGATCTTGAGGCTTCATTATACCATAGCTTTTCTGACAGGACGTCTTCACCAACTGAAGTATTTCGTCCTAACGCAGACTCCAAAGTGATTCTGCGCAAATCTAACCCAGATGGGCTGCCCCCAAGCGAAACCCAGCCTTGTGGGAGTGCCTGTTCCACCCCTGTGAGGTCTAGAATCCACTCCCCCAAATCCCTGAAGACTTGGGGGCCATGTTTCTCCTGAATCAGTCTCATGGCCTGTTTCACCACCACGGCAGCTTCTAGAGTCGAGTGATTACCGTCCTCTGTCAGCCACACAGCACACCAGCCACCGCCTGCCATTCCCCACAAAGAACCACGAACACAACGCCGCTGTGTTAGCAGACTCGCTCCTAAGGTCTGGGGGTTGTGGAAGGTATAGCAGCGCAGAGAGCAGAAAACAACAGCAAATTGTTTTATGCCAGGCGCTGCCACAAAATAAAAGTATCCACTATTTGCTGCCATAAGGAATTTCTCAGTGCTGTGCCCTCCAGAGGCCCTACCTTCCCACCTGCTTCTCTCTCTCTTCGACCCCTGTGCACATCCCCCATCCGGCCTGCCCCACGGCCCCCATACATTCAACCTCCCTCCTGTTTTCTTCCCCAGAGCCGTGGCTCCATCCCCACTGCCGCTGCCGTTTCACCTGCTCCTAGCCAGGATCCCAGCAGGACGCTTACGCGGCTCTGGGGTGGAAACCAGCCCTCCCCACAACACAAGGCCACACAAGCTACCTTTCCAATAGCATGGCGTCCTTCCCACCACATGGTCAGAGAAGAACAGTCCTTGCAGTGAATTGGCAGGACTCACAGGGTCAGAACAGTTGTCCCTCCCCTTGGATGCGTGGGGCACAGCTTGTCTGAACCTGTCTCCAAAAAGCCTATTATTTCTGCCGAAGCCAATACCTGAGCCACACATCAAGATTATAAACATGGCTTAGTAAATACTCACGAACTGCTGCAAATCTTCATACTCGTTTGCATTTTGAATTCTAAACACCTCCTGAAAGCCCCACTCGTTCACCCCCATCACTGGCCTCTCCTCTCTCTGAACTGGTTTTCTTTTGCACAGTCCATCAGGGTGGGAGGGTGGGGGGAAGCGAGATAAAGTAACCCAACCAGTATTGCTCGGTGATTTGGAGTTAGAGGGGAGCACATGAGTCAAGGCTCAGGTCCCAAGGGCACACGCATTCCCCAGAAATCACTCCATCAGCTCATCGGTCCCGTCCACCTGTCTCCTGGGTACCATGGCAAGGAGGAGTGACAGCCTGTCCAAAAATGTCATTTCCCACCACCCACGTTGAGTGGCATCTGAAGGGCAGTGTTAAGAGGCTGTGTCCCAGACCTCTGCATGGCGCCTGTCACCTGGCTCTGATCTCCTCACTCCCCTGCTTAAAGTCCTCCTACTGACTGCAGAACGGAAGTCGACTCCGCTGTGTCAGCCGTGGCCTTCCACCTGACCCCAGAGGACCTTCCCTTGCCATCACCCGTTCCTTCATGTGTTCCAGGGACTCGAGTCAAGGGCAAAAGTGGAAGAGAGGGAATTGGAATCCAGACCTTCTGAAAAAGTATTCTGCAAAGTCTTTTTCAAAACATGCACACATCCTCGTACACACAGTCATACATACGCACACGCTCACATGTACACACACAGCCTCACACACACAGCCTCACAGTCATACACATACTCTCACATACATACACATCCTTACATACACAACACCTCACACACACACGCTCGCATACACACACCTCCTCACACACACACCCTCACACACACAGTATCTCCAATCCCGAATGTACAGGACAGTGCACCCACCTGCCCGTGTCCCTAGCAAAGGGACATCTGAGCAGATGGTTTCCACAGAGAAACAAGGAAGGCAGCAGGTGGTCTTGGCAAAAGGTAAGGAGCAGGGCAGTGTGGTTCCCCACAAATCAGGCAACTAAACCCCTTGGTTCCCACGCTGTAGGACGTGAGCCTGGGGGGCCGTTCCGCCCAGCAGCCCCTGACCTCCCCTGCGGCCTCATCCTGACCTGCTGACAATGTCATGTAGGGTCACCGTGTCCAATGCTCACAGTTAACAGTGATGCAGGACCAGGATCGTTGTGATGCCAGCTGCTCACCTAAAATGAACAAATCGCTTCTTTACATGGGAGGTGATTGGTATTACTCACTTTGCTCTCAACAAATCCATAAAAAGGAGAAGTCAACAATGACACCCAAGGTGGGGGAAGAGGCCCTGACATAAGTGTAGGATGTCAGGTGCAGCAGCAGGGCCAGCTAGAAGGGAGGAGGCCCTGGCGCTATAAAGAAGCCCTCTAGGGGCCTCGACATGAGCCCTCTGGCTCCTCGCCTGGGGCCACGTCCTGCTGTCCTCGCCTTTTCCTCCGAGCTGTAGACCTGTAGGCAGCAGGACGCCTGTACCGTCCCGGAAGCTCTATCCAGAACCCTAAATGATGAGCCCTGGAGTAAACCTTCTAGCCAGCTTCTCTGCAAATTCTCCCCGCAAGTCATAACATGAAGGCAGGGAAGGATGCCCCAGGTCAGAAAGACAAGGCAGGTGACCGCCACAAATGCCCAGGGCAGGACAGAAGCTGAGGACCAAACTCAGAGGCACGAGGTCCAGGCAGAGCCCCCACAGGCCGCAGGGCACACATTCTGCCTATCCAGACAGAGCGTGGCTGGCCGAGAGCAAGGATGCTGGTGCAGCTCGCTGGGTGCCCCAGGGAAGAGGAGGAACTGGTAGGCCCAAGTTACAGGACACAGCTCCCTGGCGTCCCATTCAGGGGTGACATCCGGCCACCCACGGGGCATCCTGGGACTCTGGCCATAGGCCCCACTGTTTCCATTTGAAACACCGTGTGCAAAGTAGGTGCGTGGGGCTGGCGCCTCCGGAGAAAAGGCATGAGTAAAAGGTTGAGGTCACCTGATACCCCCGCAGGACCTCCATCTAGCAGCCCACGCTGGATGGGGACCAGCACCTGGCTCGGTTTCATCGAGAATGAGCATTCAGGTGGTGGCACTTTCCCTTCAGACAGCGGGAGCCCGGCACTCACCCGCATGGGCTCGTCAGGGAACCCCGGTTTGCTCGGCCTGTCCTGCCGTCGGGATCTCAGGAGCTGCTTGGCCTGCTTTTCCTTCAGAATCGGAGAGGCCCCTGAAAAAGCCAGGCAGGGGCCTTAGGGACTCTTGCAACACGAGCTCGTGCTCCATCTCACCATCCAAGGCCAAGGATTTGCAAGTTTGATTTCGGTCAAACACAAAAGCTCTTTCACAGACATCTGTCCCAAAGGACGTGGCATTCCAGAGAGCTCCAAGGGGAATTCTAAATTGTTTCTAACATGGTAAACTCAGATCCAAAGCTGCACAACGTGAACATATTCACCTATTGCAATGGTGCATTTCTTTAAAAGTGGGTGCTAATTTAATGAATATGGGATTTTTTTCTTTTTCTTTCTAAGTAATCTCTATGCCCAATGTGGGGCTCAAACTCACAACTCCGAGACTAAGAGTCACACGCTTCACAAACTGAGCCAGCCGGATGCCCCTGGATAAGTTTTTAAAGCATATTTTCTTCAGTTCTCTGGTCAATGTGTTTCTTGTCCCTTAGGTTTGCTTTGATGGTTTGTTGGGGTTTTTTTAATCCCCAAAGCACTAAACCAGCTAAAAGCTGTTACTGGAAGATTCTCTATGAGAACAAGACTCTGTTACAAACTTGATGATTACAACCGACATCTCAAAGAAGATATTATAATAAAATTATATTAAGTTTTGATAATCACTTACAAACTCCAAATTTTATCATCAAATAAAAGTCTGTCCAGTTTTGATGTCATAGGAACTCTAAAAGACAGTATAGTTGAAGATTTATCAGCATTTCTGAGAATTAATATTCAAATATATTTAAAGATTAAGAAAATAGGGGGGCCTGGCTGGCTCAGTCGGTAAAGCATACGACTCTTGATCTCTGGGTCATGAGTTCAAGCCCCACTTCAGGTACACAGATTACTTAAATAAATAAAACTTCTAAAAAAATAAATAAAAATATTAAAAATAAAGACTAAAAAAAATTAGTCCCAATTCTGGGAGCCTGCTCTTAGGGAGAAAAAAAAAAGCACTGAATTATTATATATTACATATTCTTTGAAATAAAAAATATTAAAAAAATATTTGGAATAGGCTTATTCCAACTTATCATGTCAGCATAGAAATAGGCTGTTTTCAGAGTTCAAGCTCACCTGAGAAGCAAGTCAGTAAGGTGAGGCAGAGGACAAGCACAAATAGCTTCTTCATCCTGTCTTTGTTTCGTTCTCAGCCTCTTGCAGAATGAATGCCCCCCAAATGGGCCAGCCTACTTGAAGGAAGCCACTTCCGGCCCCCTGTTTGTTTATGCTGTGACTAACTACATTTACGGTATGATGTTAAGTGTGTCTGACTCTGAGTTTTTAGTATGACCACTAAAATGTTTTCCTCTGAGTCCCTGTAAATTTTCATCCTGAGCAAGGAAGTCACCCCGCTGTGATGTGACTTTCAGAGCATGAATTGGAGATAGCAGCATGTGATATTCACTCCACCAAAACAGACAGACACCAACACTGGCTGGTTAGTGACTGTCTGTTTTCGCTCCTGTTTTCATCTCTTTCGTGAATCGTCTCTTACATTTGCACATTGTATGACGTTTCTCCAAAGCCCGTTCACTAATTGGATTTGACCTTCCTAATAGTTTCAGAGGTAAGCAGGGAAATTGGCAAGGGACACAGTAGAAGGGAATTTTTTTTTCAGCTGACTTTGGAGCCAGAACGCCCAGGGTTCATGTCCTAGCTTCACCTCTTTCTAGCAATGTAACCTTCAGTAAATCACTTACCCTTTCTGAACTTTGGTTTCCTTCCCTGTACCAAGGAGAGACAGTCTCTACCTTGTGGGTGTGATTAAAGATGAGGGATAAGCAGCAGCTAGCACCATATCCATTTTACAAATAAGGAAGTGAGGGGTGCCTGGGTGGCTCAGTCAGTAGCGTCGATTCTTGATTTCAGCTCAGGTCATTGTCACACCATTCGAGCCCTGCGTCAGGCTCTGCATCGACAGCACAGAGCCTACTTGGAATTCTCTCTCCTTTTCTCTCTCTGCCTCTCCCCCACTTGCTCTCTACCGCTCTCAAAATAAATAAACAAACATTAAAGAAAAAAATGAAGTGAGGTTTGGAGAGGTGAAACCATATCCAAGTTCACACACTATGGATGCTGAAGTAGAGCCAAATTCTTCTGTCTTTACAGGCTACTGCTCTTCCCATTATGCCCAAAAGGGCCTCCTGCAACATGCTGTCAGTTAGAGGTTGGTAAGCAGCCCATTTCAGACTCAAGGTTATTTTGATGAAGACAATAAAATCTCAGTAATCTGAAGTTCTTTTAAATTCAAATCATCTGTAAATATTACATAAAGAAATTATTAAATATATTCTTTACAACGTCTGGAAGATATGTGGCATTTACGGGGATGAAGTTCTCGAGTCAGAGAAATGATCTGCAGTTTCTGTGGTCACTTGGCCCAGCTCAGAGGAAAACAATGTTCTCTCTGTAGTTGTCCGAGTTAATGCTAATGTTGTGTAACTGATATTGAACCTGAATGTCCTACCCACTCTGCTCGTATAAAGACAGTTTGAACAGACTGTAAACAAGAGGAAAAAATCATGCATTGTCAGCAAAGTTGCTCCGAATTAGATCTTCAGTTTTCTCCTCTCAGTTGCTATTAACATCCTTCTGTTTTTATGCAGCTTTCAATAACTGAGGGATTTTAGGAGCATTATTTTAGGAATAGATATTTGTCACATTACACACCTTGTGGTTTTTTTATGTGTGTTGTCAAATCTGTCATTGCTTTTGCTCATGTGGTTGAATCAAACACTAACCGTATTGTTTTATCAAATACATACTTTCTTTTTTTTAATTTTTTAATGTTTTTATTTTTGAGAAAGAGAGAAATAGAGCATGAGCTGGGGAGGGGCAGAGAGAGGGGGAGACACAGAATCTGAAGCAGGCTCCAGGCTCGGAGCTGTCAGCACAGAGCCCGACGCGGGGCTTGAACCCACAAACCGTGAGAGCATGACCTGAGCTGAAGTCGGACACTTAACCGACTGAGCCAGCCAGGCGCCCCCAAATACATTACTTTCAGTGGACCAGAAAAAGAAAACGTATGCCTAGCTAGAAATTTCTAATGTGTCCAATGTAAATTTACTACAAAACTATTTTTTTAATTTTTTTAACATTTATTTGTTATTGAGAAACAGAGAGAGACAGAGCACAAGCAGGGGAGGGGCAGAAAGAAGGGGAGACACTGACTCTGAAGCAGGCTCCAGGCTCTGAGCTGTCAGCACAGAGCCCAATGCAGGGCTTGAACCCACAAACCATGAGATCATGACCTGAGCTGAAGTCGGACGCTTAACTGACTGAGCCACCCAGGCACCCCTACAAAAGTATTTTTTAAATTCAGTAACTTCTGTCCATATCAGCCGTGTCCGATAAAAACATGATGTGAGCCACAGACACAAGCTGTATACATAATTTAAAATTTTCTAGTAGCCACATTTGTTAAGTGAAAAAAACGGTGAAGGTTTTTTTATATTCTATCTTATGTATCATGAAATACCCAAAATATTATTATGTTGATACGTAATAAAGCTAAGCAAATTATGAGATATTTCCTGAGGTTTTTTTGTACCTCTACAGTACAAAAAAACTACAGTATGTATTTAACATTCGTGCATTTCAAGTGCTCAGTAACCACATGTGGCTGGTGGCTACCTTATTGGACGGCATAGGTCTAGATCCTTCCTTCTCTCTGGCCACCACCTGAGTCGAGGCTACTGTCACTCTTCCCCCAGCTTCCATCACCAGGCTCCCAACTAGTCTCCCAACCTCCCCTCCTGTTCACTTCGAACCATTCTGTATGCAGCAGCAATGATGGTCTTCTTAAAATAGAAATATAAAATAGGAAATGGACCTCATCACTTTGCTGCCTAAGAATCCTTTCTTATCGTCTCACTGGACTGAGAACAAAAGCAGAATCCTTACCATGCACTACAGGACCCTGTGGTATCTCCGCCTGCTGCTCTTTCCAGCCCTATTCTGACCACACCCCTCTAGCTTACTGCGATCCAGCCACACACAGTTATTTTCTGCTTAACAAACTCTTCCCACCTCAGGACCTTTGCACATACTCTTCCTCACACTTTTAATGACTAGATCCTTCTCATACTTCAGGCTTTGATTTGGAAGTTCTCTTGCTCAGGCAAGCCTGCCTTTACCAACCTAATCAAGGTTCCCTGCCCACCCCCCACCATTACCATTACACTCCATTTCATAGTACTCACCATAATGTATAAATACTGACTTGGTTTACTTCTAAAAATCTGTCTCTTCTACTGGACTATAAGCTCTAAGGAAGCATGTATTACTTTTGTAATTAAAAAAAAGAAAAAAGGAACCTCTGGTGAACTGGAGAGGCGCTACTAGAGAAAGTCAGGGACCTGTGTCCCACCCTGTGATATTGATGGAGAGGACTCTTCAGCTGTGATGGCTGGGCCATTCAAATGTCCTTCTGCTGGGCCTGTGCCAATATTGTTCCAAAGGGGGAACTATAGGAAAACTAAAAGAGAAGGTCACTTCGTAGTGAGCGTCACTCTGGTGAGGAGAATTCTTTTCCGACACGTACCCTTATTCCCAGGGAAAGCAGCAGCCAGTTCAATCAAGTGAATCAGGGTGCACCTGGGTGGCTCAGTTGGTTAAGCATTTGACTTCCATTCAGGTCATGATCTCTTGGTTTGAGGGTTTGAGACCCACGTTGGGCTCTGTGCTGACAGATCAGAACCTGGAGCCTGTTTCAGAGTCTTTGTCTCCCTCTCTCTCTGGCCCTCTCCTGCTCACGCTTTCAAAAATACATAAACATTTTTAAAAATTTTAATCAGGTGAATCTGCAGGAAGCACAGTTGAAGACGCAATTCCCAAAATCTCCACCAGGTGGCAGACTAGAGAACAGAACCGGAGGCCTCCAAGGTTAGGGGAAAGAAACTCAAGGCCACCAAGGTTAACTACTCTAAATTTTTTTTAACGTTTATTTATTTTTGAGAGACAGAGAGACAGAGCGTGAGTAGGAGAGGGGCAGAGAGAGAGGGAGACACAGAATCCAAAGCAGGCCCCAGGCTCTGAGCTGTCAGCGTAGGGCCTGACGCAGGGCTCGAACTCACCAACCGCGAAATCGTGATCTGAGCCGAAGTTGGCCGCTCAACCGACTGAGCCACCCAGGCGCCCCCAGGCTAACTATCCTGGAAGCTGCCAGGAATACCAGAGAATCCACTGGAGATGGAGAAAGATGGTGCTGCAGTGCCTCAGACTATTTTCCTAGGTTTGAATCAATATGAAGGTCTCCGTTAGGTGCCGCGGCCTAAAAACGCTGCATTAAAACTACCAGCAGGAATGCTTCCACCCACATTCATGGCATCCGAACATAGCTGGTATTTCCATCTGTGTGGGCTTCCCATCTCTTCCTGAAAGGTGTTCTCGGGGCACCTGGCTGGCTCAGTCAGTGGAGCATGCAACTCTTGATCTCAGAGTTATGAGTTCAAGCCCCACGTGGGTGCAGAAATTACTTAATAAAAATCTTTAAAAAATAAAAAATAAAAGGAATTCTCAAATTACACTGGTGTTTAAAGATCAGTGAAAAACCTGACACCATCAGGCTCCCAACATCATCCCACCAGATATTCTCTTAAGAGGGTAAGACAGTGATTTCAAATTCTGTCAGCAAAAGAAACTTCAGGGACAAGGGAACATCTTTAAAAATAATACTAATAATATAGAAAGATGCTGAATCTTTCCCAAGAGAATTATAATGTGTCCACATTCGTTAGGCCCAGAGTCAATTAAGAAATTTCTAATATTCCTTTTTGTAGTTGTTTTCTTTTGTTTACTGTCTACCTTCTCCACTAGACCATAAATTCTATATTTTTATGGTACATGTATAATGCTTCTATAATTTTTATAGTAGTAACTCTGTAAGCAGCACACGAACAATACACATGTTACTACTATACAGGCACACTGGGCAGGCAGATGTTAGGTTTGGGCAGGTGTAGTGGGTTAAATCATTAGCACCAACTCTCTACCACCACTGCATTGCGTGCTCTTTCCCATATGACCCTGTAGTCCTGCCCTTTGACCTTGGGCTCAACCAAGAGACTTGCTTCAGACAAGGGGATGGTCTCAGGCACAACACAGAGAGGGTCCATGCAGTGTGTCTGTGCACGTAGTTGCGACCTCTTGCATTTCTGCCATTGCTACAAAAAGAGCTTCCTCCAGATAGCTGCCCTCCCCCTTCAAGCAGAGTCTCAAAATTAACTCAGATGGAAAGTACCTGAGCAAGGAGCTCGGCCTACACAGACCCACAGCTTGGAGCAGACTCACTCAACGCAGCCCCACCTCATTCCCCTGGTCTCCAACCACCACAGCATGAAGCACAGCCACCCAGAGCCTGCAGACCCTTAAGATTACACAATTGTTATTTTAAGCCACTGAGTCTAGGAGTGATTTGTTACACAGCATCACTGTGATAATAGCTAACTGATACAAGGGGCTCTTAGGAGATGAGTAGTGTGTCCAAACCTCGGTGCTACTGGATCTGAGTTAATCATAGGGTCCTTCCAGAAGCTTCACTCAATGTGTAGGCTGTGTGGTCTAACGGTCAAGATTGTGGAGCACAGAGCCATCAATGAATCTGAGCTTGAATCCTGGCTCTGAAACTTAGTACCTGGGTCACACTGAAGCTGTAATTGGGCAGATTTCTTAACTGTCCAAATTACTGCATTTTCATTTATAAGAAAAGAATAATAATTACAATATAACTTACCTCTTATGGTGTTTTGAGACTTAAAAAAATTTTTTTAACACTTATTCATTTTGAGAGACAGAGAGAGACAGAGTGCAAGGTAGGGGTGGGGCAGAGAAGAGACACAGAATCTGAGGCAGGCTCCAGGCTCTGAGCTGTCAGCACAGAGCCCGACATGGGGCTTGAACTCCAGAACTGTGAGATAATGACCTGAGCGGAAGTCAGATGCTTAACCGACTGAGCCACCCAGGCGCCCCTAATTTGAGACTTCAAAGAGAAAGTATATGTAAGGTACTTGTCAGACACAGGAAGGATCTAATACTTGGAAACCACTATTGGTGTTGTCACTATTCTATTTCTCCTTTTCATCCGTGAAAGATGATTTGTGAATCATCTTTGCTTACATTTGCATAGGCATACCCACCCCATTCTCAGACACGCGATCGAAGGTCCATAAAAGATTTTTGAATGACCAAATGACAGAGATTAATCCAACACGTATTAAGATATATAATTCTATATATTGTTGAAATAAAAATCCATCTTAATTAGAAAAGAAAACATGGCCCCTTTTCAATAGGAGTTGATTTCTCTCCATCTCCACACCCCACGCCCTTGGCTTCCCTTCTCATGCCCTCAGGACTTCTACACAAACACATACCTTCCTGTTTGGAGCAATAATACAATGGTAAGATGGTTTGGCCTTGGACAGGAGCCTTTCTGGCCTGCTGCATGCTTCCACAAGAGGGCTGTAATTTCTGCTCTGGGTCCAGGACATTGGCCCCAACGTACATCTGCCCAATAGGTAAGGACAGCCAAGGTCAGCATCAGATTCCTGGTGGCCAGTGCCAGGCTTCTCTCCAACCTAAACAGGAATGACAGGGGCCCTGGCAAAGTGTGGGAACGAACGAAGGTACAAATAAACACACTAGGGGAGTGGAGCACGGACCAAATAACTTGTGAAACCATTTCTAAGACCGCTGTCATATTATACTTCATTCAAGAAACGTGCTAGGCCTTCAACGGGGAGAGAAAAGTTTGATTCTTCTGGGGAAGAGATCCTGAAATCTGTGTTGTTTTTCTCTGTGGGCTCTCAGTCGGGATGATAAGCTTCAGAGAGACTAAGAGACACTCTAGCCTGGGTTCCCTAACCTTAAGCGGCTAAGAATCATCGAACATCTGTGAAAGCCTCTCACATGGAAGATGAAGACAAAGGAAACCAAAGGGAAAAGCAACTTGGGGCCATCAGAGACCATGCAAGGAGAGAAGGGGAAGACAACTACCCAACACTATCCTCTGAGAAATCAGAGAAATTTTTGCTCCCATGAAACATGAACAGGAAGCTGTAAAAAAAAAAAAAAAAAAAAAAAAAAAAAAAAAAAAAAAAGGAATATTCCAAAATCAAATCAACAACAAAAAAAGAAATTCTTAGAAACTGGGGTGCCTGGGTGGCTCAGTTGGTTGAGCATCCAACTTCCACTCAGGTCATGATCCCACAGTTTGTGAGTTCAAGCCCCATATCAGGCTCTGTGCTGACAGCTCAGAGCCTGGAGCCTGCTTCAGATTCCGTGTCTCCCTCTCTCTGTCCCTCACGCTCTCTCATTCTCTCTATCTCTCTCTCAAAAATAAATAAACATTAAAAATTTTTTTAAAAAGACGTTCTTAGAAATTAAAAAAATCAATAAAAAGATCCAAAGATAAAGCTATGGAAATATTTTAGAAAAATAGAGCCAAATTGAGAGAGAGAGAGAGAGAGACACTGAGAGAGGAGGGAGGTTTAAAACAACAACAACAAAGCAAGGGAGAAAAAATATTTTTGAAGAGAGGACATTTATCCAGATGAGTTGAAAATTTACGTCCACACAAAAACCTGCACACAGAGGTCTATAGTCACTTATTCTTAACTGCTGAAACTTGGAATCAACCAGATGAACTCCAGTATGTTAACAGATAAATACACTGATGAATAATATTCCAAACAATGCAATAAACCATTCAGCACTAAGAAGAAATGAGCTATCAAGCCATGAAAACAGGAATCTTAAACGCCTATTACTAAATGAAAAAAAGCCAATCTGAAAGGGCTGCATATGATATGATTCCAGCAATATGACATTCTGGAAAATGCAAAACTATGGAAATGGTAAAAAAGATCAGTGGTTATAAGGGGCTGGGGACTGGGGAAAAAATTAACAGGCAGAACACGGAGAATGCTTAGGGTCTGTATGACGCTATCATGGTGGATACATGTCATTATATATTTGTCCAAACCCACGGAATGTACCCCACCAAGAGTGAGGCCTAATGCAAACTAGGGACTTTGGGGGATGATGGTATGTTAGTGGAGGTTCATCATTGGTAACAAACGCACCACTCTGGGGCGCCTGGGTGGCTCAGTCAGTTAAGCATCTGACTTTGACTCAGGTCATGATCTCATAGTTCGTGAGTTCGAGCCCCGCGTTGGCTCTGGGTTGACAGTTCAGAGCCTGGAGCCTGCTTTGGATTCTGTGCCTCCCTCTCTCTCTGCCCTCCTCTGCTCATGCTCTGTCTCTCAAAAATAAATAAATGTTAAAAAAAAAAAAAAACCTTTTTTTAAAGGAGATCACAGAAAATAGGAGGAAATTAACAAAGTAATTCTAAAACCAAAGGACATGAGCTGCTAGACTGAAAGCACCCAGCAAATCTGGCAAAATACATCACATCAGGCACACGTCTGTGAAATTTCCGAACACTAGAGAAAAAGAGAAGATTCTACAAGTTTCCAGGAAGCACAAACAAGCCCCATTCAAGGGATCAGGAATGAGCATAACCTCAGACATCTCTACAGCAACATTAAAAGCAAGCAGAAATGGAGCAATGTCGGGGCGCCTGGGTAGCTCAGCTGGTTTAGCATCTGACTTCGGCTCAGCTCATGATCTTGCCATTCATGAGTTCGAGCTCCATGTCAGGCTCTGTGCTGACAGCTCGGAGCCCGGAGCCTGCTTCAGATTCTGTGTCTCCCTCTCTCTCTAGAAATGGAGTGATGTCTTCAATGTTGTGAAGGGAAATCATTTCCAACTTAGAATTCTACAGATAACTAATCAGGTATGGAGGGTGGAACAGGCTATCTGTAGATATCCAAGGACTCAAAACAATACCTCCCATGTGCCTTTGTTCCTTAAAGGTACTGATGGGTGTACACACAAAGACAAGAGAATTCACCAATAAAGGCCAAGGGCCAGGACCCAGGGAACAGAAGGTGCAAACAGAAGAGCAGTAAAGGGAAATCCCAAGACGACCCTTGTGCTCTGACGCAAAAAGCAGGCAGTCCAGGTTGGCACAAGGTGTGATCTGCATCACGACGCGCAGACACACTGAGGACAGACTGCCTGGGTGAGCCAGGTTCTTATTTATTTGTACTTTGACGCCCATGAGCTGACAAGGTTCCTGCTCCCCCAGCCCCACGCATTTTGCCTGGATCAGCTGAATACTCCTTCTTCCCTGAGCAAGGTGCCATGTGAACCTTTCTCTAAGAATCTGAAGGAATTCGGATTCTGTGTCTCCCTCACTCTCTGCCCCTCCCCCAGTCATGCTCTGTCTGTCTCTTAAAAATAAATTAAAAATGGTAAAAAAAAAAAAAAAAAAAAAAAAAAAGGGAGGGCGCTTGAGTGGCTCAGTCGGTCAAGCGTCGGACTTCAGCTCAGGTCATGATCTCACGGTTCGTGAGTTCGAGCCCCATGTCGGGCTCTGTGCTGACAGCTCAGAGCCTGGAGCCTGCTTCGGATTCTGCATCTCCCTCTCTCTCTGTCCCTCCCCCAGTCATGCTCTGTCTCTCAAAAATAAAAAAATTAAAAAATTAAAAAATAAAAAGAAGCTGAAGGAAGTCCTAAGAAGCTAAGAAGGAAAATGGAAAGCAGCCCCCTGCCAGATTTTTGCCTGATCTTCAATCTACAGCTCTGCTCAATTGTCTTCACTGTGATTAGCCATCTTCCCAAGACCACGTCCTCTGATCACCCCAGGAGAGATCTCCTCCAGAAAGCTGAATTCAGACTCTGCCCCAGACTCTACTCAGCCCATCTCCTCCAGGAGCCTTCATATATTAATAGCTTCACTGTTATTTCCTGTCAGGACCAGGCTTGGGCTTGCTTTTCAAAACAAAACTATATTTGGGGAGAGGGATACTTTCAGGGATGGTAGAATGATAAAGAAAAGCAAGGGAGTGAAGGACATACAAATTAGGATAGTAGTTGTTTCCCTGACGAGGGTAGCAATCAGGTAGGCACAGGAGAGGCTCTGAATGTCCAGTACGTCAACCTGTGTGGTGGGTACACAGGTGTTTATTTTTTTTTATTGTTTTTAACTGCACGTATGTTTAACTGCATATATGGGCTTGTATGTTTCACAAGCTATTTTGTATGTGTGATATATTTCACAACTTAAACCCCCCAAAAGAAGTTTGAATAAGAAAATAAAAGGATTACCTGGGGACCTTGTTAAGCAGGCAGACTCTCAGCTCCACCGTAATCCTGATTGGAGAGACCTAGTCAAGACATGGGAATCCACATTAGATGTGGATGCAGGTGGTCAAAGACTACATCTTGAGCTACCTGCCTGGCTTCAGAGCACGTAGACATCAGAGGAACTGCGGTCAAAGCCCCAACTCACTTGACTCCTGGTTGTGTGACATCAAGCAAGCCTTCTTCGTCTGTGAAATAGCCACATATTAGAGACAAATGGCCAAAAACGGAGAAAAGTTCACAACTGTGAACTCTCTCCGTAGAATGGATTATGCAACCATTATATACAAATCCATAAAAACATGGAAAAGTTATTTTTTTAATGAAAAAAAATGGCCAGATAGAGAATATATCTACCATATAATCAAAATTATGTACAGAAAATAAATCACAGTTTCCATAGAAAATCATGAAAAAATATGCCTACATGTTCAAACACAGGTCATCTTTGGGGTGAGAGATGATTCTTCCTCTTTTTTCTTTTCTATGTTTTCCAAATGTTCTATAATGGGAATTTTCTTAAACCCCTCAATTTTTAACAGTATATTCTTTGTTACGTTTTCAAATCGAAACTAAATTAAGGGCTCTGCCTCAAATAGGATTCACAGACGTGTATGGCCAGGACCTCTCTGATCCAAGCCTACACTCTTCCCTCTTCACCACAGCCTGCCCCCAATCTTCATAATCCAGATGGTTAAACACTTTAGATCCCTACGCAAAATGCAGCCCAGGAACCATCAACATCAGCATCACTTGACCGTGTGTTAGAAATGCGGACTCTCAACCTTCTTCCCCAAGAAACAGAATTAGAACCTGCATTTTAACAAGATCCCCAGAGGCAAGGTTTTTAGAGATGTAAGAAAATAAGAGACACTCTCTCTTTGATAGTTTAATTTGGACTGAAGCTAACTTGGATGACCAAGATAAAAAAGGGATCTCAGTCCCAACATTGCCTATGGGCCATCAAGCATGTTTCTCTACCGCTCTGCGCCTCGGTTTTCCTCATCTGGAAAATGGGAATGATAAACTCAGCCTGGTGCCTAGCAAGTGCAGTGAGACATTTTTTCCATAGGCTAAATAAATGCTTCTTGTCGGGCTGGTTTCAAGAGGCCTGGCACTCTGTGAGAGCTGGGGCTCCTGTCCTGGCACAGTGTTTGGCTTACCGTAAGCCAGCGTGGGTTTAATAAACAACTAGTAAGAACTCAGGTGACATCTATCAATTTTCTACTTGGACTGTCCCATTCTTTCAATATATAATACCCAAAACCGCTAGTTTTCTCCCAACATTCAAAACTGTACCAGCTCCCACCTCCACCACTGAGGGAGGTGGGGGAAGTTGAAGGTCATAGATAGGCTTCCCGTAAATCGTTCAGACTAGAACTTCCCATACTCGGTTACGGACCCGCACAGCTCAACCCTGCATCCTCTCCACAGCCCTCACCTTATGGTTACTCCGCCCACCGTTCTCCCTAAGCCACGCCCCCTTGCCCGCCCCTTCCACCCGGCTCCACCCTCTCCCCAAGGCCCGCCCCGCTCCCAGACCCGTCGGCCTCCGCGGGTGCGGTGCACCCCACACCTCCGCTGCGCCCCGGGGCTCGCGCCGCTGGCCCCGCCCCTCCCGTGGCCGCGACGCCCGGCTCGGCGTGCGCACGGCTCGCTCACTCTGCCCTCCGCTGGCGTCGGCGTCGGCGTCGGCGAGCCGGCGGGCCCCGGAGGTTTGATCGTGCGCGCGGCGGCGCGCCGGCGGCCCCAGGCCTGGTCCCGGAGCCGCGCCTCCGCCCACGCGAGGTAGGGCCTGAGGGGCGGGGCCGGTCGCGGGGCCTCGGGCGGGGCCGGCGGGAGGCCGCTCCCGGGCCGAGCGGCTGGGCGGGGGAGAGGAGTGCGGGCCCAGAACTAACGGTCACGAAGGCTGGCGGCGCCGCGCGGCCCACGTGCGCCACCGCGCCCACAGGCCCGGGCACCCAGCTCCGCGGCCGAGTCCCCGCGGAGGGCATCCTGTCCGTTTTTCCTGAGGACGACCCCGTGCCCGGCGCGGGGAGGAGCGTGACAGCGCTGGGCGCCGCTCCCTCGGCGCGGCGCGGCCGGAGGCTCCGGGGTCCCGGCTGCAAGACGCTGCGCGTGCTCCTCTTTGGAGACCGCGGGGCCACCGGGCGGAAGGCGCCCTCCGTGTCCCCTGAAAGGCGGAGGGCGGGCGAGCGGGGACCGCGAGTTAGACTGCCTCCCAGTTAGAAATCGGCCTTAGACAAGATGGAAGGGGAGAGACGGCCGGCGCCCTACGAGGGCCTGTTTGCCGACGGGCACCTGATCCTGTGGACGCTGTGCTCGGTGCTGCTGCCGGTGTTCATCACCTTCTGGTGCAGCCTCCAGCGGTCCCGCCGCCAGCTGCACCGCAGGGACATCTTCCGCAAGAGCAAGCACGGGTGGCGCGACACGGACCTGTTCAGCCAGCCCACCTACTGCTGCGTGTGCACGCAGCACATTCTGCTGGGCGCCTTCTGCGACTGCTGCGGGCTGCGCGTGGACGAGGGCTGCCTCAAGAAGGCCGACAAGCGCTTCCCGTGCAAGGAGATCATGCTCAAGAGTGACGGCAGGGCCGCGGACGCCATGCCCCACCACTGGATCCGGGGCAACGTGCCCCTGTGCAGCTCCTGCGTCGTCTGCAGGCAGCAGTGCGGCAGCCAGCCCAAGCTCTGCGATTACAGGTACGGCCTTTGTGGGTACACGTTGTCCCAGGATGCGGGAGAGGAGTCGGGGTCTCGCGGAGTGCGCTAGCGACTTGATCTCTGCAAAGGGCCTCAGCTGCCCGCTTCAAGGAAGCAAGCTCACAGGCATCGCTGGTATTGGACAAGCAGGGCGGCTTTGCGGTAGTCATTTTCCTACATGATACGCCTAGCCTCCACTCCTCAGCCAGCCTGCCCTTTTGGGTGCTAGAACTCGACCCTTGACTCTGATCCAGAGGCCTCTGAGTACGGCATATTTCATAGCCACCGTACGTTACGTTTTCGCTTTTGTTACCATGGATCGTTTCCATTTTAAGTGAGGAAACACGAGTATGGACACATTGCCTTGGCCCTAGACTCACAAAACTGATCCTCCTCAGTGTCCTTTTATGAATGGACAGTGAAAACAAGCGTCATTCCATGGCAGCGCTTTAATTATCTTTTACAAACACAGATATTGGGGCTGTGATGAAAGACCAAACTTAAAGGGGTTCTCCTTTTGCCTCATGGCCTCCTAGGACACGTGTAGCGCCTTGGACAGGAGTCTTGGATTAAGCCAAGAATAGTGTAGTGCCTTCTAAGTAGACACACGTTGGACAGCACATGAATGTTCTTAAGTATTCTCTGAAAATAGGTGAGGATGCTCTTTGGTGGTATTAGAGATGCATAACAACAGGGGATGCGACCCCTGCAGATCATCTGCTTTAACCCAATTTGCAGTTGAGAGAATTTTAGCCAGTGGTAAAACAGAACTGGTGTCTGGGATTTCTAACCCCCAGCGTAGTGTTGGGAATCCTGACACCTAGCCTTGTCTCAGCCTGATGTCTGGACATCTTCATTGTCCTGAGTTTTATTTCTGACCAGTAGAAAGGGCCCTAAACATGTTTAAGACCTAAAAGAGAAAGCTGATACAAGGTAGAAAGTTACTTTCTTATTTTTTCTTTTACTTCAAAATCTTTTTTTTTTTTTAAGTTCGTGTGCACACTGTTATGTCAATACCGGTTTTTAAATCTTATATTTAACAGTTTTACACAAAGGATTTAGACTTACGAATTTTCAAAAAGGTCTGTTTTAAACAACTACAGAGTTTTATAACCATTTATTTGGTGTCTTTCGAATTTAGATGTTGTGCTTTGGGCATCAGTGAGAGCTAGGTTACCAGCGTCTTTAAATAAATTTAGTAGCTCTCTGTATAGGTAAGCTTTAGTCTTCAGAAGCTGGGATTAGTTGGAAAGAAGATATGCCTGGCTTATTATTTCCTTCCCTTCTTTGTGTCTGTGTAGAATTAGATAACAGTGGCTTCCATAAATGTCTTAACTGTGCTTCAGAAAAATCCTAGTGCTCTGACCTTCCGCCCAAATGATCTTTCTTAGAAACGTGTATCTGGGGACGCCTGGGTGACTCAGTTAAGCGTCTAGCTCTTGATTTCAGCTCAGGTCATGATCTCACAGTCTTGGGATCAAGCCCCACATCTGGCCCTGCACTAAGCCTGGAGCCTGCTTGGGATCCTCTCTTTCTCTCTCTCTCTCTCTCTCAAAATAAACAAACAAACATTAAAACAAAACAAAACAAAACAAAACATGGGTCCCCTGGGTGGCTCAGTTGGTTAAGTGTCAGACTTCAGCTCAGGTCACAATCTCGCCGTTGGGGAGTTTGAGCCCCACATCAGGCTCTCTGCTGTCAGTGCAGAGCCCGCTTCGGATCCCCTCGCGCTCTCTCTCTGTCAAAAATAAATAAGCATTTTTCTTTAAAATACATTTGCAAAAAAAAAAAAAAAAAGTATCTGACCCAGTCCCTCCTCTGCTTAATTAACCCCCTTCAGTTGTTCCCAGTCACTTACCCTGATGGTCTTTCAGTATAAACTTCAGGTGCTTAACATGGTGCCCAGGGGCACATGTGCCCTCTGGACCCTGCCTGCCCTTCCAGTTTTTACCTGCCACCACCTGCATTAAACTTCAAGCACCAGCAATGCTGACCTGGTTGTGCCTTCCTTAAGATATCAGGCTTTTCATACTCATACTGCCCTTCCCTTTCTCAAGGCTTTCCTCCTCTGGCCAGCTTTTAGGCATCCCTCAAGACTTGTGTTGTGTCCTTTCCTCCAGGAACCCTTGCCTGATCTACTCACCCCCAGGCCCAGAGTTTTCCTTTTTGATGATGACATAATATCTGATATCTCAGTGGTTCTCAAAGTAGGTACACCAGACTAGCAGTATTAGCATCATTTGGAAACTTGTTAGAAATGCAAATTCTCGTGTTGCCAGATTTAGCAAAAAAATTAAACATTTGCAATATTTGGGGCGGACTTATATACCCTAAAATTATTTGTTGTTTATCTGAAATTGAAATTCAGTTGCCTATTTTCTTGGCAACCCTACTCCCACCTCAGACCCACTGAATCAGAAACTTGAATTCTGGGCTGGAGACGAGCAGTCTTTGCTCTAGCAGGTTCTGCAGGTAATTCTAAAGTTGTGTGTACCTTCTACATCAGCCTCTGTCCTTAATGTTGTGTCCTATTCTTTGTGCATGCTGAATGTGATGATGCTTCTTTTTCTCACAAGCTTGTTCTTAGCAGATACTCAACAGTCTGTCCCCCCACTGCTAGAGCCCCTCACCACTGGTGGGGATTATTTCTGTGTAATTTAGGCAGTGTTTATTATTCCCGGGAGAAGAGAGCGCGGCGCCCCCAAGTTGTGCGTGTTCTGCGGTGTTCTCCTGTGTTTTCGCCAATGTTATGCAGGGTTCCTGCATGCTCTGACCTTCTGTAGGAATGAGATATTTCAGAAAAATAAACTATCTATTAGAACCTTTCAACACACGCCAGTCCGTCCCTCTGGGTTTTACCCAGCCCTGGCGGGGGCTCCTGCCATGTCTATATTGCTATGGAAGCACGAGACTTAAGGGAACTGTAAAGACTCAGGTAGTAACTGATTTTAAAGCCTGCAACCCAGTTAAGCTCTGCAGAATAAGTGACAAAGGCCCTTTAATTTATACTCATTCAGTCGTGATGTAACTTTTACATGGTGAGCATCTGTGTGTTTTGTTTCGGGCACTGTGCCAGAGTCTCCTTTCCCTGTAGGTGGTTTTCTCTTGTGTGTGTATCCCCCGCCACTGTAATGTGTCTCCGCACCTAGGATCGTGTCACTCCTTCCCTATCCTTCCTTGTTTTCTTCTTAACTCTCACCCAACTAAAATAGGGAATTGTCTTGTAAGTATTCATTATATTTGTTAAATAAACCTTTGTTCCTTATAGTAATCCATCTCTTGATAAGAAAACTAAAGGTGCCTTTTTATTTATTAGGCCTTTTCTTCCTTGCATCCTATCCCCTTCCCCCTACACACACTGATTAATGGAACAGAGCTTCTGACTATTAGCAGGTAGTTACATTGGCCATTTTAGTCTTGGCTTTATCGTAAACTTTATGTTTCTGTGTGCTGTCGGTATGTATTTATTCATTTCATTAATTATCTGAAACGATGAAAGATACCAGATCATCTTCGAGAGTAGAGGTGGGCAACCTTTCTATGAAGAGCCAAAGCTGACTGTTTTTGGCTTTGCAGACCATGTGGTCTGTCGTAACTACTTAACTCACTGTCTGTCACAGTACAAAACCAGCTCTAGACAACACATAAATGACTGGGTGTAGCTGTTCTCCAATAAAACTTTATCCACAACATCAGGTGGCAGACGTATTTGTAGTTGGCCAACCCCTGTTGTAGTGTGAATATCATAAATGAGCATTTTGGGGCGCCTGGGTGGTTCAGTCGGTTGAACGTCCAACTTTGGCTCGGGTCATGATCTCACAGTTCGTGGGTTCAAGCCCTGCATCGGGCTCTGTGTCGATGGCTCGGAGCCTGGAGCCTGCTTCAGATTCTGTGTCTCCCTCTCTTTTTCTGCCTCTCCCCTGCTCTCAAAAATAAATTTTTAAAAAAATTTTAAAAAACAAATAAATGAACCTCTCAACCTCATGTAGTTCTTCCACCTCCTCTAGCATGCTAAAGAAGAGAGCTATCATGAACAGGTAACTTAACAAAAAATAAGAAGTGTTGCCAGTAGTTTCTTTTTTCCCCTTGTGAAGCTTCTGTTTTTAAAAAATAAAGCAGTCAGGGGCTCCTGGGTGGCTCACTCAGTTAAGCGTCTGACACTTGATTTTGGCTCAGGTCATCATCTCACAGTTCGTGGGTTCAACCCCCGCATCAGGCTCTGCTTGCATTGCAGAGCCTGCTTGGGATTCTCTTTCCCTCCCTCTACCTTTCCTTCTCATTCTCTGTCTCTCCCTCAAAATAAATAAACATTAAAAAATTAAAATAAAGCTGTCATACACCTGCATAAAAATGGCACATAGGGTGATATTCTACGTCTTGATAAAGGTTTCAGTTGCATGAAAATGTTCATTTGTCAAAACTCAGCAAGTATACAGATTTGTACATTTAATTGTATGTAAATTTTACATCAAAAGAAAAATCCCATAAATAAGTGATGAACTCTAGATAATGTATGCCTATTTGCTGAACTATTTAGGAAGTATCCTGATATCTGCAGTTTACTTGAAATACACCAAAAATTAGGTGGATTAATGGATGGATAGGAATGTAACAAAGCAACTACAGGAAGATATTCATGCTGGAATGTAGGTGGTTTACTGTTTACCTGTTTACTGTAAAAAAAAAATCTAACAAAACATTTTAAAAAGCAAGGAGACTATCCTTGTTTTTTGGAAATCCTTGTTGAAATATTGAAAGGTAAAATCTCATAATGTCTGTAATACTTTGAAATGATTTAGCTATATATGAGTTTATACTGAAAGAGATAAAGCAAATGTGGGAAAAATATTAAGAATCAGAGTGAAGGGTTGATTTAAGGGTGTTCGTTTTGCTATTCTTTTGACTTCTGTGTAGGTTTAAAATGTCAAAATAAAAAGATAAGCAATTAGTTAATGACATCACTGAAACTAAAATATCAAAACATTATATTAGTAATGTCTTGTTTTCCCATCAGGTTTGAACTCTAGATCAGGTTAAGCACTAATTACAAAATACATAGAGACCAGTCTCAATTTTGAATATAGTATTTGTAAGGAAAAGTATAATGTTGAGTAACTAGTAAGCATTTTGGCTCTACCTTTACAGAATAAAGACTGATAGTAGCCATCATTTTAGTTAAAAGAATCTTTTCTGAAATTTATGAGAATGTAGTAAATGATAAAGGCGTCCCAAATCAGTGGGGATAGAAAGGACTGTTTTATGAATGGACCCTCTGGGGGGTGGGGGGGAGTGAGGTCTTCATATCACACCAGATGTCACAATAAACTCCAAATGGATTAAAGCAAGGGCTCTTAGTTCACAGATGAATAAGGTTCCAAGAAACCCTGACCCTTTCAGGAGGTTCTTAGTGGAGCCGGTAGCCCCGGAAGAAGCACTAAATTAAAGACATAGATATGAAACCTGAATGGGTGGGAAGGGAGAAAACTGCAGGTGAGTAATTTGCAAATAGTGAGGGACTTCAGAGCTTAAAAGCATTTAAGTAAACCCCAAAGGGAAATAGAGATCCATCAAAAACTAAACTTAAGTACATTAAAAAGTAAATTTAAAAAGAAAAATGAAAGAAGTTTGCAATAAATATGACAGAAGAGGTTGATGTCCTACATAAATAAAAAGTGCATGCAATTATTAAAACCTAGTGAAAGGTGACTGTAGGACATGAATCAGTCCACAGAAGAAGGCAAAAAATGATCACCTAGTGATCAAAGGCTTCCAAATTAAAACAAAAAAAAATTTTTGTTTTCTATCAAATCATCAAGGAAAAAATTTTAAGTACTAATGTGCAGGATTAGCAAGTGTTAGACATGATAGACCTCTCCATGCACTGGTAACAAGCACACTGGACAGATGGACCACATACCAGTCACTATATTGTGTACCTGAAATTACATTTATATGTCAGCTGTATGCGAAAAAAATATTAAAAAGAAAAGAATCTTGAGGAAATGTGTGCCCTTTGAGTCAGTAACTTGACTTTTAGAATTCAAGGGAGATAATCTCATTTATGTTTATGGTTGTTCATCATGTTGTTTATACTTAGAAAAATAAGCTATCTAAATGTCTTATTTTTAGAGGCACCTGAATAGCTCAGTCGTTAAGCGTCTGACTCTTGATATCATCTCAGGTCATGATCTCACAGTTCATGGGATCGAGCTCCATCGGTCTCCATCGGTCTCCACACTGACAGTGCAGAGCTTGCTTGGCATTCTCTCCCTGTCTCTCTGCCCCTCCCCTACTCACACTCTTTCCCTTTCTCTCTCTCTCTCTCTCTCTCTTTCAAAATAAATAAGTAAAACTTTAAAAAATAATAAATAATAAATGGTTATTTTTTAAATGTTAAATTATGATATATCCACATGATATGGTACAACCCATACTTCTTTAAATATTTAATGGCATAGGACAACATTCATGATAACGTGGAAAGCAAAGTACTGTCCAGATGTACATCTGTCATCTCTCAGCTGAGAAACAAACATCTCTGCACAGAGAACTGAGAAGTGCAGCAAAAAGTGAAGAGTAACTGTCTCTGGATGATTTTTATTTCATGTCTTTTTGTATTTTCTAAATTCTCAAGCATATGCTGATATTATCTTATTGAAAATATAATTTTAAAAACGTATATAGGTAGTTGACAAATGTATTCTGGTTTTTAGACACTCAAGCGGTACAGCAATACAGAAGAATATAGGATAAAAAGCAGGTGTGTCCTCAGCCCTCTCGTTCCACTTTTCTCCCAGTGGAAACCAACGTGCAGTAATTCAGGGGCATCTTTCAGATGATTCTCAATAACAATACCCTGTTGTAAAGTTAGTGGCATGGGAGGTGGAGGTGGTATACTTGGGCTGCATAAGCTATCTATGGTAGTTTCTCAAGCTTAGTTTGAAAGGAAGTATTAACTAAACATACGCAAGTTCTTTTACAGTTTTCTGTCTAAGGGCTTGTGCAAGTAATGCTTCTTTCAGCAGTGAATAGAACTCCTGAGTAAATAGCAGTGATCATTTGACAAATCTGAACATCCACCGGAAAAAAACAACCTTAAAATAGAAATCCAAGAGGGTTGACCTTGGGCGAAAGACTTTTATCCTCTTTTTTTTTTTTTTTTAAGTCATTTAATTATAACCATTATTTTCTGTCGGCATGCTTTTGTCTGTACAGTCAGCTCTGCCTTATCTGTGAGTGGATTAAAGTCTTAGCAGATTAATAATAGAAACTGGGACCTTTACCAGCACTATTCTCTGTTTCATGCTCGTATCCAGAGAAGCAAATCTGAATGTACATATTTTGTCTGTATTTCAAATGCAAACATATAGATTAGTTTTGTATTAACTGCCAACAAGAAATTGACTATTTTGCTATAGTTACTAAAGTATTCACAGACAGTCATAAATTAAGAGTTTTCAAAGTGGACAGACTGGACCCTGAGAGACACAAACACCCAGGCCGGTGGGGCATTTATTTAAGCAGCAAGGACTGTAGGCATCACAAACGTTATTTCAACCAAAGCACAAATAATTAAAATACAAAGCCATTGTTTTAGACCCACTTTTGTTTATGTGGATTATGCCTACTGGCATTTACCATGTTATAAATTGAAACTGAGAAACTGTTTAATACTTATTTTTAAAGTAACAAAATATTTTTATGAAGATTTAGTGAAAAGAGTGGCATTATTTTACCTTTTTGGTACATTTTTTTGGTTTAGAGGCCACCTAGATTCTCCTGTCAGCTTCTGCACTGAGTCCGTATACTCTTGAGAGAAGGAAGATGAAATAGCATCTTAGTATTAATCAGAGTCATCCTGGAAGGATCTTGGGGGGCTCCAGACCACACTTTACTTTTTTTTAATGTTTTTTATTTGTTTTTGAAAGCATGATAGCAGAGAGAGAGGGACAGAGGATCTGAAGCAGGCTCTGCGCTCATAGCAGTGAGCCCGATGTGGGGCCTGAATTCACAAACCACGAGAACATGACCTGAGCTGAAGTTGGATGCTCAGCCGACTGAGCCACCCAGGTGTCCCTAGACCACATGTAAAAATTACTGTTAGGGGCATCTGAGTGTCTGACTCTTGATTTCAGCTCAGGTCATGATCCCAGGGTCATGAGATCAAGCTCCCCATCAGGCTCTTCACTGAGTATGGAGCCTGCTTAAGATATTCTGTCTCCTCCTCTTCCTCATCCCTCCCCTACTTGATTTCTCTCTCCTCTCTATCTCTCTCTCTCTCCGTCTCCCCCCCACCCCTTTCTAAAAAAATAAAAATAAAGTTATAGGGGCTCCTGAATGGCTGAGTCAGTTGAGCATCCAACTCTTGATTTCAACTCAGGTCATGATCCCAGGATCAGGAGATCAAACCCCGCATCTAGCTCTGCTGAGCATGGAGACTGCTTGGGATTCTCTCTCCCTATTTCTCTACCCCTCCCCTGCTCACATGTGTGTGCATTGTGCTCTCTCTTCCAAAATAACATTTTTTTTTAGGCATGAAAATCACTCTTAAACTGCCAAGTATGTTCAAACTTTATTGCTCATTTTCACTATGCAGATAGTTATAAATCTTTTATTTGCTAGATTTTATGACCAAGAGTGGTAAGATTACTAAAGGGTCAGTTTGCACGTCAGTGAAATTATGGTTTAAAATTAATTATTGTCTTTGTTTCTTCCTTCCCTCAGATGCATTTGGTGTCAGAAAACAGTACATGATGAGTGCATGAAAAACAGCTTAAAGAACGAAAAGTGTGATTTTGGCGAATTCAGAAATCTCATCATTCCACCAAGTTACTTGACCTCTATTAATCAGATGCGTAAGGACAAAAAAACAGATTATGCAGTGGTAAGCAGAGTTCACATTTCCTTATGTAATGGATTTTCACAAAGCTGCTTAAGTCCGTGTGTGACAGTTATGGTGGCGTTGAGGGAAGAATGGTCACCGTGGGCCATGGAGTGCTGCGTGGTGTTTGGGGAGTTCCGCCACGTTGGGCTCTTGAGTCCTTTCATGTCTAAAGGGAAACTGGAAGTGTTATATTACGGGCTTCTAAATCCCTGCCTGCTCCTGCATCACTTGGGGAGCCTTTTCAAAATGCAGATTCCCAAATCTGCCTCCATCACCAGGTTTGATTAGGAGGCCTCGGGTAGGTCCCAGGAACCTGTATTTCTTTAAGGTCCTCAGACAGTTCTGATTTGAAGTTCATTATTATTATCAGTGAAAAGAAAACCGAGTTTCCTCACATGTTGTTCTAACAGAATTTTTCTCTTTGGAACTTCATGTTATTTGGAGCATTAGATGCTCCGACAAATAATTTGAACATCAAAACTGTCAACGGCACTTTGCAGCGTGTATGTGTGGAAACTGATCTAAATGTATCTTTCAGTCTCTCTGTGGTTCTTAAGGGATAACTCTACAAATTTGCATTTATTTCCTACTTGACTATGCCAAAATAGTTGAACTATTTTATCTCGAAATTCAGTTTTGTGTCTTTTCCAATTTAGGATTTTATATCTTAAATGTCATCTTTGACAGTATTCCTGCCAAAGAAAAAGGCATTTTAAAATTTAAAAACATTATATTTAATGTTACGATACATATTTTTTAAATGTACGGTCCCTTAGTGTATCTGACTTCAATGTAAGATCATAAGGGATGAGAATCACTAAGTAAAGCTGTGAACACTGTCATTCTTGTTCACATCCGCGAGGAGAAGGGAGAGGAGAGAAAGGGTTAGGTTAGAGAAACATGAATTTCATTGGACTTTGGGCTTCATATAAATCTGGATTCTTGAATCTAATTTGAGTATACTGTTTAAAATGTTTTTTTAATTAAAAAAAAAAAGCCGTGCAAACTAAAATACATTAGAATATATCCAGAGAAGGACAGTCAGGGTAAGAGAACAGAGAAAATCTGCGTCCATGCTGTGAACAGTTGAAAGAACGTAAAATGGATTGCCTAGGAGACGAGACTGATGAAAGATAACAATGCTTCAGGTGTTTGAGCACCACAGTTGTATGGAAGAGCAAATAACATTATTTCTGGTTGCCCTAGGAAGCAAAATTAGAATGATGAATGCAAGTTTTAAACATAGATTTTTAACTCAATAAGCCAAAACTTTCTAACAATTTGATTTAGCAGTAGAATGGGCTACCTTGTTTAAAGTCAGTTCCTTCTTACATGAGTATCCAGGCATCACCAGGTGACTTATCTAGAATAATCTGAAAGAGAATTAATACATTAAGTGTGAGTTAAATTATTCATCTCTAAGTTCCCTTTCCATTCTTAGAATTATTTGATTTATATATTCCTTGTAGTGCAATAGTTGTTTTTCTCCCAGCATATTTACAGCACTGTCACTACCAAGACATGAAAAATTTATTGCTGGGGCGCCTGGGTGGCTCAGTCGGTTGAGCATCCGACTCCGGCTCAGGTCATGGTCTCACAGTTCCTGAATTCGGGCCCCATGTCGAGCTCTGTGCTGTCAGCTCAGAGCCTGGAGCCTGCTTCAGATTCTGTGTCTCTCTCTCTCTGCCCCTTCCCTGCTAGCACTATGTCTGTCTCTCGACAATAATAAACATTTTTTTAAAAAAAGAAAAATTTATTGCTCACCATCTTTGAGATCTTAAACCCTTTTCACCCGCATTAATTTTTTTAGCTAGCCTCTAAGCTTGGAAAGCAGTGGAGCCCGTTAATAATCCTGGCCAACTCTCGAAGCGGAACAAACATGGGAGAAGGGCTGCTGGGAGAATTTAGGATCCTCCTAAACCCAGTCCAGGTAACTAAAGAGAAAACTTTCCTTCTATATTAATCTTCCCACGCTTAGCTTTTCATTTTCCCTAAGTTGTAATGATGGTTAATGCTTCAAACCAGTAACCACTTGATTTTAGGGAAGAATTATAAAAGTATCAAGCCATTCAAATATATGGAGAAAGAGATGCTCTGTTGGTGGGGATATAAAATGGTGCAGCCACTTTAGAAAGGTGAAGCAGTTTCTTAAAAAGTTAAACATACACTTACCATACCACCCAGCAATCCCATTTCTAGCAGTCTGCCCAAGGGAAATGAAAGCATATGTCCCGCAAAGACTTTTTTTGCAAGTGTTCATGGCAGCGATATTCATAATAGCCAAGAAGTGGAAACAACCCAACTGGCCATTCGCCAGTGAGTTGACAGAACCAAATGTGTACCCACCCACGGGAGTATCACTCAGCGATAGGAAGGGACGAGGTATGACGCATCCGCACTGCCATGAATGAACCTCAGGACCATGCCAAGTGAACAAAGCCACGTGCAAGGACCCACCAAGTATGTCCTTTTATGTGACCTGTCCACAACAGGCCGAGGTATAGAAACAGGAGGAAGTGGTTGCCTGAGGCTAGGGCTGCAGGATGGGAGCGACTGCACCCAGACACTGAGGGACCCTCTCGGAGCAGGGAAAATGCTCTAGACTGGATTGTGGTGGTTGCACAGCTCCGTAAACTGACTAAAATCCATTTAATTGTGCACTTTAAATGAGTGTTTCCATATATGTAAATAGTACCTCAGTTTAAACAATAAGAATAAAAGGACCGCACCGTGGAGTGCACGTGCCTGCAGCTTCTGCTTTGAAAAACACTTACGAACAACTCCTGCAATACTCAGAAATGCGATCACTTTTTTCTTCCAATTTGTTTTTTTCCCTTTCAACGATACACACTTGAGGAAATTAAAAAAGTAGTAAAAAAGGAAAGAAAGTCACCTGCAGTTTCCCCACACAGATACATCAGTTTTCATTTGTCCGTGTTCTTTCCATGCATTGTCTGCACGTCTGCATGTTACCGTTACAGTAACAATCATCTAGACTTAAAATGTGTATTGTTCCGGGACTTAAAGAGTATTTGTCCGTGTGTGAGATAGTCTCCATAACCACACCTGGAATGATGAAGATAATTCATGGAATGGATGTATCCTATTTACCCAGCCTCCTGCTGTTGGAGGCTGAGTCTGTCTCATAATTATACACCCATAAATAAAGCCACACTGAATACCTTCATAAACAGGCATTTTTGGTTTTTGAAATATTCTCCTAGATCGTTTACAGACTTATAGATATCAAGGATCCTTGCGTCTTTATGTCATTGTACGTATGTTGCAAAATGGCTTTCCAGAAATGTGCACTAATTTGCACTAGCGATGGATTTGAAAAAGTGCTGGTTAAGGGTGAACTCAGCACACTCTGGCTTCATGTGAACAGGAAGGAGGCGGTGTCATATAAGGGATAGACTGCAGGACTGAATTTGTATGTCAGCACTTAAGTATTGGGGGAAATCACAGGCAAGTTATTTAACCTCCCTGCGCCTCAACTTCCTGGTCCAGAGAACGAGGCTTACTTGTTGTGAGTAGGGCCAGCGTCCAGATGAGCCACACTGAGTATCAGCAGTCTGGTGCGTCACTAGACACTTTGTAGCCTGCGTTGTTCTCTGACCGGTCCATACTCATCTGGGGGGAAGTCATCCTCACACATGGAGGATAGTGTTGGATAAAAATAAGTTTTCCTTTTCTTTCATTTCTAGGTTTTTGATGTAACTAAAACGCCCCCTGTCAAAGCCCTGCAACTTTGCACTCTCCTTCCCTGTCACTCGGCCCGTGTGCTTGTTTGTGGAGGGGACGGCACTGTGGGCTGGGTCCTGGACGCAGTAGATGAAATGAAGATTAAGGTATCAACCTTTAAGACCTGTGCACCCTTCCCAGAACAGTTCTGAGCTACAGATACAATATTGTGGTTATATTTTTTATTATGCAGATGAATATTAGAAGACATTGCCAGTTTTGAACATTATGATTAAGCAGTTCCTATAAGCTTCAGCAAAACAACATATGGCTGTTATATTTGTGTCTTTCTTGCTTTGGTCTCTAAGCTTTACCGAATAACATTACTCTACAAATCATCTAAAGAGAAAAATCTAACACATATCTCCCATTTTCTAGGGACAAGAAAAATACATTCCGCAAGTCGCAGTCCTGCCTCTGGGAACAGGCAACGATCTGTCCAATACCTTGGGCTGGGGCACCGGGTACGCGGGAGAGATCCCAGTCGCGCAAGTCTTAAGAAATGTGATGGAAGCAGATGGAATTAAACTAGATAGGTGAGTTTTACTTCCTCCAAAAGGTAGATTTCTGGAGCTTCGGGAATACTGTTTGGTCTAGAAATGAAGACTTGTGTAGTTACAAAATGTAATTTAAGTGCAAAAGACTGTGTTAATTATACTCATCCACAATGCTGGGGTTTTATTCTGTTACCTAAGGACTGAAGTCATGTTAGGTAGAGTTCTCAGCTCAGATTTTGTGTAGTCACTTAGATGTGCTTATTTTTTCAAATGCTGTTTTAATAAAAGGCATCCAATCTACAGGCATCCAGAGTTAACTGGCAGTTAATTTGGTAATAATTCCTTTTTTTTTTTAACTTCTGTATTTTAGGTGGAAAGTGCAAGTAACAAATAAAGGATACTACAACTTAAGAAAACCCAAGGTATGTTTTCTACGCCTCAGTTGCAGGTGGTTCCAGCAGACGGACAGGGATGCCCCCCTTGTACAGGTGTGGCATGTGGCGCACCAGTGCTTACTCCTTCCGGGGGCCAGTTACAGAGCAGAAGAGAACCCATGTGCTCAGCCCCCACGTGGGCCTGGAAAGAGGGCTGTGGGGGAAAACACACTGTGAATGCATACAGTGCTTCCCCGGCAGATCAGGCTGGAAAGATTTCAGGGGAAGAGACGGGTGAGGTGGTCCTTAAAAGGTAAACACAATTTAGATAGACAGAAAAAGGAACAAAAGACTTTCCGGGCAGAGGAAATAGATCCTTGGGGATGCAAATCATGGTTAGCAAATACCGCAGAGATCAGCTCTGTATTTTCCTAAAAGATACTCTGGGCGTAGAGCACAAATAGCCTTGAAACTTTCATGAGGGCAAAACAAGGGGACTTTTAGTAGGAAGACAATGGAAAGACCTTGTAGAGGCAGAATTGATGGAGACTGGGCAACTGATTGGTATTAGCGCAAGAGAGAAAATACACATTATACCAGATTTCTAGCCATTGTGGCTGGATGTTTGGGAATGACATCAACCAAGATACAAAGAGAAGGAGTTTCTGGTTTGAGTAAGAGGAAAAGGAGTTGGATTTGGGGCATATCAGCCTGGAGGCTGTGGCACATTGGAAGGGGGTTGGAAATGCAGGCTTGGCGCTCAGGAACAAGACAGGGCTGGAGAAGGAGCCTGGGGAACTCATGCTGGGCTGGGAGATAAATTAAGCAAGGACCCACATCCTGGGTTGACACGGATAGAAACTAAGACCCTGAGCGTTGCAATGAAAGTGAAAAGCAGATGTAGTGGGAACACAGGAGAAGCCTGGATGCCAAATAGAGCCTTTCTAGACACTAAGATCTGAGGTGCAGCACATTACCCAGAACAGCAAAGTAAAATTTATATGGATTGCTATCGGCCTTTGAACTGAAGCTTTACTTCTGGAAACTTCACTGGATAGCATCAGCTCTAAGTCATATGTAAATGCAGAAAGCATTAAATTTTCATAAAGAACATATTTAGGATTTAACATATTTGACATATGTCACAGGCTTAGATGGAAGCACACTGCGGTTGCTTATTCTTCCCCCTTTTCACAGGAATTCACGATGAACAACTATTTTTCTGTTGGACCCGATGCTCTCATGGCTCTCAATTTTCATGCTCATCGCGAGAAGGCACCATCTCTGTTTTCTAGCAGAATTCTTAATAAGGTGTGTTGGATAAAATAACATTTCCTGCTTATCACCGAAGGTACAGTAAAAATAGTTCAATTATATCTAGCACTCTTCCAAGTAGCTTCAGATAGAACTTACTTATGGAAACATTTACCTGCTCTGCTTTGTGTAAGACTGTCGAATTAGATCCTTAAATGTGCTTTACCGAAGTATTTTGTGACTGTGACAGACTTTGTAAAATTCAGAGAATGTTGTACATCACATTCTGCTCAGGTAGCAACTAAATGAAATACATGAGAGCTCATGTTACTTAAATGGCTATGGACGTTGGGAAGAATTTTAGGCAGGATAAAGTTTTGGTGAAGTCATGAATGGGAAAAAATAGATTATTTGGCTTCACAAAGCTCCGAAATGCAGATGAAGAACCAGAAGGAGCATTTGTTGCCACGGCTTTTACCTGCGATCATCACTCTGACTCCTAGCACAAGTGATTCCTTTGGTGGAAGTTTCATTTTAATTTTTTTTTAATGGCTTTTGGTGATTGAGCAACAGGATGTAAAAATTAAATGCAAAATAGTTTTGCTCCTGGTTCAGTTTTACAAGTATTTCAAATTTACAAATAGTCACCTCTTACTAATATAATTAATTACTAAGGCCGCAAGGGTTGCTGTTTGTACGATTAGATTAGTAATTAACATCTCAGAGGTTCCATCAATGTTTCTGTTTTGGGAAGTGATTTTAAGTGTCCATTAGATGTATCTGTGTTCCTTTCATTAAGTAATCTCAAGTAGTAGGAAAAGGTGGAATTTTCTAATTTTGATATGGTAGTTCTTTATAAAATGTAGCTTTTTGTGTAAACCGGGAGAAAGCACCATTTAGGAACAAACCACTCCTTCTCACATTTCCCCTGAAAAATGGGCTAATTCAGCTCAGAAGTAATGCGTCCTCATTCCTACAAGAACCTAGTGCACTGTAAGGAAGCCCGGCTCAACAGTCACGTCAGGGAGCATTGGTTCAGTGTCTTGTCGTGCTTACGAGCTTGTTAGGTTGCTCTAATATCCCATTTTCTGTCCATTTCTCATAGGCTGTTTACTTGTTCTATGGAACCAAAGACTGTTTGGTGCAAGAATGTAAAGATTTGAATAAAAAAGTTGAGGTAAGCTTTTAAAGTTTTAGGTGGTCTCTGGATTATAAACTTATTTTAACAAAGTACCGAATTTTCTGTTAACATGTTTTACTAACATATGGAATATTTATTGTGGGCCAGGCACCTTACTAGGTGCTTTATACACATTACCCCACTAAGTTGTCACCACAGTCCTACAAGGCAGGCACGACTCTATTGCCATTATTGCCAGAAGAGAAAACTATTTGGAATTATGCAATTTGCCCAAATGCACACATAACCAGGATTCGAACCCAGGTTTATCTCACTCCGGTCTGCTTAACGAATACTGAGCAGCTAGCATTCATACCTGATGACAAATGTGAAGCAATTTACATAGTACGTGATTCATCATTGACTCTCAGAGGAAGTTTAAATGCAAAGTTTAGGGGCACCTGGGTAGCTCAGTCGGTTAAGTGTCCGACTTCGTCTCAGGTCATGATCTCACAGTTTGTGGGTTCGAGCCCCACGTTGGGCTCTGTGCTGACAGCTTAGAGCCTGGAACCTGCTTCAGATTCTGTGTCTTCCTCTCTCTCTGTCTCTACCCCACTCATGCTCTGTCTCTGTCTCTCAAAAATAAACATTAAAAATTTTTAAAAATAAAATAAATGCAAAGTTTAATTTATGTGACGATTGTGATGTACCTTTCTTAGAGATTAAAGCAAAGTCAAGATGTAGGAGCAGTAAAAACAGAATACTAATGAGTGTTTGTTGCTACAGTATCCTCAACATATGATATGGCAAAGCCTTGTGTATATTCCTTGCTTGCTTCCAGAAAGAATCTGTAATGGTTAACAGCACCAACAAACACAATACAGAGAAACCTAAAAACTAGTAAAAGGAGTAAAAGGGGAAAAGAGCAAAGTGAGCGGAGGGTGTGAGGAGCCTGACAATACGTATGCCAAGCAAGGCTGCAGCAGTTAGGCTAATGCCAGGCTCACGGACTTTGCGGCCATGGTGCGGGAGGAATGGCAAGATTAGCCAAAAAAAAAGTTCCTTCCACTTTATCATATTTCCTTCATCCCGGGCTTTGATAGCATTGGTGGAATGGACAAACATGGTGATGCTTTATTGTTTTGTCTGATACCATATTTATACAAAAATTATTTGTGAAGCCACCTACAGAATGCCAGGCACTGTCCTAGGTACTGGGATACAGTGATAAATCCCTTGCTCTCACTGAATTTACAGTGTAGAGAAAAGGAAAACATTTAAACCACATTGCAGTATAGTATGAGAAGTGAAATAGAAGAATAAACAGGTCTTCAGTCTTTAAATTTTTTTAATGTTTATTTATTTTTGAGACAGAGTGTGCGTGGGCAAGGGGCAGAGAGAAAGGGAGACACAGAATCTGAAGCAGGCTCCAGGATCTGAGCTGTCAGCACAGAACCCCACTCGGGGCTCAAAGTCACAAACCATGAGATCATGACCTGAGCCAAAGTCGGATGCCCAACCGACTGAGCCACCCAGGCGCCCCAATAGGTCTTAAGTCTTACAAGAATAAATAAGAGCAGTGCATGACCCAGGGGCTGGAGAAACTGTCTAGGGAAAGTGACTATAACATGTCTTTCTGAAAGAAGTGACAAGAAGAGATGGCTAAACTAAAAAGGAGGTGGAAATTGTTCTCGGCTAAGAAGACTGTGTGCAGAGGCCCAGAGGTGAGAGAGAATATGGTGTATTCGAGGGAATCCCAGCTGGAGGATAGCTTGCCGGACAGACAGGGACAGTGGCAGGAGCAGAGGCCAAATCTCAGAACTTGGGAGTTCATCCTGAGCTTGAGTCAAGCACTGAAAGGCTGTAATCGGGATGACATATTTGCATTTCATAAGTGCCCATCCCCCTGCTCTGAGAGAGATGAAGAGGAGAGAGAAGCTAGGTTAGGAACACGTTAGGGCAGAGCTGAGGGTGTGCTGGGCTTGGTGCTGTCCGGAGTGACAGAGACGGTATGTACATGGAAGTAGAGGGTAAAGGCGAGGAAATCAAAGATGACCCCGAGGTTTCCAGCTTAGACACTTGAGGCAGGGGGGTGGGGGTGCTCTTTCCTGAGAAGTAGGTGTTAGGGGCCGCAGCGAAGATGCTTTGAGTTAACTCGGTTTTGTGCCCAGGAGTTTCAGGTGCCCCTGTTGGTTAGAAATGTTTTATGAGCAGTAGGATACACAGATCTGGCCCGGTTCACTTTCCTGGACGAGCAAGATAGAGCTGTCAGCACCGAGATGGCAATTAACGACATAGCCATTAATGCCATCCAGAGGCTGCAGCCTGAGAAGAGAGAGGAACCTAGAACAGGGCTAGAGGCGGGAGGTGGGACTCCGCAGTGACTGAGGAGGCACCCAGAGAAGGAGGGCCTGGCTCCCAGAAGTGAAGGAAGGGAGTAGTTCAGGAAAGGGTGTCGGGTGCTACTGGAACAGCAAATTAGATAAGGCCTGGAAAAGATGAGATTTAACAAAAACTGCCGTTTTGCCTTGGTTAAAAAAATGAATTTGTTATAGTTATTATAATGACCATTGAACAGGTTATTCCTTGAGGGGGTTGGGTAAGAAGTAGTCTTCTCTTAAAGTTGTGTCTCTCACATCTTGTATATGTGCACATGGACGTGGATGCTTAGTGGATGTGTCTAGAAACAGTATGCCCTGTAATAACTAACTACTTGTGTTTCTTTAAAGCTAGAACTGGATGGTGAGCGAGTAGAACTGCCCAGTTTGGAAGGTATTATAGTTCTGAACATCGGATACTGGGGCGGCGGCTGCAGACTGTGGGAAGGGATGGGAGATGAGACGTACCCTCTAGCCAGGTATGTACATTTGTGATCGGGTACAGTCTGTTATTGGGGCGCCTGGGTGGCTCAGTTGGTTGGGCGTCCGACTTCGGCTCAGGTCATGATCTCAGAGTTCATGGGTTTGAGCCCCGCATCAGGCTCTGCTGACAGCTCAGAACCTGGAGCCTGCTTCTGATTGTGTGTGCCCCTCTCTCTCTGCCCCTCCCCAGCTCATGATCTGTCTCTCTCTGTCTCTCAAAAATAAATAAATGTTAAAAAAAATTTTTTGTTAAATAAAAATAAATAAATAAATAAAGCAGTCTGTTATTGTTGGGGCGCCTGGGTGGCTCTGTCACTTAGGCGTCCTGACTCTTGATTTCTACTCAGGTTATGGTCTAATGGTTCATGAGATTGAGCCCCATGCCCAGCTCTGCACTGTCAGCTTGGGATTCTCTCTCCCTTGCTCTCTGCCCCGCCCCTGCTCACATGCGTTCGCGTGCTCGCGCGCTCTCTCTCTCTCTCTCTCTCTCTCCCTCTCCCTCTCTCTTGCTCTCTCTCTCTCTCTCTCTCTCACTCTCAAAATAAATAAACATTTTAGAAAAAGCAGTCTGGGGTGCCTGGGTGGCTCAGTCAATTAAGCATCTGACTTCAGGTCAGGTCTTGATCTCACGGTTCATGAGTTCAAGACCCACATTGGGCTCTGCACTGACAGTGCAAAGCCTGCTTGGGAGTCTCTCTCTCTCTCTCTCTCTCTCTCTCTCTGACCCTCCCTGACTTGTGTTTTCTCTCTTTCAAAGTAAATAAACTAAAAAAAAATGTTTTTTTAAAGCATTTTGTTGTTTATAGACTGTTAATATTTTTTCAAGTTTTTCTGTTTTGTATACCTCATTAGTATGAATACCTTATTAAGTAATAAGTTGATTGTCCACCTCTGTGAAAACATATTTGTCCTGATGTGACTGATCTTACCTCAATGCATCACACAATCCATGTGTCCTTTTTCCAACTACAGGCATGACGACGGTTTGCTGGAGGTCGTTGGCGTGTATGGGTCTTTCCACTGTGCTCAGATTCAGGTGAAACTGGCAAACCCTTTTCGAATAGGACAAGCACATACAGTGCGGGTAGGTGAAATGTTGCTCTGTATTTCATATATACATAGGCTAAGTGAGTCCCATTTCTAAGCCACTGATCCGTAGCGAAAGACAGACACACTGTAGCTTTCTTTAAACAGTGGTTCACAGGGGCACCCGGGTGGCTCAGTCAGTTAAGCATATGACTCTTGATTTCGGCTCAGGCCATGCTATCAAGGTTCATGGGATTGAGCCCCACCTCGAGCTCTGCACGGGCAGCGCAGGGAGCCTGCTTCAGATTCTCTCTCCCTCTCTCTCTATTCCTTCTCTGCTCATGCACATATATGTGCTCTATCTCTCTCTAAATAAATTAACTTAAATTTTTTTTCTAAAGAGTAATAAATAAACAGTGGTTTATACCCACACTGTTACTCACCCTCCAGCAAAGGCTTCGGTGTGATGGGGAAGAAACAGAACGTTCAGTGGAAAAGAATCCCTTAAACAATTGATGAATAAAGATATATTCAGATTGATTTTCTAAGAATGAAATGCTACGAATTGTCCCTAAGAAAAGTTAAGGGACTGTGGATGATTTTACTAAGGAAGACATTTCTGAGCTTTTGGGGACTGACTCGTTTCTAATTATTTGTTCCCTACTACCAGTTGATTTTGAAGTGCTCGATGATGCCAATGCAGGTAGACGGAGAGCCGTGGGCCCAGGGCCCCTGCACTGTCACCATAACTCACAAGACACACGCACTGATGTTGTATTTCTCTGGGGAACAGACGGATGATGACATCTCCAGTACTTCAGATCAAGAGGACATAAAGGAAACCGAGTAGACGGATGAGGAAGTGAACGTTTAGAGGAGACTCCTTCCAAACAAGTAGATACGTATTCATCCAGAAGTAGAATTCTCTATCAGCTCTTTGGTTTTAATGTCACCAGTGGTAGAATGGGTATACATTTATGTAAATAGCATTCCAAAAACAGCCAAATTTCCAGGTGTTTACAGATGCCTGCTCTCTTTTCAGCAAAACAGCCCCGTCGTATAGTACTAACTTTAAAAAGTCACAGAACGTTAGTGACTTGCAGGTGAGATGTTTGTCATGGCTTCATGTGTGACAGCGGGACTCGCTCCGAGGTCCACGCTCTCCTTCCTTATTCTTGAACGCACATTTGATGGACACATTACCCATCTAGCAAGATGTAGGTGGAAAAAATCATTGCCATCTTAATTTTTACTGTGGTGACACCATCATAACGTTTTAAAAATTGACTTGCTTTTTTGAACGGAGATGACTAGCGTCAGACCGGCAGGGCTAGTGCAGGGCCTTCCGCTGCGGCGGGGCCTCCCAGGACATCTGCAGCCCCGCACTGTGCGGATCCGTACGGATCCGTTTCCGGGAAGCCTAAAAAGGAGAAGTGTCAAAGGAAGACAGAACTTAAATTTTTTATATAACTTTTATCTTAGGAGCAAATTGAGACCCCCAGATGTTGCTTGGTCAACCCTGTTAATGACCACTTTGAACTGAAATTCAGCATCTCCTTTATGACCCCGTGGAGCCAGAAGACAGCCACACAGTGGAGTTGGTAAAGATGAACATTGAGTGCACTTTGTTTCCAAGCTGGACTGTTAACCAACTTCTCCTGAGTAAGAGACACTGTCAACAGTCGGGAAAAAGTACTACAGAAAATGTATTTGTCCTATTAGTTGCTCAAAAAGAGTTCGATAACGATTAGTAACTTCTCAGAGTTCAGTGGTCTTGTGGTATTTGAAGTACAGTCGTCTTCTATATCCAAAGTACTTCACAGAAACCCCCCTGGGGGAGCAGGCAGAGTCCTGTGCTGAAATGTTTGTGTCGTATTTATTTTTAAAGGAGAGACGTATTTTTTTATTTATTTATTTTCTTCCTTGTGGTATACTTGTGTTTAGTGTTTACAGTATCTGGCTTTATTTAATAAGTTGAATTCATCACATAAATTCAGCTAGTCACAGTCAGAAATGTAGCCTGTCGACCAAGGAACTAACACCTATACCTTAATTCTCCTGACATATATATCATCCAGATATTCTCATTCTTCAGAAACATTACTCAATATTTTTTAAAAAGAGGGAGAATGACAGCACTGGCAAACTACTTTTGCATAACTGAAAGTTTTTTGTCATTGTTTTATTTGACTCTTCAATTGCCAAAAACTTACCGAAGGGCTAGTCTAATGGCTCCCCATTAGAGGGCACTCTCCTGGTGTGAACCCGCCTCCTCCCTCAAGTCGATGAGGCAGACCCATTGGGCCTCCAGCCTGGTGTGTTTCCAACAAACTCCAGCCTGGTGTTTTTCCAAGCCCATTTGTGGGCTTGGTGGTCTTTCATGATGTTAATCTCTGAAAGGCTAGAATGTACCCCCCCAAAACACCATTAGCTTCCTATAAGGATCTATTATGAATCTGTCATCCATGAATTGCCATAAACGTAAATTTCATTCACTTTCAGGCCAGGGCCATGTTATAAAGAAAAACTTAGTAGTGATACAGTAGTCAGTGCATTATATAAAATACTTTGGATTCTGCTTCAGTTCACCTCTTCCAGACCTCCACAGGAGATGCTAAAGTCTAAATTGGAAGATTTTGTGAGCAGATCTGTTTTCACCTTTTCATACACCTTTCATGGTAGGGAACCTGTCATGCTTGGCGGGAGAGTTTTGTAGCTTTTCTTTTATGGACCTATCATGTTTTGAGTATAATGAGTTCTGTTCCTTAACTCATGGTCAACATGGTTACAGATCGCACATTTTATAAATATACTGTTAAATTCACTTTGTTTCAGGCTATAATTTATCTTAATATAATTCCACAGTGCTAATTGTAGAATCAATGTAAGTAGGTTGGGATGTCAGAATTAAAGTGATAAAAATAACTAGGTAGTTTTTCTAATCGTTAAAACTATACTCTAACCAGAACGTTACATCGGATTTAGAACAGGTTTATATACAGAACTCTTGTTTATTTAAACAAATTGTTTTTTCAGTTTTCACAATCCCATGAGGTTTTTCCCTGCTGACCCTTCATGATGTTATTCTGTTACCTGATTCAGTCATTCAGAATTAGTTTTCATTTAGGAAACTTATTTCTGAATACCATACCATCAAACATCTTATTTTAGTAAAATCCATTTACTTTTTAGGCATGTTTATCCAGCATTTCAAATAAAGGTATAGGCACGTGTCTTATTTTAAAAAGGATAGTTTACAAGACTCATGTCACAAGTGTATTCTAAGTATATTTGAGAGTAGCAGTTGTTGCATGACCAGTGATTCTATACTTTACAAAAAATAATTTGCCATAATATTTTCCTGTTCCATTTTAAATTGTCTTGACTTAAACACAGTAAGAAATGCTACGTTCTCAGGAAGAAATACATAAAGTGAAGCCTAGCTCCATGTCTGTTTTCAGATTTCTCTCCCCCTGTACTGTCCTCCTACATTCTTAACTCCTTCACCTTCGTGGTTTAAACACTGAGCACCAGGCAGCTCTCCTGGACCCTAAGCAGACAGTGATCATTTTTCAGTGCTTTTTATGTTGCGTAGAAATCAAACTAACTTGTGTTTCAAAACACAGGTTGTCTGATAGTGAGACTCCACGACCTTAAATGGGTTTTAGCTTTTCTGCAACCATTAGCTGGGACCCCCTAATGTAGCTAATGTTTATAAAGATTTTATAGTCAAAATTATTTATTTTTATTTTTTTAGGGTGTGTCAAAACGTGTAGTATTTGCTTTTTGGAATATGTTTGTCTACTTCGAGTTGTAAAAATATTCTGTGACTCAGAAATTGTAAAGTCCTTTTTTGCGTTGTAAAAATGACTACTACCAGCATGTCAAAAGAAAAATAGTTTGCATTTGTAATATAAAGCAAAATTGTATTTACTGTATATTATGGAATTTTAAATTTGCACTAACTAGAAAACTCTAAAGGTTATGTTAATTTACAGATTCATGTGGATCCGAATACATAATTTGTACTTACTTGGCCAAAAAGGTCAGTAGAATAGGTGATAGTTTTGTGTGGCTTTTCCTTGAGATGATAACATTGAAGAACCAGCACTTTATATTCAGAATTTTTTTTAATTCTACCTAATTTGGGACAATGGAATGGAGGTAGCTTTATAAAAAAAATATATCTAGGAATTTAAAAAGAAAAAAGAGTGTTGTTACTCTATCCCAATCTGAATGAAGTCCTATTCCCAGCAACAAGACAGAAGTGGTTTTGGTTTTGGTTTTGGTTAAAGTGCCCCCTAGCTTTCTCGAATGGCCCTTGTAAGGCCTGGCTTCTCTTTAGCGAAGCGGATCTGCAGGTTGTCTGCAGCTTGGGAATCCCTGGCGGAGCTCTGAGGCCGAAGGCCCGCCCCTGACTTCATGAATCGGTGCCTCTGATGGGACACAGACGTTTCCGCTTTCACCCACAAGCGCCTCGAGTGCTTCTCACGCGCACTGACGTTTTTACAGCTACCGGTCTGTACCTCATGTGTTCACCCAGGGCTTTTGCTGGATGGATACCATGCAGGGAAATCAAACTAATCAGATGTTCTTAAAATTGTTTTTCCTTCACTCCACGAACTGTGTCCTCTCCCCACAAATCACTCTTCTGAAGGACTGCTATGAACAGTTGGTTCATATCCTGTCCAAATTAATGTCTTTGTCTAGACTCCATTACGTAAAAATTGGTAGCCTCAGATTCTTATGTGGAAACAGGTTTTGGACCATGACCCAGGGAGTCTTAGGGAACAGGCAGTGCTCAGGGGCCAGTGGCATGGGCCCCCGAGGGGCTCCTGCTTTCTCCCCTCATCCGGTGCAGCCTCCCCACCCCTGGATGCTGCTTAAGGTAAGATTTCAGTAGATAAAATTCTGTCTCTTTTTGAAAAAAAAGATTCCACTATTTTTTAAAAGGGTTTGGAAGCCACTACTCGTGAATGACTCTGTCACCTGGTTAATTTTCTGCTGATATTTACATATTCAGAAACTTCATGTTTTTTTGACATAAAGTATTTTGAACATCTTGCTGCTTGGAATATGATTATCTGGCTATTTCACAAGTTTTAAAGGCATTTTTTTGAATAGTAAAGCAGTGGCTTAACCTCTGTTCCTCACATTTCAAATGTTAGTATAGAAATGGTATGAGTATTTAGTCAATTTTAGTTATGTAAATACACACACGCGTTTACCCCCATGGGCCTGACTGCAGTCTGTGCCTGACACTTGGAGATATGAAAGAGGTACGTTCCAAGGATCTGGAGAAAGAATCCAAAAATGTCCCCCTCTCGTATAGAAGTTTACCAAACTTAAATGATTGAACTTAGTCATCTGCAGAAATGTCTGAAGAAAGTCCGTGACCTAGAAGCTGTAAATACGGGTGTTGCTGAAACCAGACACTTCCTCAGTGTCTGCAGGGGCCTGATGCACTGAGCAAGATGAAACATAGGAAATTTCTGGTGACCGATGTGGAAGGTCAAAAAGGAGAGCTGGGAAGTCAGGTCGCTGTCCTTCCTCTCACACTGTCCAGGCGACAGGGCACCCGTCATAGGTGAGGACGGCGCCGTGTGCGAGAAAATCCCTGCGGGAAGGGCAGGAGGATGGTGGCTCATCAGCGCGTTTGCTCCCCTCCCTCTAGCTCTGCGCCCTGCCGGTCGCCTTCCTCTCGAGTTTGAGCTGCTCCAATGAGCCCTACAGACCAATGGGCACTCTGGTTTGTAATTCTTAGAGCAGCCTGGATCCTGGCCCTGACCGCCTGCAGGTGAGCTCTTGAACTGGCTCCGTGGCCCATGGTGTGGACGCTTGGGGTGGCTCCGCCTCCACAGCCGCTGGCCTCGCACCCCCCCACCCCTGCACCCCACTCCATGTACCTCCCACTATACCCTGTGTTGCTGACTTGCCTTTGTTGCATTTGCTCCGTGTTGTGGTCGATACCTACTGAGAAATGTGAATGAAAGCACCGATACGTTGAAAACATTCGCTTGTTTTTTAATAAAATTTAAAGTGCAGCACTCCAGGAAGTGTGATCCTGTGTTGTTATTGGACACAACAGGGAGATTAAACAGCTTTGGGTTCGTTTCACAGGGGATGGTCCTGGATCTGCAGCAGGACAGAGCGTGTGGCAAGGTCTGGGTCAGGCTCTTGTGGACAGAAAGGAGACCGGGGGATTCCTACTGTGTGGAATTTTGTAGCCTGGAGCACAGGGCGTGCAAACTCGAATACACATCCGTCCTTGTCATTTTTATCCAAAAGTCCATTTTTATAAATTTTTTGAAATAAAATTCACTGTTCACTTGCCTACTTCTTATTTTAAGCAGACAGTGCCAAGCATGATGTACCTTTTTTTGATCATAAAGTGTAAAGATGAATTACCCTGCTTGGCCGGGACACCCACTGAAGTTCACAAGGAAGGCTCTCTCTATTAACTAAAGAACCCCACACAAGTCCACGTTTTGACTTCTTAGAGTTTAAACACATTTATTGGTCACTTGGGTCATATGCTAGATGTTTTACTTTGATCTCATTATAATCTACAGTGCTGCTATTAAGTCCATTTTATAGATTGTGAACTCAGGGCTAAAGGTGGGTGCCAGGTCATTCCTGCTGTTTTTTCATCATCCACACACCCACCACCAACAGCGTATTGTATAGAAAGTAACGCGAGGTGTAGGCAGATATGCTACTGTTCTGGGCCCTGGGAATGCTGAGGTTCATGATAAGCCCTCAGAGGGACGCCCCACACAAGGAAACAAAGATGAATTACTTGTGGAAGGAGGTCAGAGATTTTGATGAGTTGAAAGTGTTACACATTAGGCATCACAAGAATTTAAATTTTTTGGTAGGGTTTTGAAACTAGGAAATAGAAACGGCACTAGCCGGTCTGTGAGAAAGCTGTGAGCTCTTGAGGGATGGGAGCCTACCTCGTTCATCTCTGCATTCAAATCGACGAGCACTTGCACATCTTTTGTGACACTTCTGTGTGTTACAGAACCCCTCCTCTGAGGGACGTTACTCTCAGCCTCCCACTTTCCAGCACATGCTGTGGGGGACAGGGGAGGAGGCATTCCATTGTCTTTGAACGAGTGAAGTTGCTAGGGCACAATCATAGGGCAGCCCAGGCAAACGGCATCCCTGTGAACATCTCCCAGCCCCCATTCCAAGGGAAGGCCCCCCAGCCAAAGCGTCTGCCGCAGGACCATGTGGTCCTCCCTCCCTTGTGGCCGATTGGGCCTGGGAAGTCCATCAATAGACGTGTAACCAATCAGATTCTCCGCTGGGCTTCGTTTTCATGTACGTCATGAAAGTACTTCAGTACTTTAAATCTGTACTACTCAAAGTAGGGCCCACAAATTGTTTGCTTCTAACCTATCAGGAAATAAGCACAGCAGAAATTGAATAAGAGTTTAGAAATTGTTATGGCTTTTTTGAGTAAGAGTTTAGAAAATTTTATAGCTTGGGGCTCACAGTTCATGAGTTCAAGCCCTACTTCGGGCTCTGCGCTGAGGTCAGAGCCTGGAGTCTGCTTCAGATTCTGTGTCTCCCTCTCCCTCTGCCCCTCCCCTGCTCGTTCTCTCTCTCTCTCTCTCTGTCTCTCTCTCTCTCTCTCTCTCTCTCACACACACACACACACACACACACACACATAAACATTAAAAAAAATTTCTCATTTCTATAGCTTATTTTGACAGTTGACTATTATTGAATCTAATGATCATGAAATGCGGCTTGTATTTTGTATGTTTTTCACGTCATTTTTCTCCATTTTATAAAAACACCAATATATGATGTGTTGGAAATTTTTAAAAAATAAAACCCACCTTGTCCTCCACAGAGAGTTTTGAGAAGCCCTGCTTTAAATAAATGCTTACTTCCTTCAGCAGAGGAGGGGCTCCCCGATGCAGTGTGTTTCCTCATAAACAAGCTCTGACCGAAATGTGGCAGGCTTGCTTGAATTTGGTGATACAAGCCGTACTTTATAGTGTCATGCCCAAGCTTGAGACCATGACTCGGGCAAGGGCAATGGACTCTGAGTCAAGGACACACGATGAATAAGAACTTGTCAACAATTCAAACAAACAAAGAAAAAAAAAGGGTGGTTTTGACCCGGCTTCTTATGGAATGCTGTCAGGACAGGGCTCCAACCTTCCCAACAGCTGGCCAATGACTTCCTCATTGCTGACCTCCAGGCATCCTGTTAGAACCTTATTAACTGCAAAATTTTGAAATAAAAGCTCTAACATCTTCAAAAAAATAAAAAAGACTAGTACTAAAGAACGTATCCTTTCAAGATAGGTAAGACTTTGTGTAAGCCGGAACCTATTACACAGAACCATACAGTTTGGAATTAAGCAGTATAACTTACAGGTATAGAGCATTCACTTAGGAAACAATTTCATGTATTGTATTTATTTTTCACAGAAAGCCAATTGAGTGGGCAGAGCAGATACAATTTGTTTTCCAAATGAGCACACTGTGATTCAGAAAGGTTAGTGACATGCCAGTGTCTCACAGAGCTGGGACTCCAAAATCTAAGGGGGCTTGTTGTTGCCTTGTCTGTCACTGAGATATACCATTTTCCGTCTAGGTCAGGGGTTCTCAGCCTGTAGGCAGACCTCTGTAAGAAGCTGTTATAGTTATGGACACACAGAGACAGCCTCATAGTGTTGATCTACCATGCAGGCGCCAACTTTCAGGGACCTCCTAGACTCCACTTAAAAACTTTTTTTTTAATTATTATTTATTTTTGAGAGAGAGAGCGCGAGCTGGGGAGGGGCAGAGAGAGAGGGGGACAAAGATCCGGCGCGGGCCCCACACTGACAGCAGAGAGCCCAATGCTGGGCTCGAACCCACAAACCACGAGATCATGACCTGAGCTAAAGTTGGACACTCAACCAACTGAGCCACCCAGGCGCCCCTCCACTTAAGAACTTCTGAGCCAAGGGGCACCTGGGTGGCTCAGTCAGTTAAGCGTCCGACTTCGGCTCAGGTCATGATCTCACAGTTCTTGGGTTCAAGCCCCACGTTGGGCTCTGTGCTGACGGCTAGCTCAGAGCCCAGAGCCTGCTTCGGATTCTGTCTCTCCCTCCGTCTCTGGCCGTCCCCCGCTCACGCTCTGTCTCTCTTTCTCTCTCAAAAATAAAGAAACGTTAAAAAAAATTTTTTTAAAGAACTTCTGAGCCAAGAACACCACTCCCAGCTGGGGTGTCTCAGACATTTAGTATCAACTGTCAATAAACTTGTACTACCTGGTTATCTTCTGCTGTCTCTAGACATTTTCTTTTCTGACTCATCCACAAACCCACCGAGTACTACGGAGAACTCAGTGGCACACAAGTTTGAGAGAGTTAGTGGTAGAGAAACGCTTCAGGAAGAAAGAAAGTGGCACTTAGCCCGAACTTCATAGGAGATGCTGCCGTCTGGCATATTCCAAGAACATTGTGTTGGCCAAGCTGGTGAGAAGAGAAGGTTAATGTGGAGGATTAATAGAAGATTAATTTGGAGATAGAGCAAAAATTGTAGAGCCTTGAACAAGAAGCTGAAGCATGTCAACTTTAAGCCTGTAAACTTTGGGGTGCCATGTACGAAATGGCATTCTAACATTATTCAGGCAGTACCATGCAAGATGACTTATAAGGGGAAGGATTGGAAACAGGAAGCCTAGTTCAAGGATCTTATTACGATCTAGGAGTGGGTGGATGAGAACTTGAGGGAGACAACAGACCTGGAAATAGAAGCAGCAATGAGAACATTTATAGAGGAAGAATGGACAGATGTGGATGAAGGATACCTTGAGGAAAGGATTAAGTAGTCTCAAGATTTTGAAACTTGGAAGAATGGATTTGCTCAATAAATATTGATAATGAATACATAAGTGATAGGAATGGAGAAGTGCAAGGTTTCAAGCCCACACATACAAGACCAAGGCCAAGGCCACTGATTCAACCAGTGAAATTACAAGGAGCCACTTTTAGATTTAGACAGTTTATTACTTAAAGAGGGGCCCCTGGGTGGCTCAGTCAGTTAAGCGTCCAACTTCGGTTCAGGTCATGATCTCACAGTTCAGGAGTTCAAGCCCCGCATCAGGCTCTCTGCTGTCAGCGCAGAGCCTGCTTCAGATCCTCTGTCCCCCTCTCCCTGCCCTTCCCCCACTCGTGTGCCCTTTCTCAAAAATAAACATTTTTTTAAACGTTTATTTATTTTTAAGAGTGAGAGAGTGTGTGCAGAGGAGGGGCAGAGAGAGAGGGAGGCACAGAAATCTGAGCAGGCTCCAGGCTCTGAGCTGTCAGCACAGAGCCCAACATGGGGCTCGAACTCATGAACTGCGAGGTCATGACCTGAGCCACCCAGGCACCCCAATAAACATTTCTTAAAAATTAATAAAGGTGGGGCGCCTGGGTGGCTCGGTCCATTAAGCGTTCGACTTCGGCTCAGGTCATGAACTCATGGTTTGTGAGTTCGAACCCCACATCAGGCTCTGGGCTGACAGCTCAGAGCCTGGAGCCTGCCTCAGATTCTGCATCTGCCTCGCTCTCTGCCCCTCCCCCACTCGTGGTCTGTCTCTCTCATTCTCAAAAACAAATAAATATTAAAAAATTTTAAAAATAAAATAAAATAATTTTAAAAAAGCAGCAAAAAGAATTAGCCGACGGCGCAAGCTCCCTGTGATTTTTGCCTCACCGAAACGCACCACAGCAAAGCAAAAGGGGCCAGGGGACTGCAGAGTGAGTTGTGGAGCCCCCATTGCTGAGGGGCTAGTTCAAGACCGCAGGGAGGCCGTTTGGAAATCTGAAACCCACGCCTCGCCAGAACCCCAGAGAAATGAGACACTCTTCTGACAGCTTCCCAGGAGAGATAAGGAGGCAAACAGAAGATGGCCTTGCACCCGCTCCTTCCGGACATCCCATCCTCTCACGTCTGGGAGGATCACAAGGCGCTCTGCCAAGGTTCAAGCCTTGGCCTAAGTGGATGACATGTGCAAGGACACCGTGATACCATGGCAGAGCTGTTCCCCCACACAAGGGACAGCTGGTTCTGAGCACACACAGAAGATAAGCTTACTTCTAAATACTTGCACAGACTGTGAAGTTACACGGGGACATTTCATGCAGACCTGATCGAGGCTGGCCACACCCACAGGTACAGATCCGTGTGTCACTTGTGGAGAAGCAGGGGTGTGACTGAGTGCATCTCAGCTCCAGGGCTCCGGTTCCGACTGTCACTCACTACGTGTGTGTTCCAGTCCCCATGGCTGTGTGACCAATTACCTGAAAACTTAGTGCATTCAAGTAACAATATTATTTTGCTCGTGACTCTGCAACTTGGGCAGGACTCTGTGCGTTTCTCACACGAGTCTGTTTTTCTTCCCGGTGTCTGCTGGGGGCTGAGCTGGCAGAAAGCTCACTCATTCGCACACCCTCTGAGTTGGGACTCCAGCTGGGGCTGGGGTTCCCTCACACTCGATGTCTGAGTTCCTGGAAAAGCGTTCCAAGAGGGACAGCCAGGCAGAAGCCTTATCTCTTTTTAAAAAAAAATTTTTTTTTAGTTTATTTTTTGAGAGAGAGAGAGACAGGGCACAAGTAGGGGGAGGGGCAGAGAGGGAGGGAGACACAGAATCCGAAGCAGGTTCCAGGCTCTGAGCCGTCAGCACAGAGCCCAATGCAGGGCTCGAACTCACAAGCTGCGAGATCATGACCTGTGCCAAAGTCGGACGCTTAACCGACTGAGCCACTCAAGTGCCCCAGGAAACCCATCTCCTTTTGTGACCTAGCCTCAGAAGTCACACAGTGTCACTTCTATCACCAAGGTGGTGACAAAACTGCTGAGTTCCAACAAAATGAGAAATAGGCGTGGACTCTTAGTGAGGATGTGGGAAGGTTCTGGAAGAGCATGAGGAAATGAAAAGAGGGCTGTGGCCATTTGGGGACTCTCTCTCTCTGATGGTAAAATATACATAACGTCCAATGGATGATTGTAACCCTTTTTAAGTGTACAATCCAGTGGCATTAAGTACATTCACAATGTTGTGCAACCACCATCCCTATCTCCAGAGCGTTTTCATCTTCCCCGGCTGAACCTGCTGCCCATGAAACACCGACTCCCTATCCCCTGCCCCCTCCAGCCCCTGGGAACCGCTGTTCTGCTTTCTATCTTCACGAATGTGCCTTGTCTACGTACCTCAGATAAGTAGCATCATACATCATCTGTCTTTCTGCGTTTGGCTTATTTTACATAGCATAATGCTTTCAGGGTTCTAACATCATCTCTTGAGCCTGTTTTCCTCATCTACATTTTAAAAATTGGAGAATAGAACCTGCTTCCCAGCGTTGCTTGGAAGATCTAGTAAGGTAGCACATGGTATGGTCTACAGTGTTATGAGCACATGGAGTGCCTACAACCATTGCAGCCATTTTCTGACCCTGAGGTAAGCAAACCTGAAGACAAGGCCAACAGGCCAAGAATGGTAAGTGTGGAAAGAAGGAAAGACCCATTGATGACCATGTTGAGGCACTGAGTCCGTCGACCTGGACCTGCCCTACCTTGGGACTACTTGGTATGTGAGATAAAAATCTTCCCAATCTGTTTAAGTTGGGTTCTCTGTTCGCTGCCATCAAAGGCAGCGTCCTAACCAATATGTTCATGTAAAGTCTGATTCGTTACCGGAAACCCAGTAAGTGGAAATGACAAATAAGCAGGAAAGGAAAGGGGACGTGAAGGACGGTGCAAGTCAAGGAGATGAGAATATCAGTGTGCCGGGGACGTCCCACCGGGTAGAATGAGTCCTCTTCCACTCACAGTGGTGGACCTCAGTGGCGCCCGACCTTGACACACAAAAGCCCAGACGGATGTATTTGCTGATGCCCCCTGAGGTGTTCTTCTAGACCAGTGATTCTCAAAGCACAGTCCCCAGCTCGGCAGCCCTGGCAACACCTAAGAACTTGCTAGAACTGTGAAGTCTCAAGCCCCACCCTAGACCTTCTGAATCCAAACTCTGGGGATGGAGCCAGCCCAGGAATCATTTTAACTAGTCTTCCGGTGACTCGAGTGCCTCTAACGTCCGAGAACCATTCAGACTAAATACCTAGGTTGAAGAAAGAGCTCTCTCTGTTCCCACTATAAAATCAGATGGACCCAGTACAGAAAAGAGAGGCTAAGCTCCAGGCTGCTTTAGGGAGCGCCCGTGAAGGATGTCACTTTGGCTTTTTCTTTTTCCCCCAGACTCCGGAAATAGTCATGTCTAGCATCAGGTGTTCAATGTTTACCTTCTTCCTCTGTTACAAACTCCACTGGCTGGTCCCACACATAACAGCAGTCTTTTATGCACATTGGAGCTTGTATTCGCGATGTGCATTCACGTATTTGACAGACATTTCTTGTGTGTCTACTAAGTCCCAGGCATTTTTCTGCGTGTGTATGAAACAGCAGTGAACAAAAGAGACACACCTCCCACCCTCGTGGAGCTTACTTCCTGGGGGGAAATGAGAGAGGATGAAAGGGAAGCGCGCCTTCCTCTCATGGCCTCACGCTTGGAATAAAATCCAAAACTATGCCCCGGTGTCCTCCGGACGCCAGACACATGCCTGCCACAGGGCCTTTGCTCGACTCCCCGAGCTTCATGTGGTCTGACCCTCCACCTCACTTCATTCTGGATGCTGACCCCACGTCACCGCATCAGAGGGGTCTTCCCTGAACCCCTTACCGAGACCGGCACATCCACACAAAAATCTATCACACTATGTCCTTACCTTGCTTTCTTTATAGCACTTTTCCCCTAATATCTATCGGTGCTGTCTGTTCCCTCTGCTAGAACATGGACTCCAGGTAGGCACGGATTTGGATTTGCTTTTTTTCACTGCTGTCTCCCTAGCATGAGAACCCTACCCGGTATATAATACGAACTCCGAAAGTATCCACTGGATGAGTAAGTCAGCCCTCCACGAGGCCAGTGTGGCAACAATAGCATCGTATGGAGGGCGCGCAGTCGGGGTTCCGCCCAAGGAACCACCAATGACCCACAGAGGCACATCTGGGGCGGGTGCAGGACAGGTGTCCTAAATAGAGCAGCAGAAGATGGCCTATGACCTGGGGAGGCACGCCCTTGGCTACACCTGATTTGGCACGTAGGTGGGGTTTTCACTGACTATTGTAGCTTTGTCAAGGAACATAGGGCATGCCTGGCAACACAGGGGAAAGGAACGACCTAGTGGGAAGGGAATGATCAAAAATACAAAAGAGGAGGAGCCCGGGGGGCTCAGTCGGTTAAACGTCCAACTTCGGCTCAGGTCATGATCTCCGCTTCATGGGTTCGAGCCCCGCGTCGGGCTCTGTGCCGACAGCTCAGAGCCTGAAGCCTGCTTCGGATTCTGTGTCTCCATCTCTCTCTCTCTCTCTCTCTCTGCCCCTCCCCTGTTTGCACTCTCTCTCAAAAATAAACGAACATTAAAAGTTTTTAAAAAATACAAAAGAGAAGGGGCTCCTGGGTGGCTCAGTCAGTTGAGCGTCTGACTCTCGATTTCGGCTCAGGTCATGATCTCACGATTTATGGGTTTGAGCCCCACATCGGGCTGCACACGGACAGCACGGAGCCTGCTTGGGATTCTCTCTTTCCCTCTCTCTCTGCCCCTCCCCTGCTTGCTCTCTCTCTCTCTAAGTAAATAAACAAAAAAATTTTTAATACGAAAGAGAAGATACAAATGTGGAACAGAATTCCAGCATGTACTTTTCACCTTCTTTTAGTGTCCACCTGGCCGTAAGGTTGAGAATCACCACTTCCAGTATTCTCTCCTCTTCCCCAGGGCAAAGCCTGCTGTTTCCTTACGTGGACGGCAGCACCTAACACCGTTGTACTTAGTTTCTGCTCACTGGCCACCTCCCAGAGAGGTGACAAATGAAAGGTCACTTATGTGTCATTGTTCGAATGCGCCAAATAAATAGCCAACTGTTTGACAGCAAGAGAAATGTCTCATCGTGAGTCACCAAGGAATCCCAAACGAGAACAGAAACTGCTCCACCTAACAGGCAGGACTCCTGGTAACAGGGCAGAGGTCTGCTCACAGAGCAGTACAAGACTGTGCAGGGGGACCCCGCGACAGGGAGCTGAGTGCAGAAGCTTTTTCGTTTACGTGTCATAGAATCCTTTTGAAGATCACATGGTTCTGACTGAAGATAATTGGCACTTCGTACATCATGAGAACATTGAGATTGAGATTTTAAAAATAACTTTCCAAAAAAGAAGCAGAGCACAGACTGCATTCAGCCTTTCCTTGAGGTGTTGTAGAGAGAGCTGTCGTAAATGAGTGCTTTATAAAGCGGGAATGACTTCTGAGCCTTTTTTTCTTTTTTTCAAGAAGTCATTTCTGTTAACGAAGCGTTGATTTGGTTTGGCGGTTTAAGAATTTAGATTCTGGGGGCGCCTGGGTGGTTCAGTCAGTTAAGCGTCTGACCCTTGATTCCAGCTCAGGTCGTGATCTCACAATTCTGGTTCATGAGTTCGAGCCCCGCATTGGGCTCTGTGCTGATGGCGGAGACTGCTTGGGATTTTTTTCTCTCCCTCCCTCTCTCTGCCCCTCCCTGTCTTGCGCACTCTGCCTCTCTCAAAAAACAAACTTGAGAATTTAGATTCTATGCACTAAACACTATTTAGATTCTGTGATGCTCTTCTTTGTGTCACTTCAGTGATAGTCCCAGGAGCATCAGAGGGTGAGTAATAATCCAATATTATTCATGGATACTGGTAGTGAAATTCAAAAGCTATTTTGTGTGTGCGTGTGTGAATCTTTCACGTAGAGAAAATGAATGTAAAATTGCAGACTGAGTAGTTTTTCTTCATATGAACATTTCCCTATCCTCAAGAGAGCAACAATAATTTCATAGAACAAAAATAAATTAACAGATACTGGCCAACCTGAAACCAGTATATAAGTGGTCAAGGAGGAAATAAGAAAAAAAAGGGGAGGTGCCTGGGTGGCTCAGTCGGTTAAGACTTCAGCTCAGGTCATGATCTCGCTGTTCCTGGGTTCGAGCCCTGTGTCGGGCTCTGTGCTGACAGCTCAGAGCCTGGAGCCTGCTTCGGATTCTGTGTCTCCCTCTCTCTCTGCCCTTCTCCCACCCCCACTTGCACTCTCACTCTCTCTCTCTCAAAAATAAACATTAAAAAATTTTAATAGAATTACGGCATTTTTTTCAATGATGACCACAGCATTATTCCCCATTCTGTAAATGGTCTAAACACATCAATTAAAAACGGAGATTGTCAGATTGCAAAAAGAAGCAAGAACCAAACATATACTGTCTGTAATGACACAGGTTAGAAGCAAACGGATGGAAAAAAGACATGCCATGCTAACATTTGTCAAAAGAAAGCTAGAGTGTCTATATTAATATCAGGCAAAGCAGTTTTCAGAGTAAAGAATTTTAGCGGGGATACAAAAAGGGTCACTTCATAAGGATAAAAGGTCACTTCAACAAAAAAATATAAAAATCCTAGATATTTAGGCACTTAATAAGACAGCTTCAAATTACATAAAACAAAGACTGATAGAACTTCAAGGAAAAGTAGATATACCCACAGTTTTAGTCAAAGGTTGTTAACACCCTTCTCCCAAGAACTGACACTAGTAGACCTAAATCATCAGTAAGGATATAAATAAAAGACCTGAACAACACTATCAACCAACTTGACCAGTTGACATTCATAACTCCACGCAACATCAGCAACATACACAATCTTTTCAAGTGCATATGCACATTTTCCAAGCTAGATCCTATTCTGAATCACAAATCAAAACTTGATACATTTCAAATAATTCAAAGTATATGCAATGCAATGCAATGCAAAGTATAGTCTCAGACCACAATGGAATTAAGTTAAAAACCAGTAACAGGGGCATCTGGGTGGCTCAGTTGGTTGAGTGTCCGACTTTGGCTCAGGTCATGATCTCACACTTCGTGAGTTCGAGCCCCGCATCAGGCTATGCTAACAGCTTAGAGTGTGGTTCCTGCTTCGGATTCTGTGTGTGTGTGTCTCTCTCTGCCCCTCCCCGATCATGATGTGTGTCTCTCTCTCAAAAATAAAGAAATGTTAAAAAAAAAAAAAAAAAAAACAGTAACAGAAAGATATCTGGAAAACCCCCCAAATATGTAAAAACTAGAAAAACACACTTTTCTAGTAACTGATGGGTTAAAGAAGAAATAAGGGAAACAAAGTATTTTGAACTGAATGAAAATGAAATCATGGACGTACAGGTTTCCAGCTGCGCATGTAGAGAGCTTGTAAGTAGCAATTTCCTTCTAATGATAAGTAAAGCTGACAGTGTGAATGCTCCGCCACTCCTCCTGGACTCATACAAGAGCAGAGGACACAGGACAAACTGCTGTCCCCAAGGCTGGAGGGGCAGGCACATACAAGGAATCATGACTTCCCAAAGCAGACTCACCAGTGGAGCCAGTGCTGGATAGAAACACCTGAAGTGTGATTGATGAACTGCTCAAGGCTCTATGAGGACGATTCTGAGAGTTAAAAATTCCAAGGGCACCCAGTCACAGGGGGACTCCCACCATCTTGTGAGATTTACCTCCAAGAGCTCAACCAGGTTCCCACAGTAAATATGGAGAAAAATCCTCTTCAGCTTCCGGGAGGAGGGGAAGAGGAGCCTTTTTTTTTTTTTAATTTTTTTAATTAATTAATTTATTTACTATTGAGACAGAGAGACACAGAGCATGAATGGGGGAGGGGTAGAGAGAGAGGGAGACACAGAATCCGAAGCAGGCTCCAGGCTCTGAGCTGTCAGCCCAGAGCCCGATGTGGGGCTCAAACCCACCAACCGTGAGATCATGACCTGAGCCGAAGTCGGCCGCCCAACCAACTGAGCCACCCAGCCACCCCGAGGAGCCATTTTGAATAGAGCACTCTGTTCTTTTGTTTTTTTCTTAATGTTTTTATTTATTTTTGAGTGTGAGAGACAAGGCATGAGCAGGGAAGGGGCAGAGAGAGAGGGAGACACAGAATCCAAAGCAGGTAGCCCCAGAGCACTCTGTTCTTAACAAGGCCTCCCCTAGGGAGAAACTAGGTAACCAGAGCCTAACTCACTGGGTTAACCTGAAACTAGTTAACCTGAGCCGAGCTGACCTAGGGGAAGAGAAAGACCCAATTCCAGCCCATCTAGCCATCCTGTCTTACTTAGGGAGAGGAGGATAAAACTGAGAAACACTTGTGAAGCTCACAGTCCAGAGGCAAAGGCCCATCCAAGTCAGAGACCAAATCACAGGACTTCGGAACGTGTCCCTTTCCCCCCACACCAAAGGCCTATTTACAGTAGTCCCTTTTACCTAGTACACCATGTCTGGCTAGCAAGAAAAAATTACAAAGCTACCAAAAGGCAAACAGCACAATCTGCAGAGACAAAGGAAGCATCAGAACCAGACGTGGCAGGAGTGTTGGAATGATCAGACTGGGAATTGAAAACAACTTTCATTAATAAGCTAAGGGCTTTAATAGATAAAGCTGACTGCATACAGGGGCCCCTGGGTGGCTCTATTGGTTACGCGTCCAACTCTTGGCTTTGGCTCAGGTCATGCTCTCATGGTTTCATGAGTTCGAGCCCCCAGTAGGGCTTTGTGCTGGCAGCATGGAGCCTGCTTGGAATTCTCTCTCCCTCTCTCTCTGTCCCTCCCCCACATGCACTGTACCTCTCTCAAAATAAATAAACTTTAAAAAAAAAAAAAGTAGGCAACATACAGGAATGACAGGCAATATAAGCAGAGAGATGGAATTCCTAATAAAGAACCAAGAAAGAAATGCTGGAAATCAGAAATGCTGTTAACAACTGAAGACTGCCTTTGATGGGTTTGTTGACTGGGCATGGCTGATGGAAGAATCTCTCAAAAACTGAAAAGCACAGGGACGCCTGGGTGGCTCAGTTGGTTGAGCGTCCAGCTTCAGCTCAGGTCATGATCTCGTGGTTTGCGGGTTCGAGCCCTGTGTCGGGCTCTGTGCTGAATGCTAGCTCAGAGCCTGGAGACTGCTTCAGATTCTGTATCTCCCTCTCTCTCTGACCCTCCCCTGCTCGTACTCTCTCTCTCTCTCTCTCTCTCTCTGTCTCTCAAAAATAAATTTAAAAATTTAAAAAAAACCTGAAAAGTACAGAGAACAAAGACTGGAAAAAAAAAAAAAAAAACAAAACCCAGAACAGAATAACCAAGGGCATACACATAATGGGAGTACCAAAGAGAAAAAGGAACAGAACTGTTTCAGAGAATGACGACTGAGGATTAATGTCAGATGCCAAACCACAGACCCAGGAAGCTCACGGAACACCAAGCACAATAAATGTCCCCAGAACTACACACGTGGCAGCTGAACCTTCTAGAAGGACCACGACATGCACCATGCCTTGGCCCCATGCATCAGCGTCTCCTCAGCAAGCTCCGGAGGGAAGCCACCCAACAGGAGTCCCTGTGGACATTCAACCAGGAACTTTGCAAAATCCAACTGGGAGGGGATGTGCCCCCACCTAGATATTTTCAATCGATAAAATACAGGAGCACATGGGGAAATGTGAAAAACCTCAAGTGTCTGGACTTCTGAGAGGAAGCACCCAGTCAGCATGGAAAATCTCGTCACAAAACACAGGCGAGGGAAATCATCAGTCATGAGACATTTTCACCCAAATTACCCCCTTTCAACTAGCTTTCCTTATTATATTGGCGTCCCTTCTCTTCCCCTCATTCAGACCTGCTTTTCTAGAGCCTTCCTACAGTTCAGGTATTGAGACTGTTGAGACTGTTGTACAGTAAAATGCAGGTAGACTGCATTTACCCGTCAAGGCTGGGGTCCGTCCATCATTCACGATGCAGGGGTGTTTCAAGAGAACTTGGTGAGAAAACAGAGGGAAGACCCAGGACAGAACCCAGTATTGGTGAATGGGGCACTCCGGCAACCACAGGGAGCTCAAAATCAGCCCGCATACACACAGGCATGCTCACAGCCTTGCTCTACTGCTGAGGGGTCAGGAGGTACTGTCCCGGAACAGAAGCGTGTCCCATGGCAGCCAAAGTGGCATCTCTAAAGGGCAAGTCTGTAAGTGACATATTGAATATATTTGTGGGTACAGGAACAGGAAGAAAACTACTGCAAGAGGGGTGGGGTTTGAGAGAACAAAACCAGACTTTAAACCCTGGAGGCTGGACCCCAGGGAGAAGAAACTAGAAGCTCCTTTTAAGGACAGGGTGTTTTATTCAAGGAGACAGGTCAAGAAGGGCTTATTCCAAGTTTCGAGTCCCATCACCTGCAGATGACACCACCTGGTGCACCGTGAGGCAATTCTGCCACTGACGGACAGTGGGCTCTACAGGCTGAAGGACACGGTCTGGACAGGACTGCCTTTGCTTCAGACAGCAACCACAATTCAGGGTCCCCAGGCCACCCCACTTCCGGCCGAGTGGCAAATCCAGAAGGTAACGCTAACCTTGAAAATTAAAGTTGTTTTACCAGCAAAAGTAGATTTATTCAGAAATAACCGAGAATTGCAATTTTGGACAAGCAAGTCGCCACAAAACAAACCATAGGCACGGCCTGCGAACAAAGGAGAGGAACCTTCTTTCCTAGAAGGTGGGGAGTTGGCAGGAGCTGTTACAAGCGAACGGCCCATTGGTGCTAACTGGGAGTTCCAAGTGTAGCGCCTTTTCATTGGCTGACTTGAGACGGTCTCATTGGCTGGGCTGTTGCCAGGGGAGGAGAAAATCTCCCTTCCTCCTGCTGGGTAGCATAGGCTCCTTCCTGTGGCATACGCTACCGGGTATGCTCCCGTTGGGTCTGCAAAGGGCTCGAGTGGTGCAGCCCGAGGGCTCCCCCTTCCGGCCTCCTAACTCCATTTTAAACACGGTTTCCTTTATTGAAACCGAGGGAGGTTTTATTGAAACTTTGCACTCCCGGGGCATCTTAGTCTGGGCTGCTATAACAAAAACACCAGAAACTGGGTGACTTAAATCAACAAATATTTATGTCTCGCAGTTCTGAAGGTGGGAAGAGCCATCCAAGATCCAGTCCTGATAGGTTCAATTTCCGGGGAGGAACCGCTTCCTGGTTCACAGACAGCTGTCTTCTTGCTGTGTGCCCACATTGCAGAGGGGGCAAGGGTGCTCTACGGGGGTCTCTTTTATTCGGGTACTGATTCCACTCATGAGGGCTCCGCTTTCATGACCCAACCCCCCCACCCCATACCATCACATTGGAGGTTAGGTTTCAACATGTGATTTTGGAGGCAACATGAACATCTAGTCCATAGCACATGACCTCCCTCGGTTCAATAATTCACGAGAACTCACAGAACTCCGAAAAGTGCTATACTTTTCAGTGTGTATAGACATTGTAGGCACCATCTACACAGACTTCGATGCAAGAAAGAATACCAGACACCGCTTTTTACATTCACGCTTCTAAGGCATGTCGTCCAGCCCTGGCCCTAATATTTCTCATGAGTTTTGAAAGCGCCATGTCTACAGCCCCAATGATGTGCTGAAGAATCGACTCTTTAAAAAAAAAAATTAGCTTGTGAAATAGTAGCACAAATACTCCTACTCATTAACTAAAACCCAATAGTGGGGAGAGGTGGAATAAAGTAAGGAGATAACATACCAGTATTAGTTATAGATCGCAGATCCATTTCTGAGTAATTAAAACAGAGGAACTGGCCAGTCTTGAATAATACAAAAACTTGGCCCCGATCTGATGATCCCAGAGTGACTGAGTCAGTCCCGGATACCTGGGGTCTGGGATAGTATTTTTATGTTTGTGTTTCTGGGTTTTCTGACTCTTCCCCAGGGTAGGGAGCAGGGTGGGGTGGGGGAATCTAGGAGGCATCTCCTCCATGATGGGAGGGCCAGAGTGGTGAGTGGAATCATCTGGCACCTCCTCACTGACTTATTTTGCGAAACGAGAAGTCAGATGAATATGATGTTGCCCCAAACTTGAGGACTCAGCGGCCCTGCAAGGGGAGGTGAATGTAAGGTCTCCCCACTGCAGACAGGATGGCCCGAGACAGCGAGGATGCGTGCCTCGATTCCCAACTCCAGGGTGCCTTGCACAGAGTTCACCTTGGGCTACCTCCTTGCCGCTCTTAAAAACAGAGGGAACTGCACTTCCCCATCCTGAGCTGTAGGGTTGCCAGGAAGGGGCTCCCTCTGTTGCCCTCGGGTCTGCAGAGAGAGCCACAGCAGGACCCAGGGATTAAACTTCAGCATCCTCCTCTTCCAAGACTAGCTGTTTCCCAAGTGGGAAATGGCTTCAGACAAGGCTTTGGTTTCAGAAGATCGATGAAGATGCTTTTGACCTTTGCCAAAAGCAGAAAGGAATCACCAAAGAACTCTCCTTCCCAGTATCAAAGGAAGAAAACTTAACAGCTGCATCTCAGCGATTGCAGGGAGGTCTTCCCTACAAAGATGATCTCTCTCCCAAGGAAGTGAAAGTCCTTACCGGGAGAGGACACAGAGCAGCATCCCTGTCAAGAATTTCCAGTGCTCTGGGTCTGATGAGAGTGCCCTGGAATTCCAGCACAAGGCCAGAGATGCGTTAAACTCTCAAATATACATAGAAAAGGTCTGGGGTCCCGACATCCCCTGTGGTTGACCTCTTTTTTATACCACAAAGAGCCTGAGCTGAGCTCTCCTCTTAGGAAAGACCAGGGTAGGATTTGTTTCACCAAAAAGAGGTTAAATTTCTCCCACTTTTGGACTGGGAATTTACGTCCTGACATCAGGATAGAAGGAGCTGGGGAAATTCTGGCAATCCGCTCCCTTCTGCCCCTTAGCAGACTGGGGTTACTTTCACTGCACAGAAAGCCCTGCAGGAAAGAAACCCCTTGTGTCTGAGTCCCGTAGTTCTCTCACTGGCCCTGAAAGTCTCCGGGCCCCCTCACCTGGTCAGTCCCCACATCTGGAATTGGCTCAAAGAAGAAAAAGAGAAAGGGCTAGTGCAGTGCCAGTGACAGGCGTGTGACTCACAAGAGGGTCACACTGGGCCTGCGGCCTGTAGCCAGGGACAAATAGGAATGTTGCTGTTTCCCATGGGATCTGCCAGAAGACTCTTGGCCACAGGTGGTCACCCGAGCAAGAGAACTAGCATGGTCCCGGAGGCAGCCCCACATGACTTGCCCCACATGACATGTATGATCATGGGCTACAGACATCAAGTTTGCAGTCCACTCGACTGTACTGGCCACAGTGAGATTTACACCAGCCAGTCTGGTACCTCACAGCCCTGGGGATGAGAGGCTATCACTGAGCACGGTTATCAATAAGAAGGCAAGACGCTAATAAGAGCAAAACCACCACGATGTCAACCCAGGTCAGGGTCCCTCTTGCCCAGTGGTGTTCCTGGCTCCAAAGCCTATGGGAAGTAGGCCTCCCACAAGGCCCTTGCTCGTGTAGCCAAAGGGCACCCACCAAGAGTGGGAGTGGGAAGTGTTCTCATCCGTGGGACCTGGGTCACCTTGCCCTTGAATCACAAATTCAACACAGGCTGGTTCAGATCATGGTTTGACACCTTCGCTGAAAAGTTTCCTGCTGGATTAAACATTTTAAAACCACTGAGGTACCAGGAGAGGAAGGGAAGCAGGGTCATTCTCCAGTGGAGGGAGAGGACCCACCTCTTCTAGAAACTCTGATCTGGGTGGAAACCTGCTATGGGCAGTTTCCCTGAAGGACAGAAAATAACCAGGAGTTGGAGCATACACCCGAACCACCACCTGCAGGGGTGAATAATATCGAAATTCAGTGACGTGGGAATTTTTTTAAATCGATTTAAGTTGAATAGCCCTATAGAGAGTAATCAAAACACTAAGGTCCGAAGGCTGCTCTAGAAGGCCAAGGAACTTATACCAGGCGACCCGAGAAAGAGCCTGCGGTGGCTACAGATTCCCTCCAAGAGGAAAGGGCGCTCGTGACTTTACCTCCCCAAACCCCATCCAGCTGCCAGCAGCTGGGGACCTACTGGAACCAGGGGGAGGAGGTCGCCCTGCCCCGATGGGCACCAGGAGGTGGAAGTGCTTCCTGGCCCACAGCGCGAGCACCTCCCCCATCCCTCAACGCCACCTCCCGACCAGGCCCCCCTCCCACACTCTCAGCCCCGAGGAGTCTCAGGAAACTCTTGGAGAGTCCCACCCGCAGGCCTCCCACCACTGCCTTGGGCACCCGGAGGCCAGTGCCCGTGGCCGGCCTACTTGTAGGAGCAGATGGAGAGTGTGGCACCTGCAGAGAACACCCAGAAGGCCGGGTACACAGCTTCCGTAAAGTCCACCTTGAACTTATACATCACGTGGACCTTGTCAGTGACGGCAAAGAAGATGACGAAGCCATGGTCACAGTTGAGGAGCACGCCGACCCGCGTGGCCTTGGTGGAGGGCAGCGTCTTCTCCACGTTGTTGTGCCAGGCCGAGATCTTGGTATTGAACCACTCCACGCACCAGGAGGCGTTGTTGCGGCCGAGCCGGCTGTCGGGGCCCTGCCGCGGCATGCTGCCATAGCAGACGCCCACCCCGCAGAAGTTGTTCTTCTGCAGCTCCACCTCCCAGTAGTGGATCCCCTTCTTGTAGCAGTGCAGGCCCAGCACCTGGGAGCAGTACGTGAACCTCTTGGGATGTGGCTGGTAGTTGAGGGGTAGGTCGGCCACGGAAGCTACGGTGTAGTTCTCCATCAGCGCCACCTTGTTGTGGGCCGTGTTGTAGTCCAGGCTGAATTTAATGGCATCTGAGAAAGCATTACCCAAGGAACCGATTACAAGGACCCCAAAGCGTTCTCACTTTCAACTCTTTCCCCAACTGGTTATTACTTGTTCATTTATTTTATCCATCTGTTCACTCAACCTTCCATCTAGCCATCCACACAGCCATCTATCCATCCTTCCAAATATCCATCTATTCATCATCCACACACGTATCCATCCGTCCACCCGTTCTGTCCAGCCAGCCACTTGTCCACCTGTCTATCCATCAATCCAGCCATCTGTCCATCTGTCAGTCACCCATCTGTCTATTCATCCACCCAAAGCCATTCACTGAGCACCCGATTCTGTGCAAGATGCAGGATTCGGAGCAGGCATGGCAGCTGACCTCGTGGAGTTCACACCGCAGCAAGTGAGGTGTGCCCGTCCGCACAACACAGTAAGAATGCGTGCCGCTAAATGGTGGGCACGCTGCTACAGGGGCAAACAGCTCACTTGAAGGGCGGGGAGAGCACAGGGGAACACTGCCCATGTGGGCTGGAATGTGAGCTGAGCAACAGGAAGATAAGAAAAACTAAACAGAAGCAAGCACAGAGGGGGGTTTGGGGCAGGGGGCACAGCGAGAGCAGAGCTTGGGGTCACAAGGATAGTGGGCACGTGCTGGGACCAGCAAAGGCTGGGTAGCCGGGAGAGAGGCCCTAGCAGAAGAAGGGCGACATGTTGGGGCCACGTAGCGGACAGTTAAGGGGTCTAGATTGCACTTGGAGGGCAGCGGGGAGCTGAACGTTTGTGAGCATGGAAGTTACCTGACTCTATTCCCCCGGGGGGGGGGGGCACACACACCCTTCCTGCCACACTTCCAACCAGTTCCAGGGGAGCTGAAGACAGAGCTCAGAGCGTGGTCCCCACCCTCCACCTCCTTTCTAGGACACACCCATCTCCACCCCTTCCCTCCCAGGAGCCCCTGGCCCCTGGGAGAAAGGTTCCGGGCAGCACTGCACAGGGACAATCCCTAGCTTGGGAAGCTGGACGCCAAGAGCCCTGGGTTTTCACCACCTCCTGCCGCCCCCGTGCCAGGTGGCTTAGGGCAGGAGGCTTTTCACAGAGCCCCGAGTTTCCCCATGGGCAAAATGAATGGGCTGGGGAAAAAGTTCTCCAAGGTCCTGAGCTGCTAGAACTCACTTTCCCTGCCTCCAGAGCGTGGGGCTCCGTAAACACTTGGCTCAATACCCCACCAGCAGCTGGGCAGCAGTTAGCTCTGGCCTAGCCACAGATGAGGACCAGCACTGGGGGGCGACATGGCAGCTGCATTTTCCCAACTTTCCTCAAAAAGGATCACTTGAGGAAATGAGTTTCACAACAGCTTTCTAGGCTGCTCCCCTGCCGCCTGATCTTGCAGCACTGGCCTGGGGCCCAGGAACTGGTATTTTTAACCAGTATTCAGGTGAAAGGGAGGTGGATACAGCGGCAGCCGGCTGTTTTCCTTTGTTTGTTCTGCTCTGCTTTTGTGAGGAGGGAGAGTTAAATGTGCTGTGGAGGGAGGGGGCCCAGGAGGGCAGGTGAGGATGAGGAGGGGAGTTCAGCCAGAGTGGGAGGGGCCTGGCTGGCTCTGGGGAGGGGGCAGGGAGGGCAGGAGGGAGCAGGTGTTCATGCAAGAGAAATGGCAATAACGAGCATGAGGGGCCCCTCTTCTCTGTGAAGCTGGGGCGGGGGGGGGCTGCAGAAGACTGAAGTTATGACAAGTGGGAAGGTTCTAGAATGGCAGGGGAGCCAGTGGGAAACCTAGAGCAGGACTGAGGCACAGCTGTGGGTAGCAGGTGTCGGCCCGGGGAAAGAGGCGAGCCGGGCTCACGAGGGCTGGGGGTTCAAAGCACCTGTGCAAGGTCTATGCTGGCTAGGAAGGGAGGTGAAGAAGCGGAGGTGCTGACGGCGGACGGACAGGTCGCTAACCGGAGAAAGGGGAGCCAGGCGGGACTTCCCAACAGAGGCGAGGGCAAAGGCCTCTGTAGAGTCACACAGGAGAGCCCGAGGGCCAGTGGGACCACTCGTCAGAGCCCATGCTACTCACACTCTAGGAGCTCGGACCTGGACTTGGCTAAGAAGGTGTCCAGCACCTTGGTCTTGAGGGACGCTGGGTTCGGCTGCGCGGTGGAGGCTTTGTATACAGCTGGGTGAGGACACAGAGAGCCGTTTTCAGAACCAACTCAGGGCGGACCCCCCACGGCCCCTTGCCCGCAATAACTCACTCTCTTCCTTTAAATCCAGTAACTGTTCTGCTGGGGCTCCAAAGGTGGGCATATTGACGGGTGCGGCAGAGGCAGTGGCTGGAGATGAGAAGGAGAAACATTAACTGGACACAACACAGAGTGACCAGATGGCCTGTCCTCCCTGCCACGCCGATTCTCAAAAGCTACTTGCACAAACACACACCTGGACAGGTGCAGCCAGACAGGGCTACACTCATTATCTGTCTCATTCACGTACACTTGTCCTCACCCCCAACCTCAGGCCCGCCTGCCACCAGAGAACAGAAGCACAGCACTCAGGCCCCATCACAGAACCTAATGGGAGAGGGGGCAGCCTTCCCTGCATTTAATTCCACACCTGGGCAACCTCGAGAAACAAAAAGAGGTACAAATGTGTCACTTACGAAATTTCTTGGGTTTCTTTTCTTCTTCTGAAAAAGAAAATTTTTAGAATTAAGCTATTTTCACACACTGCACAATGACACTTTCAAAATACTGTAATAACAATCGTTTGCATGAATGTGACCCCTACAAAGAAAGCTCGGCTGGGGGCGCCTGTGTGGCTCAGTCAGTTAAGCGGCCGACTTCAGCTCAGGTCATGATCTCACAGTTTGTGGGTTTGAGCCCCCGCGTCAGGCTCTGTGCTGACAGCTCAGAGCCTGGAGCCTGCTTCTGATTCTGTGTCTCCCTCTCTCTCTGACCGTCCCCTGCTCATGCTCTGTGTCTCTCTCTCTCTCTCAAAAAATAAATAAACGTTAAAACATAAAAAAAAAAAAAAAAAGAAAAAGAAAAAGAAAGCTAAGCTGTTTTAGCTGGAAACAAGCAAATGAATCTATGGGGACAGAAACGTGCCACAGTGATTTGGGGGACTGGGACAGATAATAAGGAGCATGAAGGAATTTTCTGGGGTAATGGAAATTCTTTAACTTGATTTCGGTAATGGGAACACACACATAGGCATTTGTCAGAACTAATCTAACTGCACATGAGACCTGCACATTTTACTATAGGTAAATTATATCTCTTTAAAAGGAAAAATGCAAAAAAAAAACATACCAAAAAAAGGGTGGGGGAACCAGAAAGAAATGGCTTGACAAATATCATAATAGTCTTTTTCCTTTTTATGTTCATTTATTTTTGAGAGAGAGTGCATGCACGTGCATGAGCGGGGGAGGAGCAGAGAGAGGAGACAGAGAAGCCGAAGCGGCTCACCGGTATCAGCAGAGTCTGATTGCGGGGCTTGAACCCACGAACCGTGAGATCATGACCCGAGTTGAAATTAAGAATCACACTAAGCCACCAGGGCTCCCCTATCACAACAGTCTTTAAAAACTATCTGGAGTGTGCACCTATGGAGACTAAGTTTAGCTAAAGCAATGACTCTCAAAGTATGGTCCCCAGCAGCAGCGGCATCACCAGGGAAATCTGGAGGAAATGCAAACTCTGAGATCCCATCCAACACCTGCTGAATCTGAAAGCCTGGGGGTGGGGCCCAGCAGATCTGTGTTTCACAAGCCCCTGGGGGACTGTGATGCATACTCAAGATTCCGGGTTCCCTCTGCCACTTTCCCACCACTGGGATGACAACGGGTGTTTTGGACCTTATCCCTGCCCTGCCACAGGGTACTTTACATTACAGATAAGCCCTGCTCTCTCCTACTATCCTCTACCTCCCCCCACACAGGCCCCCACACGACCCCCTAGCTCTGCTTCCTCCCACTTTCCAGTCCTTTTTCTAGGCGTTGTCTTCACTCTGCCCCCATCTCGTCCTCACCCGCCCCCTTCCACTGGACCAGAATCTTTTTTTTTTTTTAATTTTTTATGTTTATTTATTTTTGAGAGAGAGACAGAGTGTGAGCGGGGGAGGGGCAGAGAGAGCGGGAGACAGAATGTGAAGCAGGCTCCAGGCTCTGAGCTGTCAGCACAGAGCCCGACACGGGGCTCCAACTCACAAGCTGTGAGATCCTTACCTGACCTGAGCCGAAGTCGGACGCTTAATCAACTGAGCCACCCAGGTGCCCCAACATTTTTTTTAAAAGCATAATATATAGGGGCACCTGGGTGGCTCAGTCAGTTAAGCATCTGACTTCGGCTCATGGTTGGTGGATCAAGCCCCACGTCGGGCCCTGTGCTGACAGCTCAGAGCCTGGAGCCTGCTTCAGATTCTGTGTCTCCCTCTCTCTGCCCCTCCCCCTCTCATGCTGTCTCTCTCTCTCAAAAATAAACAAACATTAAAAAAATTTTCTTAAGCATAATATATAAACAGGTCTACCGCATACGTGTGGCATTAAATTTTCACAGGCAAGCAATTAGGGAAAAGGTCTCTTCCATGGCTGGTGAGAGAAGGGCAATAATGAACAAAGGTCAGGAAGTGCTATGACAGCAGAAGCACATGGCAACTCAAGGCAGAACGGCCCTGAGCTACCGGCTAGGGTTAGCCTCTGCTCCTCCAGGGCCATCGCCAGGCCCCTCCAGGGGGCTCTGCCCAAGTGCCAGAACGTGTCAGTAAATATTTCTCAAGACAAGCCACCTTTGGTAGCTTTGCTGGCCCAGGCAGCCCGTACGGCCAGTGCCGATGGGGCGGTCCTGCTGGGCACCCCAGGGGAGCTCCTGCGACGGCCCCTCTACCTTCTACTCAGCGCGGATGCACTCGGGCCCCAGCAACTGGGGACGGGCTGAGCCCATCCGGAAAGGGCGGCAACACCCGTGAGGGTGTCGGCTAGGGCTCCCGCCGCCACAGCCAGGCTGCGGCCACAGGGACAGCAGCAGGGCTACTTACTCAAGACCTTCTTCACAAAGTGTGCGGGTTTGTGCGTGGGTGCCGGGCCATGCTCTCCAGGGTTCCCTGTGCCAAAGAAGAAGGGATTTGTTTATGCAGCTCTTCCACAGCAACCCCAGCAGCCCGCTTTGCCATGGGCAGGCAGAGAGAGGGTTTACAAAAGGCAATTTCCACTGACTTTCCCCATCCAATCATTTACAAGAGCTAAAGACAAGGGGACAGAAAGACGAGTTTGGTGTGTCCCGCTTTTCTCTGGCTTAAAATGCAGCCGGGATCAAGTCTTTCCTCTGCCGGCGCCCAGCTTCATGACCTCCGAACCCTCTCTGAGCTTCCATTTCTCCCAGTGTAGCCGGGGATGAGCACCTTGGATGCGTGTCCAATGCGTCACCAGCTTTATCCTGTATGGAGTGCGCCACACCCATTCCAGAGGCCCCCTGCAGGGACACTCCACTTGCCAAGCTGGAATTCAAGCCTACCCCCTGGGTTACACGGTAAGATTCACTATGTGCCAGACTGTGCTAAGCACTGGGGAGAGAACGCTGGATGAAAAACAGACCCAGCCCCTGCTCTCACAGAGACTGCAACGCAGTGGAGGAAGAACAAAATGACAGATGTGCAAAAGTTCCCAAGGGATAAGGATTCTGGTACCTAGTCTGAGCGGTCAGAGTGGTGATGGGGAGGTCTGCTGAGAAATATAATGTTTCAACTGCTCTCTGAAAGGTAACAGGAGTTACTGGTGAAGATAGTGGAGTCTGAGTCTTATAAGCAATGAGAAGAGCATGTACAAAGGCCCTGTGGCAGGAAGCTTAGCATATGCAAGCAACTGAATGCAGAGAGATGTATGAGAGGAGGGGGCACTCCAGGGCTGGAGAAACAGACAGGACTTGACCAGGCAGGGGTTTGCAGGGCCAGGGTCAAGAGCATGGTCTGAAATCTAAAAGCAATGGATATTCTCTAAACAGGGTGAGAGGGAGAGGGTCACAGGAAATCAGGTCTGCATCTTGAAAAGCTCTCTCTGGCTGCAGCAGGAGTGGACGCAGGACTATTTAGAAAGCTGCCACCGGTGATAGCCAGCAGGGAAACCATCGGACTGAGTTAGGAGATATTTAAGAAGTGAAATCTGGTGTGGATTGGATACGGCGGCATGGGGGAAGAGAAGAGGGTGTCAGGGAGGAATTCCAGGCTTCTCTGACCCTAGAACTAGCCATTCCTCCACCAAATACACTGATAACCCAGAGTCCATTCAAAAGCCATCTGAGGGGTGCCTGGGTGGCTCAGTTAAGCGTCAGACTGTTGATTTAGGCTCAGGACATGATCTCATGGTTTACGAGTTTGAGCCCCACATCGGGCTCTGCACTGTCAGTGCAGAATCTGCTTGGGATTCTCTCTCTCTCTGTTCCTCCCCTACTTGTGCTCTCCCTCTCTCAAAATAAATAAATAAACTTAAGGGAAAAAAAAGCCATGTGAGCCAGCCTCAAGATCACACGCAAAAAAATCCTGTCCAAAAAGTCCCATCATTAACATCAAGGCCCCCAGAAATGTTTCAGGAAGGGTGGCTACACTCTGGGATGTTTCCCCACGACCTCGTTTCAGGATCCCGAAACTGAAGCCCCAGTGCTCTGGGTCAGGACCCTCTCCCCGATTCCAAAAGGCTGATTCCATCTCAGGGGTCCCGGGCGGGGAGCGTGGGGGTTGCTAACGGTTACCTGAGCCGGTGGGTTCCTCGGCCTTCTTGTCCTGGGGCTGCCTGATATACCGCTTCAGCTCGTTTTTGAGGTCTGAGGTGCCCTGGCAGACGCCCTTTATCAGCTCCTGATTCAGCTCCACCTTGGGGACGTAGACCGGCTTTGTGGAGACTCCCTGCAGTTTTACCGCTTTCTGAAACAAACCAGGGCATCAGATCAGGCAGCTCCCGGGAAGCCAAGGCCTGAGCCTGGACCTCGTGAGCTCCAGGAGGGGGCTCCCCTGCGCCCAGGGGGGCTCAGTCCAATCAGCCTTCTCAAATTGCAGGCCAGAGGGTGCTGGGGTTAACGTACCACTTTAGGTCACAGCGCTGTGGATCTGGGCCCTCAGAGGCCACTCACCTACCAAGGGGGAGACTGAAGTCAAGAAATAACAAACGTGGGGTGGCTCAGTCAGTTAAGCATCCAACTCTTGCTGGTTTCAGGTCATGATCTCACAGTTCATGAGTTCAAACCCTGCACCGAGCTCTCTGCTGTCAGCACGGAGCCTGCTTCGGATCCTCTGTCCCCCTCTCTCTCTGCCCCCCACCCTCGCCTGCACGCTCTGTCTCTCTCAAAAGAATGGAAGAACGTGGAAGGAAAGAAGGAAGAGAGAGGGAGAAAGAAAGAGGGAGAGAGGAAGAAAGGAATGGAGGCGAGATAGAAAGACAGAAAGAGAAAAAGAAAGAAAAAGTGTCCTGCTAGGAACACTGCCAATTGGTGGCAGGAAGAAAGTTGGGACATAAATCTCCTGACCCCGGGGATAATCCCCTTCCACTCCTCTGGCTGTGGCTGGAAAAGTTCAGGAGCTCAGGGCCATCCCAATCCTCAAAGACCAGCTCTGAACATGTGTCCTAAAACTGGACAGGGCTGCCACAGGGGGCAAAGGGTTCGGCCAGGGCACATCCAGGGAAAAGGGCGGACCTTACAGAAGGCCCCAAACCTGAGCTAAAATCGGGTCATACAACATCGCCCCCAGATAGGGACTCAGAATCCTTCTCCGAGAGCTCTAGGCAGCTACTCCAACACACAGGAAGGACCACGGAGATGAAACTCGATGGCGCCGAGCCTGGGCCTGGAAAGAAGTCCATGCAGGGGGAAGAGAAGGTTCTCAGTCACTCCTCTACTCTCCCCAGGACCTGAACAAGGAACCTGGGCCTCTGAGGGGTCGTCACCCCATCGACGGGGCTCACCGGAACCCCCGCCACATGCCAGGCACTCTGCACACCAGGAGCCGGGGGCAGTATGAAGGGATGGGCTGGCCCGAAGGAGCGGACAGCAGACACATCAGCGGGCACATCTAAAACAACACCACCGAGTGCTACAGCGGAGGCAGAGTGACTCACTCGATCGCCAGGAATGGCAGAATAGCAGGCTTCAAGGAAGATGGGGGGGAGTCTGGAGCGGCCCTGGGGAAAGGACAGCCATGGCATTCCCATCCAATGCCCAGTGTGTCTGGGTAATGGCGAGGGCTCTGCTGTGGTCACAGCGCGGGGCAAGAGAGGACTCTGCAGCCAAGACAGGGGAGCTAAGGGACACACGGTCAGATGGGGTGGGGTGGGGGGTCTGTGCTTTAGAAAGACATTTCCAGGGTCCATTGGGAGGAGCGATGGAGGGAATGGGTGTAGGCAACATTCTAACACAGCCCCCAAGGTGCCCACCTGGTCCACCCTATATAATCCCCTCCCTCTGAGTATGGGCAGGACAGTGAGTATGGTAGGATTAGGTTACCCTCGATGGAAAAATTAAAGGAATATTGCAGATGTAATGAAGATCCCAAATCTGTTGGTTTTGAGTTCATCAGAAAGGCGAGTATCCTGGGTGGGCCTGACTTAACCAGGTAAGAGCCATTAAAAGGGACCAGGCTTGTAAGAAAAGAATGAAATCTTGCCATTTGCAATAACATGGATGGAACTAGAGAATATTACGAAATTAAGCCAGTCAGAGAAAGACAAATACCATATGATTTCACTCCTTTGTGGGAATGTAAGAAACAAAATAAACGAGCAAAGGAAAAGAGACAGACAAGGAGACCGAGAAAGACAGAGACAGAGAAACAATGCCAAGAAACAGACTCTTAACTATAGAGAACAAACCGATGGTTACCAGAGGAGGGGGTGAGTGGGGGGATGGGTGAAATAGGTGAAGGGGATTAAGAATACATTCATCATGGGGTGCCTGGGTGGCTCAGCCAGTTGAGCATCTGACTCTTGATTTCCACTCAGGTCATGATCCCAAAGTCATGGGATCAACCTCCATGACTGAGTGTGGAAACCTGCTTGGAATTCTCTCTCTCTCTCTCTCTCTCTCTCTCTCTCTCCCCCTCTGCCCCTCTCCCCTGCTTGAACTCTCTCTAAAATAAAAAAAATAATAAAACAAGTAAATAATTTTAAAAAGGGCACACTCATCATGATGACCACTGAGTAATGTACAGAATTGTTGAATCACTTAAAAAAAAAAGAGTTAAATCATTACATTGTACACCTAAAATTAACATAATACTGTATGTGTTATGCAGGAGAAACAAAATAGGGGCGCCTGGGTGGCTCAGTCAGTTAAGCATCCGACTCTTGATTTCAGCTCAGGTTATGATTTCAGTTCATGAGATCGAGCCCTGTGTCAGGCTCTGCACTGACAGCACACAGAGCTTGGAACTCTCTCTCTGCCCCTCCCCCGCACGCGTGCGTGCGCACACGCTCTCTCTCTCTCTCTCTCTCTCTAAGATAAATAAATAAACTTTAAAAAAAAAAAAAAGGAAAGAATATTCTTTCTAAAAAAAGAAAAGATCAATAATCTAAGCAGGAAAAAAAAGGGGACCAGACTTTCCTAGAGGGAGAAATTCTCTGCTGGCTTTGAAGAGGTGGCTGCCAAGTTGAGAGGGGGCCATGTGGCAAGGAACGGCAGCAGCCTGTGGGAACGGAGGGCAGACCTCAGCCACCAGCTGGCAAGACAGTGGGGACCTCAGGCCTGCACCACGGGAACTGAATTCTGCCAACAAGCGCGGGAGCTTGGAGACCCCCCCTAAGCTCAACAGCCCAGCCGATGCTCAGACAGCAACCCCTAAGCCATATCCCAGCTCCTGAGCCACAGAAAGTGTGAGATAACAAGCACATGCTCTTCCGAGCCACTAAGCCTGTGCTAAGTTGTCGCACCGCATAGGAAATGGATGCAGCGTGTGTCTCGGGATGCTTCCAACGACCTCTTACAGCCCCTTCTCCTTGAGGGCCCCACGCACCTGCAGTCAACATCATAATGGCAGGCAGAAGGAGTGTTCTACAATGTTCATCAAGACCTACCTCCAGAAACTCGAACTCGTCCCCCTTGGTCAGGGCAAGTTCAACCTCCTCCTTCAGCGTCTGGATCTCACTCTTCTTCTTGAGGAGGATCTGGTAAATGTTGTCCAACTTGGTAGTGACCCTCTTCTCCTCTTCCTTTATCTTTTGGGTGGAGGTGGCCTCAGCGGCATCGAGGAGCACCTTGATTTCCATGTATTCTTGTCTGAGCTGCTCTGTCTTCCTCTGTGCAACCTCCTACCAGGGATAAGACACAGGGGCATCCGTTAGACAGGCCGAAAGGCTAAGCCTGAGGTACCAAGCGCTGGTGAGGTGTGCAGCACCAGGGACTCTTACCTGTCCTCTGTGGGAGTACAGATGGGCACAACTGCTTTGGATGGGAAGGTGGCAATATCTAGTGAACCTGAGGTGCTCATACCCAAATCAAGGAACATGCTCAGATACCTGCCCCAGAGACAGATGCAAGAATGCTCATAAGCAGCACTGTTTGAATTAGCAGAACCCCGGAAACAACTGAATATCTATCAGTAAGGGACTCAGGGGGTGCCTGGGTGGCTCCATCGGTTAAGCATCTTACTTTGGCTCAGGTCACGATCTCACGGCTCATGGGTTCGAGCCCCGTGTCAGGCTCTGTGCTGACAGCTCGGAGCCTGGAGCCTGCCTTGGATTCTGTGTTTCCCTCTCTCTCTGCCCCTCCCCTGCTCACACTCTGTCTCAAAAATAAACAAACATTAAAAAAAAAAAAAACATTTAAAAGAATGGCTTCCCCTGGAGTTTACAAGGGCATGTGGTTACCCTGCCACAGACTACATTTCCCAGGATTCCCTGCAGCTAGACTTGACCATGTGACTAAGCTACTCCCAGTGCAGTGTGAGCAAAAGTGGTATATGTAATACCCATCTTCCCTGTCCCTTTTACTACAAGATGGAACAAAGATCTGATGGTGACCCAGCTTCAACCAAAGAAATGAGGAAAACACTCCATGCAGTAGTAGGGTAATAAAAAAAGACTGTGGGGGTGCCTGGCTGGCTCAGTTGGAAGAGCATGCAACTCTTGATCTCAGGATCATGAGTTAGAGACCCTTGTTGGGTATGGAAATTACTTAAAAACTTAAAATTTAAAAATACATATACATTTTTCTTTTAATATACAGTATTAAAAACCTTACAAGATTTGTGAAAACTAGACAACAAAAAATCTCTAATTCTACCACTCCAATATCGGTACTACTATTCTCTTACTGTATTTCCTTCCAGTCTTTTCTCCCAGAGTCCCATAATGGATTGAATGGTGCACCCCAGGAGATCTGTCTAGAACATGTGAAGCTGATGTTACTTAGCAAAAGTCTCTGCAGATGTAATTAAGGTAGGAATCTTGAGATGAGATTACCCGGGTAGGCCCTAAATCCAATGACAAGTGTCCTTATTAAAGACAGAAGGAAAGACACAGAGGGAGGAGGAAGCCACGTGAGGATAAGAGGCCGGGGCTGAGGTAACACAGGCACAAGCCTAGGAACACCTGAGCCACCAGAAGCTGGAAGGAGCAAGGAAGGATTCTTCCCTAGAACGAGGAAGTGTGGCCCTGTCTTTGATTTTAGGATTCTGGCCTCCAGAACTATGTGAGAACACAGTTCTCCTTGTGAGCGGAGTTTGTGGTAATTTGTTATGACAGCCCTAGAACTAATACACTTTCTTTTTATAAAAAGATGTAACTTTTTGCTTCCTGTTTTTTTTCCCATTTAAATCATAACCAGTTGCGGCTCCCAACTCCTGATTTTCATTCAGGTCATGATCTCTCGGTCATGGGATCGAGGCCCAAAGCAGAGAGACTGCCTGGGATTCCCTCTCTCTCCCTTTCTCTGCCCTCCCCAGCTCATGCTTGCATGCTTTAAGTAAATAAACATTCAAAAAAAAATAAAAACAAAAAGGAAATAAATCATAATCCCTTTTTATATTAATATTTTTTTCTTCATGGTTTTTTTAACGTTTATTCATTTTTTGAGAGACAGAGACAGAGTGCGAGCAGGGCAGGGGTCAAGAAAGAGAGACAGAATCTGAAGCAGGCTCCAGGCTCTAAGCTGTCAGCCAGAGCCTAATGGGGCTTGAACTCACAAATGGGGAGATCATGACCTGAGCAGAAGTCGGACGCTTAACTAACTGACTGAACCACCCAGGGGCCCCCTTATGTGATTTTTTTAAAGTAAGCTCTACACCAACGTGGGGCTCAAACCCACAACCCCGAGATCAAGAGTCCCATGCTCTACTGACTGAGCCAGCCAGGCATTCCTAAGTTACCACTTTTTAACCCTAATTTTTAGTGACTGACCCTGTCCTCCCCACACTAAGGTCAGGGCTTGTAGACAGTATTCAGTTTGGGTCTACGAAGGATCTCTCCTGGGGACATAGCTTTCTGGATGCCTTGCAAGGTTGATGTCTAATTCCGACACTGTGTGGGACACCATGTGTGAAGCCTTGCTGCGATCAGAGCTGAGGCTGTCCTGCCTGGAGGCGGAGGGAGGCCCAGAGCCGAGGCTGGCAGTGGAGAGCCCCGTCACTCACCCGAATGTCCTGCTGCCTGGCTCTCACGTGCTCCAGCGCCCTGGATGCACCGTTGATCTGACCGTATATGATAGTCAGTTTATGCTTCAGCTTGGTCTGCAGAGAAAACCAGCCGGTGAGAAATCCCCTCAGCCCCGCCCCCACCAGCCCCCAACACCAGGATGGCCCGGAAGCTCTCCCACAGGCATTTCTGCTGCCCCAGGTCTTGCCTGCCTGTAGCTGTTTGAAGCATTCTCTTATTTATTGCCTCCCTTCCAACTTTTAGAGGAACAGTTCAAGAAAGAAGTTAGGAGCATAGGACTTAGACCAACAAGCCTCGGCCATGAAATAGATACAAATGTTCCCACCCCAGGGCTAGTAGGAGGATTAACTGAAACAATGTAAGAACTCCAAGTGGTGCCTGGATCTTAGTAAAGCCAAACTGAAGGTCAGCTTGCATTACCAAGAGCTGCTTCATTAGCACACCCATTTTGCAGACAATGAAACTCACGCAAGAGGCCCGGCAAGGGGGCCAAGTTCACACATCGGCCAGAACAGCTGGGGCTGGGGCAGTTGCTTCAGTCCTTCAAGCCAGCCCTCCCACTGCAAACCACCAGAAAAGCAGGCAAATTACTGGGAAGAAAAATCTGCTTAGTGACAAGGGAGCGCTAACTAAGCCAGGAAGGATGACAGAGCCAAGATCTGGGAGAAGAAAACCCAGAGAGAAAAGCCTGGTTTCTGTGGTTGTCCTCTCAGAGCCATCTGTCTGCCAATTCCGGAAGACAGCTGGAAGGGCCACGGTCAACCTCAGGGAAGCACGGGGACAAGAGTCAGAGTCCAAGGCTCATTTGGTATGCCCCGCAGGCGGGGACCTCCACACGATACACCCTTAAGGATGAACAAGCAGGAGACCAGCTCACCATCAGGTAAACCCCTGAAACTGAATTAACGTGATTCAGAATTGCTAAGTCCCTAGCCACCTCCAGGAACCAAGGTCAAATATGCATGAAGAGAAATAGTATCATCCGAGGCCTCTTAGTATTTCTATCAATGTTCAGAATTGATAAATGCTGCGGCATAGAAATGGGAAGGAAAATCACCCCCATCATAATAGCAGCTGGTGTTTCTTACATACTCACTGCAAGCCAGGCGTTGTTCTAGTGCTTTACAGGTATTAACTTAGAGCTAAGAACAACACTGTAAAGCGGGAGCTGCCCGCCTTCTGTAAATACGGACACTGAAGCAGAGTAATGAAGAGGCTAGCCCCAGGTCACATCTCTGTTAACTGGGGTCCCAAGAGCCTGGTGTTACAATCAAAGCACCGAGTACGCTGGAAATGCCTAGGAAAAAGCCATTTACTTCCCCTAATGAGCTGGCTCAACATCCTCCAGCCCTCCCATTCCACTTTCCTGCCTCTCCCACACCACTAGAGATATTCAGCTCTGAACCTGACCTTGAACCTGGGCTGGAACAACACAGTGACAAGTCACATAACGAGGCCTGGAAGCGGAGGCCAAGGCCACACTAACTCGACCCTGAAAGGCCAAGTTACTGGTGATGTTTAAAATTCAACCTCTGTGACAGCGCTCTTCAACCTGGCCTCTCACAGTAGCCAAGATCAACTGTGGGCCAAAGGCAGAAGGCCAGGCCACGGCAGATCCGGCCTCACAGGTGTCAGAGCGGCAAGAGAACTCAGAACACCTGGGGGGCTGCCAACAGCCCAACACTGTTCCACCTCCAATAACCACTCAGTGCATCCCAGACCTCTGTGTTCGGGAAAACTTTATCCATCAGTAATCAAACGCATATGACAGTCCCCTGATGGCAGTGAGGGGCCTACCTGGCTCCGGACACAGGAAAGCGGCCCAAGGACTGTGAGAGGTGCAACAATCCCCTCGTCAAGGGTAGGAAAGTTTTTGAAGTTCTGAGGACCTGTTCCCAGATCGGGGACTTGGGTCCACCATGAGGACGTAGGAGGCAGCAGAGTCCGAGTCCGCCCCGCGCCTGGGGTCAGGACCAGCCAGCCTCCCACGGTTGGGGCACTGCCCAGATAAGGCTGGCTCTGTCCCAGCAGTGAGCGGCGGCAGGGCCAGAAGGGGAGGCTGGTGGAACAGACAGCAAGGCAAGGCCGGTTACAGAGATTACAAGGCCACTCGTGTACAGCACCCAGGAACACTGGGGGCAGGCTCGGGCTCTGGACCCCAGAGGCTAAGAGAGAGACCTGTAGCTCCAGGCCAGGCTGAGAAGGACCCTGCTGCCCCAACTGCCTTCTGCTTCCGCGGATAAGAACTTCTAGAAGAGTCTTTTGGCAGAAGCCGGCTGCTCCAGTCCTCAGGGAAAGGCCGGAGCACCCCAAGGCCAAGGAGATCTGGGCAGCCTGACACCAGCCCCAGCAAGCTCTCTTCCCAGAAACCACACCGGCAGTGCTTAGGCAGCGCTCACCCAGCTAGGAAGAAGAGTCAGAATTCAAGTTCAGGTCTTGACACCCAGCCCAGGTTGGAGCCTGTGTCAACCAGCCACCTGCCTGACACCGGGCCCTGCCCACAAAGCACTTCCCACACAGCTCTTCTCCCGGGAGCCTCCTGACCACCCCTGCAGGTCGGGAAGGGATGCTCTTAACCCCATTTTATGAATGAGGAAGCTGGGGCTCGGAGAACTGCAGTGACTTGCCCTAAACCACAGCTGATGTGGAGCAGAGCAGGGCTCCCGGCTCTTTAGTGTGGCAGGTGGAGACCCAGGCGCCGAGGCCTGACATAGTTGTGCCTCAGAGGTCAACTCTCAGGCCGTGCCTTGAGGTGTGGCCTCCGAGACGCAGGGAAGAGGTCTGGAGGGATCCAGCTCAGACCTAGAAGGTGACCAGGCCCACCCAGGAAGGGCTGTGGCTTCACAGGAAGGGCTGTGCGAGCAAGGCCCGCAGCCTGTTCCTGGCGCCACCACAAACTTCCGCCAGGTCTCCCATCTCCTCGACAACAGGACAGTCCTTGACTGGAAATGAAAGGCCATCAGGCCAGGCCTTGGAGCGCAGGCTGATATAAAAAAGGGGGTTCGATGACACCTTTTCAGCCTCTGCCTTGAGTCCACAAGGGGAAGTTACAATTTCCTCCAAACCACTAAAATCAACACAGACCTGGAAGGCCCCTTAGGAAACCACCTGGTCCTGCCTCCTGGCTTTACTGATGAAGACTCAGGCCCGAGGGGCCAAATGCTGTGCTCCAAGTCACACAGCCGGGGAGGACGGCACTATGGTGCAAGAGTCTGGCTGTATCTCTGGCTAGTATCCAGAGATATTTGGGACTCTGGCCACCATCCTGCTCAGAGCAATCCTCCCTGGTCACTCTCTGGCTCACCAAAAGTTTCTGCTCACATGACCTCAGCCTGCAAGAATGTCTCAGGCTCCATGCACTCAGATATAAGGGTGGTCATGGGGAGAAACAGCAAACTGTCAGTCAAACCCGCTGAGGTCCTAATGCCTGCCTAGCTGCTTTACTGGCTTAGCTCAGGCTAAATTAACTTCGCTGGACCTCCATGTTCTCAACTGTAAAATGGAACTAATTATATCCACCTCCTGGGTGCTGCCAGGATTTAAATGAGGGAACAGAGGGGACCTCCAGGGTTCATATTTGACGTTGGAAACCCTCTACTAAACATCATCAGACAAGTACTAGGCTTAAGGCAAGCAACCACCCGTCTTCAGCGGTCCCCTCTGTAAGATAGAGGGTGGGGGGAAGAGGGTGGAACAAGGATGACAGACAAGGGCTGTGAGTTCTCCCTGCCCCTTTCTATTACCACACTGGGGACGCCCCTGCCCCAGTTCTCAGGCCCAGCAAGGCCCATCCCCCTACCCCAGGGGATCTGTGGTGGGTCCCGATGCCCACTGTGGCTCTCTCCCCTCCCCCCACCCCTTACCTCCAGATCTGCGCTGGCCTGGCTCAGGGTCGCAGGCGAGCAGGCCTTGTGCTCCACCAGGCAGATGTGGCAGATGCACTCATTATGCTGGGGGCAGAAGAAGTCTCGCAGCCGGTTGTGCTGGGGACACTTGCGGCGCATCAGGTCCTTGACGGGAGGCTGCAGCTGGTGGTCCTGGAAGGCGGGGCTGTCGAGGTGCGGCTTCAGGTGCTCCTGGCAGAAGGAGGCCATGCACACCAGGCACGTCTTGACGGCGGGCGCCTTCAGGCAGTGGTCGCAGGCTACCTGGCAGGCCGGGCTGGGCTCGGCGGCGCGGGCGGGCGGCGTCCAGCCGTCGGGGGGCGAGGGCACCTCCCGGGCCAGCTCGGCCTGCAGGAACTGCTCCACCACCGCGCACAGCACCGTGTTCTTGTGCAACTGCGGCCGCGTCTGATAGCCGGCGCGGCACTGCGGGCACAGGAACGGCGGGCCCTGGACGGCCCACGTCTCGTCCAGGCATGAGCTGCAGAAGTTGTGGCCGCACGGGGTGGTGACCGGCACCTTGAAGGGCTCCAGGCAGATGGAGCACGACAGCTCCTCGGCCAGGGGGACCAGCTCCGCCATGGCGTTCCCGGGGACCGGACGGGACGAGCTGGAACTTGGTGCGCGAAGGCCGAAAAGAGCCGCCCACACCCGCTGGGAAACGAAAGTGAGCGGCGGGAGGGGCGGGCCCCGGGGCCTTTCAGGAAGTCACGTGGGGGGCGAGGCGGGCCTCTCGGGGCGCCCGGGGGCGCCGGGGGTCAGGCAGCTCAGGCGAGGTCTGCCGCGCTCGGAGCCCCGACGTCTCCCTCGGGTGCGCGCGGGCGCCGGACTCGGGGTCTCAGGGTGCCCCCACGGCCGGCGGAGGAGGAAACCTGCGCGTCGGGTGAGAACCCCGGCCCGGGTCGCGCTGCTGCCCCGGCGCGGCCGCCGCCAGTGCCTTTCCGCGGCGAACTCACCCAGACCCGAGATGTCCCCGCGGCGCCACCAACATGAGGCCGCTCCTCCCCGCCCCCTTTTAAACCTTTCCTTCCACCTGTCCCCGCCTCCCCTCCCCCGCCCCGTTGGGCTCAGGCTCAGGGACGTCGAGCCCCCAAGGCCAGACCCCATAGGCACACACTCAGGCTTAAAGCTCTTGATTTCTTTCCACACCACCGATAGAATATGCTTTTTTTTTTTTTAACTTCCAGTTCTACTTTAGTGGGATTTGCAGACATCCCAGTTTTAACAAAGATTCTCTCCGCTCCCCTCCCCCGTCATACACATACACACACCATTTTGAAACAAACGTTTTTCTCAAAATTGTTTATTTAGATTTATTTCCTTTTATTCAGCTCTGTTCCCTGCCCCTGGCCTGGGTGCAGGAAAAGCAGGTGCAGAAGGAGAGAAGTATTCAACAGAGGGGATGGGGGGCAAAAAATCAAGTTAGTGCCTTGGGAGGAGTTAGCTGGAGTTTGCCCTGAAGACAGGGGGAGCAGCAAAAATAAGAAAAAAGTAAATGTCATAAACTACTGCTAAAAGTAAAAGTTACTATTTTAAATTTTTTTAAATGTTTTATTTATTTTTGAGAGAGAGAGAGAGAGACATAGTGAGCAGGGGAGGGTCAGAGAGAGAGGGAGACACAGAATCCAAAGCAGGCCCCAGGCTCTGAGCTAGCTGTCAGCACAGAGCCGGCCACCGGGCTCGAACCCAGAACCGTGAGATCATGACCCACCAACCGTGAGATCATGACCCACCAACCCACCAACCGTGAGATCATGACCTGAGCCATGACCTGAGCCGAAGTCGGCAGCTTAACCGTCTGAGCCACCCAGGTACCCCTAAAAGCTGCTATTTATGGGGCATCTACTCTGTGCAAGACAAGTCACATATGTTATGTCTTAAAAAGCTCATAAACACTAGAAGACGGAACTTATTACATCCATTTTACAGGTGAGGGTCACATATTTTATTTATTTTGTTATTAAGTAGTCTCTCCGCCCAACATGAGGCTCAAACTCAGGACCCTGAGATCAAGAGTGCAGGCTCTAGGGACTGAGCCAGACAGGCATCCCTACCCTCCTTTTTTTTTTTTTTCTTTTTTTTTTAAATAATTTCTTGGACCAAGTTGGGGCCAGAATAGGGTCACATATTTTATACAAAACAGGACTGAGATTCTAGCTCAGGATTGCTTTGCTTAAAATTCTAATTCCTAAAAAAAAAAAAAAAAAATTCTAATTCCTGGTTTTCCTATTCCTATTCCTCCAAGACTCTTAACCCCATTTGTTCTCTTTCCTATTGCATTGTTGTTTGCATGGGGAGGAGGAAGGCAGAAGGCAGGGAGGGGTCAGGAAATCAGATTTATGCATAGTATCTCATTTAATCCTCACACTAACTCTTTAAGGTAGGTATTATTATCTCATGTTACAGATGAGAAAACTAAGGCTTAGAGAAACTCAGTAACTTCCTTAAGACAATAGATACTGTCAAGTAGCCTATCTCATTCTAGAAGCCAAACACTTCCTACTAAAAAATTACCCAAAGGGAGGGATGGAGCTGTTTCCAGGAAATAAATTCTATGAAATTAGAATTTCTAGCTAACTATGACTTAGCTCTTGTGGGTGAGGTGGCCTGGTGACTCAACCAGAATGTCTGTAGAATTTTATTCCCAGACCGAGAAGTTTAAGAGGGCTGGTTAGACAGTGAAGAGAACTAGGTGGAACATAGTTTATGTTTATCAAATTCCAAGCAGTAGATATTTACTAAGACCTACTGAGATAGGGAAGCGGAAGGGACTCCGTTTTAGAAGGGCTCCCTTCACTCATGCTCCACATCCCACCTTGCGTCTGGGTAAACCAGAGAAGCTGCGTTCCCACTCCACGGGGGAAGCAAGGAAGTGAATCACTCTCTGAGTCTCGTCCTAGCCCCCAAACGCCTGACACCATCTAAGAAGAATCAGATCTCAAACATGTTCCAGGACATTAGCTTCGAACAAACCTGGGTGGACACTGGCATCAGTGCCCCTTCCCTTCAGTGATTTATGGAACAACACCTATTGTTCACCTGACACTCGCCTTTGATCGGACCCTACCCTGGATTCCTGAAGCAACACGTTACCTTGGACCCCTTTCCAGTATAAACCCCTAATCCCAAGCAACAGGGAGACTCACTTCTCCTTTTCCGAGTCTCCTAGACACTGTGTCTGCTCTACTCTGTCGCTCTATTCAGTGAACAGTGTTCACTTCCTTCTTGATCAGAGAACGTGGGGCAAGCTGGAGACAAAGTACAGTCTAACAGCACCCCCTCCCAGCTGGAATATGTGTGATATCCTTCAGACACTCCTGGCTGCCCAAGAACAAAGGAAAGGAACTTAAGTGCTTACCATGGTGATGTGGGAAACTAAGGCAAATGAAAAATTAAATTCCCTTACTGCCTACTGCACATTGGCAAGTCCTTGAAACCAGCAGTGACCTCCCTCTAGCTCAGCTCCCTCCATGATGACACTTTGCTAGGGGCCAGAGAGAACCTTAGCTTAACATTATCCCAACCTCAAGGATCCTGTATGTAAGTCTACTTTAACGTATAAAAGTTCCTTTGGAAACTTTTATCTCAACTCCCCCAAGATACATGCTGCCAATCGTACTCCGAGCTATGGCCCCCTGATATACATCTGAAGGGTGTCATGACTGAGGTTTTACTAAACGGTAATAAATGGCGTTTTCCTAACACAGCTAGCCCCTCAAGGTCCTGGAAAAATACCTTAGAGACTTACTCTATCCCTAACTCTCTCCCAGCCTGAGTGTATATAATAAGTTATCCGTCACGAACCGCAAGATCATGACCTGAGCCGAAGTTGGATGCTTAACCGACTGAGCCACCCAGGCACCCCTCCAATTTGGTTCTTTAAAACAAAAATTTTTTTTCCTATCTCCTTACTGATTTTCTCTATTGAGAGAGACACCATTCTCTTATTTTTCTTTATCTCTTGGACATGTTTTCCTAATGTTCTTTGAACATATTTAAAATATCTGATCGAAAGTTTTTTGTCTAGGGGCACCGAGGTGGTGCAGTCGGTTAAGCTTCATACTTTCAGCTCAGGTCATGATCTCACAGTTTGTGGGATTGAGCCCTGAGTTGGGCTCTGCACTGACAGTGAAGAGCCTGCTTGGGATTCTCTGTCTCTGTCTGTCTCTCTCTGTCTCTCTCTCTCTCTGGACATTTAAAATAATACAGCGTGGCAATATGGGCACTGGATTCCCCCTCCCCAGGATTTGTTATTCTAGCTGGTTGTTGTTGTTGTTTTTAAACTGTTTGGTGAGTTTTGTGAATTAATTCTGTTAAGTCTATATACGTTGTCATGTGTTGCTGCTAAAGTCTCTGCTTAGTGGGCTTAGTGATGACATGATGACTGGTTAGAGATTTCCTTAAATCCCTAGAACCAATAAGCTTTCCAGTATTTTCCAAGGGCTCAGACTTGTTTGCAGGCTGCTTGATTTTTAAGACTACCGTAGAGCTGGGGGTAAGGGTAATGGGAATAGGACAAGTTAAAACACAACAAAGCTTGCTGTCCTTACCAAGATTCAGGACTTTTTTTTTCAATGTTTATTTATTTTGAGAGAGAGTGAGCAGGGGAGGGGCAGAGAGAGAGGGAGGGAGAGAGAGAATCCCAAGCAGGCTCCGAGCTGTCAGCATGGAGCCTGACGTGGGGCTCAAACTCACGTGAGATGATGACCTGAGCCAAAAATCGAGTTGGACGCTTAACCAACTGAGCCACCCAGGCGCCCCCAGCCACTTTTCTTAAATAAGCATTCCGTGAGTTGTTGCAAAGTTCACCAATTTCCAGAGTTCTGAAAAGGTTGATCCTGTGAATTTTTGTTAGTTTTCTGTTATGGAAGCAGAATTTTCAGAGGTTTTTTTTTTTTACAATATAATGATTTATAAGAAATATCTGTTTGGTCATTCAGATGACCAAAGTATATTTCTCAGATATATTTGGTCTTCACCCAAAGTTCCTGAAAACACCTCAGAACCACATAGGTGAAACGGGTGGCTTGTTATTAATGAAGGGGACTTTTGGACCCCACCCAAGGGTGGGGATGTTTGCCAAGAGGACCAACCACGTGACTAGCGGGTTGGAACTTTTAGTCCCCATGCCTCCACCTCCAGGGAGGAGAGAGAGCTAGAGGTTGAATCAGCCAATGGCCAACGACTTAGTCACTCATGACTATGTAATGAGGCCTCTGTAAAAATCCAAGAGAACAGCTTTTTGGTCCTTTTCAGAGAGCTTCCATGCTTGGGGAAACCAAAGGCTTTCACGTGTCACCAAGCCAGGCGTGAGCTCCCAGAGCACAGAAGCTCCTTTGTTTGAGATCTTGCCCTATGTATCTCTTCATCTGTCTTTTGATTCATATCCTTTATCATATCCTTTTATAAACCGGTAGATATAAGTATATCTCTGAGTTCTGTGAGCTGCTCTAGAAACTTAATTAAACTTGAGGAGGAGGTTGTTGGAACCCCCAGTCTGTAGCTGGTTCGTCAGAAGGTGCTCCTGGCATCTGAAGTTGCTGGTGGGGAGCAGTCTTGAAGGACTGAGTCCTTAACCTGTGGAATCTGGTGCTATCTCCAGGTAGATAGTGTCAGAACTGAATTGAATCCTTAGACACCTTGCTGGTGTCCAAGAATTGCTTAGTGTCATTGGGAGAAACACTCCCACCCATATTGGAATTAGGCTCAGGAACTCTAAAAGATTCTTATTCTGCCATTTTTGGCGATGTCACCATGTTACTCTTAATGACAGTAGAATCTATAGTAAAAATTCCTCTTTCATTCCTGATATAAGCAATTTTTGTTTTCTTTCTTTTTTCTTGATTAACCCATCTAACGTATTATTAATTTTATTGATTTTTTGAAGAATCAACTTTTGGCTTTAATTTTCTGTCATTTATGTACTTCCCCCCCCCCCCATTGATTTCTTCTCTATTATTTCCTCCTATTTACTTTTGGTTTAGTTTGCTCTTCTTTTTCAAGCTTATGAAGTTGTAACATTAGATCATTATTGCTAAACTTTTTTTCTTTTCTAATATAGGTATTTAAAAATATAAATTTCTCATTAAGCACCGCTTTAATTATATTACACACATTTTTATATGTGTGTTTTCATTATCATTCCATTCAAAATATTTTCTAATTTCCTTTGTAATTTCTTCAATACATTAGCTACTTAGAAGGATCTGGCTTTATTTCCAAATATCTGGAGCCTCCCAGGATGTCTTATTGTTACTGATTTCTAATTTAATTCCATCTTTGTCAGCTCTACTACCTAAGATGTTTGTCTTTTGAAATATGTTTAGGCTTATTATATGGATCCACGGTTGATCTTAATGAATATTACTAGTACATTTGAAAAAAAGTATGTTCCAGGGTTGGATGTATAAATGTCAGTTATATCAAGGTTCAGATCATCTGTATCCCTCCCAATTTTTTTCTTTTTTTTCTTTTTTCTTCTTCTTCTTCTTTTTTTTTTTTTTTGGCTGGCAGTTTTACCAGTTTCTGACAGGAGATGTTAATTTCTTCAATATGATAAAAACTTGTCTATTTCTTACTTTGCCATTGTCCCTTTTACCTCATGTATTGTGAAACTTTGTAATTAGGTACCGTTATGGTTGAACTGTATCTCCTCAAAATACATATTAAAGTCCTAACCCCTGACATCTGTGAATATGACCTAATTTGGAAAAGGAGTCTTTGCAGATATAATCAATTAAGATGGGGACATTAGGATTCAATACGACCTAGGAAAATGCCATGTGAAGACAAGACACATGAGGAAAGAACGCCACGTGGCAGCGGAGGCAGAGGTCAGAGTGCTGTCGCTGACAAGCCAGGGAAACCGTCATTAGCTCCTCTTGTAGAAGAGTCCCTCCCACAAGCTCCTGAGGGAGCATGGCCCTTCAGACACCTTGATTTTAGACTTCTAGACTTTAGAATTGTTAGAGAACGAAATTTTGTTGGTTTATATCACCTAGTGATAGTGGCAACCCTAGGAAATGAATACAGGTACATACCATTAAGGATTTTATGTATTTTTGTTATTTTATATATTTCTTATCCATATTATTTATTATTTATTATTTATAATATGAAGAGTCTCCCTTTGGGGCACCTGGCTGGCTCAGTCATTGGAGTGTGTGACTCTTGACCTTGGGGCTGTGGGTTCGAGCCCCATGTTGGGTGTAGAGATTACTTAAAATCTTTAGGGGCACCTGGGTGGCTCAGTCTGTTAAGCTGTGCTGATAGCTCAGAGCCTGGAGCCTGCTTCCGATTCTGTGTCTCCCTCTCTCTCTCTGCACCTCTCCCACTCATACTCTGTGTCTCTGTCTCTCTGTCTCTTTTAAAAATAAAACATTAAAAGATTAAAAATAAAATAAAATCTTTAGGAGCACCTGGGTGGCTCCGTTAAACATCTGACTTCGGCTCAGGTCAGGATCTCACAGTTTGTGGGCTCGAACCCCACATTGGGCTCTGTGCTGATAGCTCAGAGCCCGGAGCCTGCTTCAGATTTTGTCTCTATGTCTCTCTGCCCCTTCCCCACTTGTGCACTTGCTCTCTCCCTCTCTCTCTCTCTCTCTTTCTCTCAAAAATAAATAAACATTAATAATAAAAAAATCTTTAGAAAAGAAAAAGTCCATCTTTATCTCTTATAATAATCATTCTCTTAAGATCTATTTTGTCTGATAGTAAGAGTCATACCAGCTTTATTACCTTCCTCTTTGCATGGTATGCCTTTCTATCCTGTTACTTTCAACTTCTCTGTGTTTCTATGTTTAAAGTGTGTCTCTTATAGACTGAATATAGTTGGGTCTTGCTTTTCTATCCAGCCTGATAATCTCAGCCTCTATTTAAAATTTATTTATTTATTCTTGAGAGAGAGCGTGTGAACAGGGGTGGGGCAGAGAGAGAGGGAAAGACAGAATCCCAAGCAGGCTCTGCACTGTCAGCACAGAACCCAATGCGGGGCCCAAACTTAGGAACCATGAGATCATGATTTGAGCTGAAGTTAAGAGTCGGATGCTTAACAGACTGAGCCAAACTAGTGCCCCAGTCTCAGTCTTTTAAGTATTTAGTCCATTTGTATTTAATGTACATATTGATTTTTTTTAAGTCTGCCAAATTACTACTTGTGCTTAGTTGTCTCTTGTTTTTTGTTCCTCTTTTCCCCTTTTCCAGCCTTTCTTTGCATTAATCAAATATACTATACGTTTCAATTTTGTTTCCACTTATTGGCCTTTTACCTGTAGTTTTTAAATTATGTTTCTAGTGGCTGTTCTACAGGTTATAATATGCATCTTTAGCTTCTCACAGTCTATTTTGGAATCAATATTGCATTAATGATTCGTATAAAATGTGAGAATCTTATTACATTAAAATTTCATTTACCACTCCTTTTGCTATTGTTGTCCTTTTGCCACGTATGTTGCATATACTTACATAATAAACCCCACAACTACTGTAAAAGTCATTAAACAAGGAAGCCATTAGACTGAGGGTTCTGATGCTTTGGAAGTCACCACAAGCAAGCCCAAACCTCAGCCAGAGTCCGTTCCTGCAAGTGCCCTGAGGTTAGGAAAGCAAAACTTCAGAACAGTCAATCCCAAACAGGAACTAGTGAACTTTCCAAATAAGGCAACTACGTAGGCTGTAAGCCAATTAAATAACAAAAATCGTCCCCCCAGCTTCTGTCAGCAGACTGTCCCTAACCACTTTGGTTTCGGTCTGGTGCTGCCTGATACAAACCAATATTTATTCAAATCAACACTTCCAAAACATACTGTACCTCAATATATCTTTGAACAGTATTATATTACTGCATTTACTTTAAACAGTTAGCTTCCAAGAAAATAAAAGAAGAAGAAAATATAGTTATATATAAAAAGATAAATTAATTACTCACATATCTCCCATCCCCGGTACTCCTCATTCCTTCTTATGGATTCACGTTTACTTCAGCATGACTTGTAGTGCAGGCCATCTGACAATGAATTCTTTTGACTTTTATCTGAAAATGGCTTTATTTCATCTTAATTTTTTTAAGTTTATTTATTTATTTTGAGAGAGAGTGTGTGTGTCTGAGCAAGTGGGGAAGGAACAGAGAGTCCAAGCAGGCATAAGATCATGAGAACAAGGAGATCATGACCTGAGCTGAAATCAAAAGTCAGATGCTTAGCCAACTGAGCCACCCAGGTGCCCCTATTTAATCTTAATTTCTAATAGATAATTTCAGAGAATATATCATTCTAGGTTGACTTTCTTTCCTTTCAACCCTTAAAGATGTCATTCTATTGTCTTCTCAATTCCATTGGTTCTGATGAGATGTCAGCTGTCAATTGTATTGGTGTTTCTCTGTAGGTAATGTATTTTCTTTCCTCATGTGAGTTTTGAGATTATCTCTTCAACTATGATTTTCAGCATTTTATTTATTTTTTTTTATTTTTAGCATTTTAAGTATGATGTCTCTAAGTGTCTTTTTCTTTCTTGTTTTTTTTTTAATGTTTATTTTTGAGAGAGAGAGAGAGAGAGAGAGAGAGAGAGAGAGAGAATGAGCAGGGCAGGAGCAGAGAGAGAGGGAGATACAGAATCCAAAGCAGTCTCCAGGCTCTGAGCTGTTAGCACAGAGCCCGATGTAGGACTCAAACTCACGAACCGCAAGATCATGACCTGAGCCAAAGTCAGATGCTTAACCAACTGAACCACCCAGGCACCCATCTTTTTCTTTTTAAATCCTGCTTGGAGTTTGCTAGGATTCTTGGATTTCTAACTTAAAGTTTTCCTCCAAATTTGGGCAATTTTATGGACTTTGTTTCTTCAAATTTTTTGGTCCCATTCTCTCTCCAGCTAACTATAGGTCAGCTTACTTAATATCCCATAATATTGCTGGGGCTTTGTTAATCTTTTTTCTTTTTATTTTTTATTTCTTTTCTTTCAGGTTTATTCAGTCTTTCTTATAAAATTTCCAATTTGCTGTTAATTAATATCCTAAAGTTAAATTTTAATTTCAGATAATTATTTTTCCATTCTAGAATTTCCACTTGGTTCCTTTTTTTTTTATGGTTTCAATTGCTTTGATGAGATTTCCCATCTATCCATTCATTGTGATATATTTTCCTTTAAGTCCTTAAAAGTATTTATCATAGCTACTTGAACATCCTTGTCTGTAACATTTGGGTTATTTTGGAGTCTGTTCCATTGATTTTTTAAACTTTTTTTTCTTGGATCAGGGGTCAAATCTCCATGCTTTTTCACATTAATAATTTCTTTATTGTGTGCTGGACATTGTGGGTGATGTATTTTTAGGAAGTCTGGATTATACTGCCTTCCTTAGAGGGTATTGATTTTTGTTCTGATAGGCAGTTAAATTATAGGCATATCCTTTTGGCCCTGTCAGCTTTGGTTTTATTCATTACTGAGTAAAGTATACCCACTAGAGTGGGTATATTTTAGTTTTGGCGTTGATCTTAGGGCGTGGCCCTTAAACTAAGATATATTCCTGACTCCTAAATCATGTCTTTTCTGCAATCTCACCTGAAAGTTGAAGGAGCTCATAGGAGTCTCTCCACTCTGGCCAGACCAGAACACTAACCTCTCTCAGAAGTGCACAACCATTCAACTCTCAAACCCACAACAGATAATCCCAACTAGGCTTACAGAGCCTCACACCACAGCTCTGCACCCTAGCCCCAGTTACAGACTCATGGTGGATCCCTGCACAGGTCTCTTATGTCCTCCTCCCCCACACAGCTTCCTTTTCTTCAGTAACCTGCCCCCAGATTTTTAACTTTTCTGTAGCCCCTACTCATCCAATCTCTGTCACTCCAGCTCAACAAGACACCTTTCCACTTGGGACCAACGTCCTGCACCACAGCAGAAGTTGGGTGATTATGATCGATTCCTTCATGTGTTTCCCTTCTCCACAGGATCATAGTCCTACTCTACTTTTTGCCCAGTGCTTGAAAAAAGTTGCATAAAAGGGGCACCTGGCCAGCTCAGTCAGGAGAGCATGTGACTCTTGATCTCTGTCTGGGTCATGCGTTCAAGCCCCATGTTGGGTGTAGAGATCACTTGAATGAATAAATAAATAAAAACTTAAAAGAAGAAAAAGTTGTGTAATATATTTTGTTCAATTTTGTAGTTGTTCAGTGGGAGGTAATTCTTGTACCAATTACCCTGTGATAGCCAAAGGTAGGGGTCATTATGCCTTATCTGAGATCAGATTCTTTCGAAATGTTTTGTTTCTCTTGTTTTTGACGATCCTTTTACGGTGTCCTGAGCTTAGGCCTAGTCCACTATTTGGAAAATCTAGCACCATACTGTCTCCTATTTCTTTTTTTTCCTCCATTTTTTTCTCTTTCTGTCTTTAATTTTTTTTTTTTTTTAAAGTAGGCTTCATGCCCAGCAGAGAACCCAACATGGGGCTTGAACTCACAACCCTAGACCTGAGCTGAGATCAAGAATCCCATTCTTAGGGGCACCTGGGTGGCTCAGTCAGTTACGTGTCTGACTCTTGATTTTGCCTCAGGCCATGAGATCAGTTCGTGAGATTGAGCCCCATGTGAGGCTCTTCACTGTCAGCATGGAGCCTGCTTGAGATTCTCTCTCTTTTCTCTCTCTCTCTGCCCTCCACCTGCTTGCATGTGCTATCTCTCTCTCTCTCTCTCTCTCTCTCTCTCTCTCTCTGTCTCTCAAAAATAAATAAATAAACATTAAAATTTTTTAGTAAATAAAATAGAATCTGATGCTTAACTGGCTGAGCCACGCAGGTGCCCCACTCTGTCTCCAATCTTAAAAATAGATGGATTAGGATCAAGGGAATAAGAAGACAAGCCACAGAATGGGAGAAAATGTTTGCAAAATACATCACTGACAAAAGACTGTTATTCAAAATATACAAAGAACTCTTAAAACATAACAATAAGAAAAAACAAAAAATGGGCAAAAGATCTGAACAGATCCCTCACCAGCGAAGATAAACAGATGGCAAATAAGCTTATGAACAGATGCTCCACTTTATCTGTAATCGGGGAAACGCAAACTAAAATAACAAAGAGATACCACTCTATACCAGTGCTCATGGCCAAAATCTGGAACACCGATGACACCAAATGCTGGTGAACCACAGGAGCTCTCGCCCGTTGCTGGAAGGAAAGCAAGTGATACAACCACTTTGGAAGACAGTTTGGCAATTTTTTACAAAATTAAATATACTCTTGGCATACAATCCAGCAATCGTGTCCCTTGGTATTTACCCCCAAGAAGTTGAAAACTTATGTCCACACAAAAATCTGCACACCGATATTTATAGCAGTTCTATTTATAATTGCCAAATCTGGGGAGCAATAAGAAGTCCTTCAGGAGGTGGATGGATAAACTGTGATCCATCTAGACAATGAAATATTTTTTAAATTTTTTTTAAAATTTATTTTTGAGAGAGAGAGAGACAGCGTGAGCAGGGGAGGATCAGAGAGAGAGGGAGACACAGAATCTGAAGACAGGCTCCAGGCTCTGAGCTAGCTGTCAGCACAGAGCCCGACGCGGGGCTCAAACCCACGAACTGTGAGATCATGGCCTGAGCCGAAGTCGGACGCTTAACCGACTGAGCCACCCAGGCGCCCCCAGACAATGAAATATTATTCAGTGCTAAAAAGAAGTGAGCCCTCAAGCCATGAGTAGACATGGAAGAAACTTAAGTTCCTATCGTTAAGTGAAAGAAGCCAACCTGAAAAGGCTACATACTGTATGATTCCAACGATACGACGTTCTGGATAAGGCAAAACTATGGAGACAGGTTAAGATCGGGGTTGCCAGGAACTAAAGGATAGGAATGAATGAATAGGCACACACACAAGATTTTTAGGGCCATGGAAGTAGTCTGTATAACACTACAATGGTGGGTACATGTTGTTATGTATTTAGCAAAACCCATAGAATGTACTACACCAAGAATGGGCCTGCTGGAAGCCATCTTCTGAACTCGCTAAGTCGAGGAAACTCCTTGTGTGTTAAGACGGGTTTGCAAGGCTCCCGCAGTCAGATGGCAACCGATGTCTAACCCCACTCAATTATTTTTGCTTGAGCACCGACCCCCAAGGCGCCTTGTTGACTGGTATCAGGAGGGACTTGCCCCCTCATCTTAAAATATGCTAACTGTACCTTGTGAAGGAACTTACTGTAGGAATTTCTTCTTTTGTGATTATAGGAGCAAATATTACATTTCCTGAGAAACCTGTTTTTCTTCCCCTCAGGAAACCAGGCTATTGACCCCTGCTCACAAAGAACTAACTCTTGCCTTTGCTATGCTAAAAACATTGTCTTATATTTGAATGCTAAAGATACCTTCCTTCCCCATATGATAAGCATCTAAGTCACCTACATCAATCACTATTGATAAAGATTATGCATGAGTCTTCTACCAATCTATGTTCCGGGAAATTTCTACATACCAAAGAATTTGTCATCAGAAATCATTGTCTAAGGCAAATGCCACTTCTGTTTTGTACCCCATACATTTTTTCCATAAATAAAGCTGACTCTCCGGTCAGTGCAGAGATGCCTGCCTGGTGATCAGAAAGAAACTCAAGGCTCTCTCACTCTCTCTCGCCCACACCGTCCATCCTTCAGGGAGCCCTGGACCTGCTGGAGCTGGACTCCGGCATGGGCCCTAATGAAAATTTTGTACTTTGAATGGTAATGATGTGCTGGTGTGGGTTTGGTCAGTTGTAACAAATGTAGCACTATGGCGTGGGTTGTTGATAGTGAGGGAGTCTGGTGGGGGTGGGAGCCAGAGGGTCATCAAGGGATATATAGCAACTTTGTCTTTCTGCTCCATTTTGCTGTGAAAACTGCTCTAGAAATACAGCCTCTTTTAAAAAGTGGATTAGGGGTCACCAAACTTGGCTGTGTCCAGAAATTAAATCTATGCTTAAAAAGTGAGAACTCAAAATAGTCTATTTGTATTACTATTCTTGCTATGATTATTTGACGAGAGTTCTCAAGATTGGTCCCCAAAAGGAGGTCCAAAGAAGAAAGAAGGTTGGCAAATTGGTAGCATTCATGGAATAAGTGTTTGAAATTCCAAGGGGTTTAGTGTTCCAAGCACTTGTGTGTTTTGAAATGGGAAGGGGGTTGGATGTTGTAGATGTAATTGTTAAAAATCTTAATATGATCAGACATGAAACAACATACATTTGAATTTAAATTTTTTTAAATGTTTTATTTATTTTTGAGACAGAGAGAGACAGAGCATGAGAGGGGGAGGGGCAGAAAGACAGGGAGACACAGAATCTGAAGCAGGCTCCAGGCTCTGAGCTGTCAGCACAGAGCCCGAGGCAGGGCTCAAACTCATGAACACCGAGATCATGACCTGAGCCGAAGTCAGAGGTTTAACCGACTGAGCCACCCAGGTGCCGCCATTTGAATTTATATTAAAAGAAAATAAAACTTTTAAAATGTTGCATTGATCATTATTATAAAGAAATTAAAAAAAAAACTCACCAAGATCCTTATTCATGATTCACAAGACAGAGCATCTGGTTCTAATTATCCGTCAATGGGCCAAAAGCACATTATATTCATTTGTGTTTGGTTTTTTTCATGTAATGATTTTTGCAAGAACATATACTTAAAGGATTCAGCGCCAAACCTTTTGCTCAGTTCCTAATGTGGAATTCTGCATTTGTTTCATCTTGTTGGTTCCTAACAAGTGATGGGGAGGCAGGAGCCTGCGTGCTTGGCCATATCCCAGCAACCCCAGGAGCACACGAGGCCTCAGCTGGCTTGACCGAAGGCTGCTAGGTCTGGACGTCTTTCTCAGTTAATACTATATCTCTTTCTTCCCTGGAATCTTCTGCTGGAGAGGTGGTGCAGCATGGTGGTTAAGAGGACAGACTGTGTCAGGGTGCCTGGGTGGCTCAGTCAGTTAAGCGTCTGACTTAGGCTCAGGTCATGATCTCGAGTTCCGTGAGTTTGAGCCCCATGTCAGGCTCCGTGCTGACAGCTCAGAGCCTGGAGCCTGCTTCGGATTCTGTGTCTCCTTCTCTCTCTGCCCCTCCGCCTCTCATGCTCTCTCTCTCTCTCTCAAAAATAAATAAACATTTGAAAAAAAAAAAAAGAGGACAGACTGTGGAGCAGACAATCTGGATTTAGACCTCCTGCGTTTGCTAGTCGTGTGATCGTGGGCAAGGAACTTAATTTAACTTCTGTACCTCAGTTTCCTCTTCTGTGAAAGGGAAATCACAAGAGTACCTATCTCGTCAGGCTATTATGTTAATGAGTTAATCCACGTGACGTGCTTAGAAAACAGCTGGCACATAGCTATTGCTATCATTTCCGTTCTCTAAAGCTTCCTTGTGATGAACTTCTCCTCTCTAGCTGTGGGTCTCCGTCTGGGGCCAGAATGACAGCGGTGACCTCTCCTAGGTGATGACAGTGGCCAGTCCACAGTGGTGGTGGGTCTGCTCAGGACCGATCAGGGCACACCGGATCCATTTCCTGCTCCTTAACCAACTGCTGCTTCGTAAACACTGGTGCGCTCCAATAGCTCGCGTTGCCTGTGTTCCAAGACTTGGATCCCTACAGCTCCAGGGCGGCTAGACGCTTGCTGGTTGGTGGCCTCTGGTCCCTAACAGCATTATTTGCATATCCCAATGTGCCTGCAAATATTTTCTGTGTGTGCCCTGATATGAAAAAGATCAGGAGAGTTTACAGCGCTCAGCTGCACGTCAGTCCTGATCAAAATAAAACCTTCATCCATCCTTCTGATAGCCCTGAGCCAGCCCTTTGGTAGAGAGGCTGTGTCACTCCTTTTTCCCTCTACAATGAAAGAGAATCTCAGGTCTGCCAGGTCAGCCCCCAAGAAAAAAACTGACGGACACCAGGCTTTGTCAAACAGAAGTAACTTTTATTAGTCTGATGAGCAGGGAGCAGCACCAATGTCCCAGCTATGTCCTCCCCTAACTCAGTGCGTCCGCACCCTTTGTGTGCACACGTCACGTGGGGTTCTGTTACTACCTCCTCCGATCCTGCACGTCCGGGGTGGGGCTGAAACCCTGTTGTCCTACTCGGCTCCCGGACAGTGCTGGCTGCTTCTCGGCATACCCACGGGAGCAGCAAGGTCTGGCTTAGCCCACTCTGCCCCTTCCCTCAAGCCTCAGCCAGCCTTCTTTGGCAGACTCAGCACAGGAGCGAGTGGAGTGGCGTGTGCCCTTGACCCTGAGGCTATACCTCAGGAAGGCTGACCTGTTTCAGTGGAAGCATGCTGGCTGAGATACGTAACCGGCACAACCTGTGCCTCTGCCTTTGGACTCTTTCATGGTTGGTTTGTTTAAAAAAAAAAAAAAAAAATCATCAGGGATTCCTGCGTGGCCCAGTCAGTTAAGCATCCAACTTCGGCTCAGGTCATGATCTCACAGTTCGTGGGTTCAAGCCCCATGTCAGCCTGTCTGCTGTCCGTGCAGAGCCCGTTTCCGATCCTCTGTCCCCCTCTCTCTCTGCCCCTCCCCTGCTTGCATGCTCTTGCTCTCTCAAAAGAAATAAAAACATTAAAAAAAATCATACATTACCTTGTAGCCACATTTGTATAGAGTAAAGCCCTATAAATGGTGTCCCCCAAATCCAGTTAACACAGGAGTTGCAATACTGCAAGGTTAACAAAATGACTGGAAGCAGGAGCCAATCACCAATCGCATTATATCCCCCAATGAATTTTTCTGGAATTTCATTGTACTTGTTTCCCTATAATCCCTCACTACTTCATCTCGGAATGATTTTCTCTCCTGTGAACTGGGGAGGAAAAGAAACAGACACAAACAAATAAACCCTGAGTTGTTTTCTTAACTTCTTTGAAAGCAGGGATCATGTGTTGTAAGTGGCTAAAGCCCTGGGGGCAAACCATACTACTCAAGAATGAGGAGAAGCACAACAGTGTTTGGAGGTAATGGACGGATATAGTCAGAGCAGAAATCTCCCAGGGCTTCTACGATGAAAGCACCATTGTTCAGAATTAGGTGACTCACTTCCTCCTTTTTTTTTTTAAAAGATTTTATTTTATTTAAGTTTATTTATTTATTTTGAGAGAGAAAGCCAGCTCAGACAAGCAGGGGAGGGGCAGAGAGAGAGAGAGAGAGAGAGAGAGAGGGAGACAGAGATTCCCAAGCAGGTTCCACGCTGTCCACGCAGAACAGGACATGGGGCTCGATCCTGCAAACTGTGATATCATGACCTGAGCCAAAATAAAGAATCAGGGGCTCAATGACTGAGCCACCCAGGCACTTCAAAGATTTTATCTTTAAGGGGTCATTTACACCCCACCTGGGACTTGATCTTACAACCCCAACAACAAGAGTTGCATGCTTTACTGACTGAGCCAGCCAGGAGCCTCTTACCGAATGATGTAATTAAGGAACATTTAAACATGGCAGCTGTAATATGGCATGAGTTGTTTCTAACAGATGAAAATAAAATTTAACAAATAAGATAAACTCAAAACAAGGGGATTCAAAATCTGCCAAAAATTTGGAGCAGGGCGTTGGGCAAGTCACATCACGGGAATGTGAATAAATGACAACTAACATCTCTACAAGCACTTACGATGTGCCAGCCCGTGCACTAAGTGCCTCGCAGGTGCTGGTCCCTCCTGCAGTCCTCGCCGCGCTGCTTCGGGGGGATCCTGTGACAGGAAGCCGAGACTCACAGACATCAGAGGGCTGGTCTAAGGCCAAGTGACCACGAAGAGAGCAAGGTAGACTTTGTAACCGGCTCCTCACCACATACTGCCTGCTACGTCACTTCCTCTGGCTCTGCTGTCACTGTAAAAAGGAGAGTCGCTTCATTATTCTGAAGGTGGCTTTAACATCAGGCAACCCACAGTGCCCCAAGATGGGGTGCTTAGATTCCAGTAAGCGCCCACAGTTTGGACTCACGGTTTGGACCAAAGCTTTATTTCCCCCTGAGTCCTTTGTCACAGCTGTCGCACTCCCATGGGTACACCTGGCTTGTTTAAGCAGCTGGGGGCTAACTGCAATTACATTTCTGTTTCTGCAAGAACATTTTCCAGCAGGATGCAGGAGTTTTAGGCACGTTTAGCAGATCCTTTTGACTAAATGAACATAATTTTTGCAGTGAAATGAGTCCACCGTCAAGGTTATCGCATGCTAATACTCAGTTCTGACTTTTCTTTCTGAATGTTAATGAGTTGGGATTTATTAAGCAACCCCTTCTGAGTCTGATTAGAGGCTTAAGAGTAGACCAACCCTGGGGCGCCTGCGTGGGTCAGTCGGTTAAGCGTCCGACTTCGGCTCAGGTCACCGTCTCCCGGTTGGTGAGTTCGAGCTCCTCATCGGGCTCTGTGCTGACAGCTCAGAGCCTGGAGACTGCTTCGGATTCTGTGTCTCCCTCTCTCTCTGCCCCCCCCCCACACCCCCCGCCCCCCTCTCACACTCGGTCTCTCTCTCAAAAATAAACATTGAAAAAACAATTAAAAAAAAAAGAGTAGACCAACCCTTTCTGAAGAGTGTCGCATTTTGCAAACATTATTTTGACTTTTCATTGTAAGTCAAGGGTGGGGCAGGCCCATTCTATTAATGAAGACACCCACTCTATCACCAGGCTCAGATGGGGTCCCCACTCTGACTTCAAAACCCATTCCCTTCTACTATGTCAATAGGGTAGTCTGTGGACTTCTGCGGGTCTTCAAGATGCTTTCAGGGGACCCCTGAAGTCCAAACTACTAAGATGTTATTTGTCTTTTCACTATGTTTATTTGCAACATTGGTGCAAAAGCAGCGACTACTGCATCTCAGCAGGAACCGAGCCAGTGGTGCCGCCTGGCCTTTGCACATGCCGGAGAAAAGAAGAAAAGCCAGTTGCACTTAAGAATGCCCTTGACAGATGGGCACCTGGGTGGTTCAGTCTGTTAACCGTCCTACTTTGGCTCATGTCACGATCTCACGGTTCATGAGTTCAAGCCCCGCATGGGGCTCTGTGCTGACAGCTCAGACCCCAGAGCCTGCTTCTATTTTGTGTCTCCCTCTCTCTCTCTCTGCCCCTCTCCTGCTCTCTCTCTCTCTCTCTCTCTCTCTCTCAAAAATAAATTAATAATTAAAAAAAGAATGTCCTGGATGGAGCAGGGACGATTACTGTTAGGAAATTGTGACCCTTCAAGGCATATTTGCTGCTGGAAACCATATAAAAGCAGTTGTCTCGAGGAAAGGCACGTTGCGCGGTGGGCTGAGCCGCCCGCACGTTTTGTGGACCGCCATTGTTACTTGAAACAATTCCTGACAGAGAACCTGTCGTCGCCCAGACGTGGGGTTGGCAGATATCTTCTCAGCCATGAACGAAGTGAGCCTCTCCCTTTAGGAACGACTGACAGTGTTAGTTGCCAAAGGAAAAATCTGAGCTTTCAAGCAAAAGTTAGAATTTCGGAAACCTTGTATCTGCCACAGTGAGCTGACAGCCTCCTAATACTTAAAGACCTGTTTTTATGAGATCAGATATTTGGCAATATTAATAAATGTAATTTTATTTTATTTGTTTTTTATTTTTTAATGTTTATTCATTGAGAGAGAGAAAGAGAGAGAGAGAAGAGAGAGAGCATGAGCAGGGGAGGGACACAGAGAGGGAGACACAGAATCCGAAGCAGGCTCCAGGCTCTGAGCTGTCAGCACAGAGCCCAACACGGCGCTCAAACTCACGAGCAGTGAGATCATGACCTGAGCACTTAACCGCTTAACTGACTGAGCCACCCAGGTGCCCCAATAAATGTAATTTTAAAATACCACCTGATTGGGGCACCTGAGAGGCTCAGTCGAATGAGAGTCCGACTGTGGCTCCGGTCATGATCTCGAGGTTTGTTGGGTTCAAGCCCTGCGTCGGGCTCTGTGCTGACCGCTAGCTCAGAGCCTGGAACCTGCTTCGGATTCTGTGTCTCTTTCTCTCTCTGCTCCTCCCCTGTTCACACTCTGTCTCTCTGTCTCTCAAAAATAAATAAATGTAAAAAAATTTTTAAAAAACCCCACCTGATTAAATGTGTTTGGGAGCTGACAGATTCCCAGCAAGTTCTGCCAATGCAGCATCACAGAGATGTCTCTGCCCTTCAGTGGGGTGTGGCCACGACTTCCCAGCAGGGCCTCATCACAGCCCCGGGGGTGAGGATGTTGGGGACTCCTCCCTGGGGGCTCTAGCCCAGCTCCAGGGGCAGAAGCTGCTTTTCACATCTGCTATTCCTGTACCTGGTAGTGCTCTCTTTATTTCTTACCAGCCAGTCCCTCACGACTCCCAGTCCCTGTGAAATGAGCAATTCTTGATACTAAACTTTTCCTGGTTGTTTTTTCTTTTAAGATTTTTTTAAAATGTTTATTTGTTTTTGAGAGAGAGGTAGAGAGCACGGAGGAGAGGGGCAGAGAGAGAAAGGGAGACAGATTCCGCACTGTCAGCACAGAGCCTAAGGCGAGGGTGGGACTCACAACTGTGAGATCAAGACCTGAGCAGAAACCAAGAGTCGGACGCTTAACCCACTGAGCCACCAGACGCCCCTCAACGTTTCCTGCTTGAATTACTGTGTGGTTTCTCCCTCCTAATTAGATCTAGGCGGATCCAGTAAGCCTTGCAAGCCAATGCTAAGAACAGAGCCCCAAGAAGAAAAACCCACCAGTATAGTCGTCGCTGTGAAGGGAAGTCCATTCCTGCCTGGCCCCCCCATCTTCGGGAGCGGCAGGAGCGGGGAAGGAGGGTATAGGGTGCGAGGAGAAATGAAGAAGTTAAAAGTTAGAACCAACTAGTACCTACATTTTGAGTAGGTAGTAGTTGTTGTGATGTCATCTCTTTGGAGCAGTTAAAAAAGTGGGGAGGGAATGATCCAATGAACCCAGGTTTGGAAGAAGCTAAAAAAGAAGTTAGCAGGTGAGAAGTTACCACCACGGTGTCGCAGATGAGGCCAGCAGGGAGGAGACCAATCATATCAGGGATGTGAATGGAGTCAGGGAGCCTGAAGTTATTTTTTTTAATGTTTTGTATTTATTTTTGAGAGACAGAGAGAGACAGCGCAAGCAGGGGAGGACCAGAGAGAGAGGGAGACACAGAATCTGAAGCAGGCTCCAGGCTCTGAGCTAGCTGTCAGCACAGAGCCCGACGCGGGGCTCGAACCCACGAACCGGGAGATCATGACCTGAGCCGAAACCGGACACTTAACTGACTGAGCCACCCAGGCGCCCCCTGCAAGAAGGGGAAAAAGATCCAGTGCGATATTGGGCTGATTAAGTAAGGGTCCCAGTCTTCTTTATACATAGTTGAATGTCTAAAAGCTAAAGCAGTTTAGAATTTAATGGTGACCATGGTCATTGCAGCATTATTTACAACAGCCAGGATGTAAAAACCTAAATGTCCATCCACAGATGATTGTTTAAAAAGTGTGGTACAGGGGATGTCTGGGTGGCTCGGTCGGTTAAGCGTCCAACTTCGGCTCAGGGCATGATCTGAGGTTCGTGGGTTCGAGCCCCACATTGGGCTCCGTGCTGACAGCTCGTAGCCTGGAGCCTGCTTCAGATTCTGTCTCTCTCTCTCTCTCTCTCTCTCTCTCTCTTCAGATTCTGTCTCTCTCTCTCTCTCTCTCTCTCTCTCTGCCCCTTCCCTGGTCATGGCCTGTCTCTCTCACTTTCAAAAATAAACATTAAAAAACAAAAAGGAAATCCTGCCAACTGCAACAATATGGATGAACCAAAGGGCATTATGCTAAGCGAAATAAGCCAGTCCCAAAGGGACAGATACTGCATGATTCCACTTCTATAAAGTATCTAGAATAATCAAACTCTTAGAAGCAGAGAACAGTGGTTCCTGGAGCCTGGAGGTAGGGGGAGATGGGAAGTGGTTCTTCAATGGGTACGCAGTTTCAGCTACACAGCACGAAGTTCTAGAGATCTGGAGCGCAACATAGTTAACATTACCGTACTGTGTGCGCACCTAAAAATTTAAGAAGGTAGGGCTCATGTTAAGTGTTCTTAACATACACACAAAAAACAAAAACAAAAACAAAACAAGGCACAAGGAAACTTCTGGAGGTGATTGATGGATGTTTATGACCTTGATTGTGGTGACTGTTTCACGAGTGTGTGCGTATGTTCAAACTCATCAAACTGAACACGTTTAATATGTGCGACTTTTAGGATATCAGTTATACCTCAATAGAGCTCTTTAAAAATAATTTTTTAAAATCTAAACAAAAATAATAAAAATAGGGAAGCCTGGGTGGCTCAAGTTGGTTGAGCATCCAAGCCTTTCTTTGGCTCAGGTCATAATCTCAGGGTCCTGGGATTGAGCCCCAAGTCGGGCTTTGTACTGACAGTGCGGAGCCAGCTTGGGATTCTCTCTCTACCTCTCTCTCTGCCCCTCCCTCACTTGCGCTCTCTCTCTCTCTCAAAAATAAACTTTAAAAATTTTTTTAAATAAAAATAGATGCCAATTAAAAAACAAAAAAGAACTTCATGGTGAGCAGACAGCCCGAAGATAGAGAAAACTGAGTCGTGAGGGCAGGAAAGTAATTAGCCAGAACATTCCTGGTCCCACCGATACAGGTGGCAGTGAGTGTAGTGTGTGGCAGGTGCCTCACTGCTGACTCTCAGGCCAGACACACCAGCTTTAGGGACAGCCACCAAAACATCTTGGGGAAAAAAATACTGCTCTGAAATTGCACTAGACTTCTTTCTCCTCTAGCTGGGTGGTCTTTGGCAAGTTACTGAATATTATGTTGGGAGGAGTTAGATGCATCGCTACTTTAAACCCATAGTCTAATCCTATACTATTCATAGCTAGCATCTGAGTATTTGCTATTTCCTCATCTAGAACGGGACCACCAGCCCAGGAAAAGTGATGCCAAGTCTGAGTCCCTGGCGGGTACTTTTGCCCAGCACCTTTTCTCATCTCCCTTCTGGTCTCTCACTCCTGGAATAAACTGTATAGAGTTCCCTCACCAGCCAATTGTCTAACTGTCTAATGCAGCTACATTTTACCTGGTGATCCAGTAGACACGCGGCTATGAGTAAATTATGTTTCATAAAGAAAACTTAAATTTACTGGACGTGATACAATGTTTCTATTGTACTGCATCTTTCAGAAAGAAGGTCATGACCTTCTAACTTGATATCATGACCCTTATAGTAGGCTGCTATTCATAGTTCAAAAAACACCACTACAAAGGGAAAAGGGGACTCATAAACTGATTATAATCTGAAGGAAACACTCCCTGAGGTCAACACTTCTCTTCGATCTAGTCAATGTTTTCTAATTATCTTTATAAATTGAGGTGTAATTGACATATGAGTTTCAAGTGTACCACACAATGAATGACTTGTATTTGTATACACTCCCTGCAAAATGATAACCACAACAAATCCAGTTAACATCTGTCACCATGCATAGTTACGAAAAACTTTATGGATGAGATCTTTTAAGATCTACTCTCCTAGGAACTTCCAAGTATGTAATACAGTATGATTAACTATAGTTGCCATGCTATATATTACATCCCCATGACTTGTAACTGGAAGTTTGCACTTTCTACCTCCTCCTTTGCCCGTTTTGCCCACCTCTCACCCACCCCTCATCACTGGCAACCACCAATATGTTCTCCATATCTGAGTTCGTTTTGCGGGGGGTTGCTTAGATTCCACGTATAAGTGAGATCATGCAATCAAGGTCTCTTTCTGACTTATTTCACTTGGCATATCAAGGTCCATCCACGTCTCAAATGGCAAGATTTATGGCTGAAGAAAAAGTGCATGTGCATATACATTTTCTTTATCCATTCGTTCATCGATGGACACTTGTTTCTGTATCTTGGCTATTGAAAATAACGCTGCAGTGAACACAGGGTGCATACTGTTTCCCAGAGCGGCTGCACCAATTTATATTCCCACCAACAGTGGATTCCCCTTTCTCCACATTCTCACCAACATTTGTTATTTCTTGTCTTTTTGATAATATCCATTCTAACAGGTGTGAGGTGATATCTCGTTGTAGTTTTGATTTGCATTTCCACGATGATGAATGATGTTGGCATTTATTCCCATACATCTGTTGGCACTTACTAGTTAGCTTAATTTGTTTTCCAAATTCTAGAAAGCGTGCTACGCAAGGGACACCTCGGTGGCTCAGTTGGTTAAGCGCCCCGACTTTGGCTCAAGTCGTGATCTCACGGTTCATGGGTCCAAGCCCTACTTCGGGCTCTGTGCTGACAGCTCAGAGCCTGGAGCCTGTTTCCCATTCTGTGTCTCCCTCTCTCTCTGCCCCTCCCCTGCTTACTCTCTTAAAAATAAACATTTAAAAAAAAAAGAAAGAAAGAAAAGAAAATACGCTATACAAGAACTTCCCCAGTACCAAGATCCACCACCCATGTTGATCCCACCCTTTCTGGAGTAATACTGCTCGTTACAAACCAATACAGCCACATCTGATACACACAAATGCTGTCGGGGTTAGAACTGGAGAGCATCACTGGCCAACAGCCCCGGATCTGATGAATTTTGCCGGTATCTCTCACATCACCGTGAAACAAGACAGCAGCACTCAACTCATGGAAGTTTAGGTCAATATGATTTTATTTAAAAATTCGCAAAGCTGAAGGAGAAGCCTGATCTCTTGTTAAAAGAAAGCAATTTTCACAGTATATATTTCGCCATTTTAGCTTTGTGTTGAATCATAACAGAAAAGGAAGTTTCTGTTCAGTCCTCACTCTGGCACACTCAGCCAGGTGCTTGGGATCTTGTAGAAAGAGAACACATTCCCGGGGCTGAACTCACAGGAAATCCCCTGACCCGGGTGGGCCACCCGTCTGTTCCCGGGCAAACACGCCAGGTCTTATTTTCACTGCTCAACACAGGGTTCTGAAAATCCCTAATTTTAAAGTTGAGAAACTGTGAAAGGATTCCTTAACTCATTGCCTGCAACAAACCCACCTACTTTTTAAGTCTTGACAGTTACAAGTATAAAATACTTGAAATGTATAAGATGTTCCACATTTAATGGAACAGCTCGGATATTAAAAAATTAGGTCAAGTAACATGCTTTCATGTCTTAAAACGTTACCTAATACGATGTGACTGAGACAAGATATGCAGCATTTTCTTGTACGTGGTGTTAAAACCTCCTACTCACGATGGCTACTTGATGGTCAAAAAATAAATAAAAAAGGGAGAAGAAACCATATACACTGATACGTAACAATGCCTGTAGGGAATGTCATGTTTTAAATTTTGTTACTGAAATTAAGCCTGGAAGAAGGAAACAAAAGGTCTACAAAAGCAACACCCATGTTATTTTAAATGATGAGGTAGATTTTTTTTCCTATGCAGTAAAGTGAACAAAAAATGCATACAACTTTCAAATCTTTTTTAAAAAAACAAGTTCAGGTTATAGTCCCTTTCACAAACGAGACATTTATAGACTATGAGGTGGCAAGGTCACCCTCAAGCAGGCTCTGTGCTTGGCACGGTGCTCGGAGATTCAATGATCAGTCTTGGATCAATCAACTCTCTCCAAAAAACAGTGATCTGAGGAAAAACACAAAATATTTGGGTTAGAGGCTTCATTTTGAGGTTTTAGTTGGTTAACAACTTCAGTCAAGTATATATCCATTTGTGCAGAATGCTTGAAGACCTGGAACGATGTGAGTCCCAGTAAGCCGAGTTCAATTAGGGTCGAAGAACTTGTTTACTTAGAAGGCAACTGCACTTTACATTAAGCACATTGTTCCCTTCTTTCATTTGGAGCAGCGGGTGGGGTGGGGTGGGGTGGGGTGGGGTGGGGCGAGGGGCAGTAGTTACAAAGGGGGCAGGAGGGTTTGCCCAGCAAGACCCGGTGGCTAGGTGGCCCCCGCACTCTCCCCTGGACTGCTGCTGTTCCCGAGCGCGGCTCTACGGTTCCTCCCCTGTGCTGCCTACTACTTCACAGCGCGCACAGTCGGCCGTGTGGGCGAATCACGAGGGCCATCTAGTGTCAAGGAAAGGTAATTACAGGCTTTGCTTCAGGCCCCGGTGTAACAGGGCATAGAGAGAGAGAGAGAGAGAGGAAAGCTTCCAAGGTTTAATTTTCCAATGTAGTTTCCAAGAATACATTTCAACAAAAAAGTACAGAGCCATGCGCTGCAAATCAAGAGGTACAGGAGATGTGGCCAAATCTGCTGATCCTACCACAGACCCTAAAAATGTGTTTGGGGAATAAATCCTTCGGAGTGTCATCTATCCTGAAGACAAAGCAAACCAGTCGGGTTAGGGTTTCTGCAAGTTCACCTTTCAGATAAAATGTGAGTTTGCAATACTGAGAGTTGGAGAATAATATCCATAGCATTTCAAATATAAACACCTTATGAGGAGGCATTTTCTTAAATATAAATTCTCGTTAGTTTGATGCTAGCATAGCCTAATGAGCCGGCCATTGCCAGCCACGCTGGGAAGTCCGGTTGCCTAAAAGCTCTAAACCATACACTTCCTCAAGTGGCAATTTAAGGATTTAAACAGAAGTCAAAAGACAGAATCATCATTTTTATGTCATTTTTCAAAACCATCTATGCTGTTGTAAGTCAGAATCACGGTAACATTTGGGAGGCAGGAATGACTGCACGGGGACACGATGGTGATTTCCAGGGGGGCTGTTAATGTCCTATTTCTTTTATCCAGGTGCTCGTGACATGCGTATGTTCATTTGTGATAATCATTCAAGCTACATACATATGTATAATTCTCTCAATGTATAGATCAATAAAGTTTTTGAAATACACTGTTCTTTTCTACTGAAACCCTTATAGAACTATGAATTTATGCAACTCTATAGTCTTAAATAAGACTCTGGTATGTGTGAATCTTGTCATGTAGGCTCTTTGAGATCCAAGATGGTACTCTAACTTGGCACTGAATTCGCCACCCTGTAGGCAGACCAGAGATCCCAGGGCCTAGATCGTTTATGACTTTAACACAGGCAGTACAGGAAGCTGCAATGTCACCTTCCAGACTACCAGCAACCAGTCGAGAGAGAATGGATGACCAAGCAATCCCAAGAAGAGAAGCATGCCTACCTTCTTCTCCTGCGTCACAGCGTACTCCACTACCTCAGTCCCATTTTCGTTGTGATAAACCAAATCAAATTTCCCAGGTTCTTTCATGGCTGAAACCAGACAGTAGGAAGGAGAGGCAGTAAGTCATTTCCCAGTAGTGAAAATACTCCTCTACAGGGAATTTCTATCATTAGAAAAACAACCACAAACAGATTGTCCACTGATGTGGAGGCTGGGTACGCACAGGAAAGCATGGGAGTGTTCAGTGACAGGAGACCCTCAGAAATACCCTGTGACAGCAGACGGCAGCTCCTGGGCCACTCATCAGAGGCCATCTTTCCTTCATCAAAGAGAAATGAGCTTGATACACTGTTGTTATACTCCCAGAAAAGAATGTGTAACCTTTAGATAATCCAACAGATTACTGACGTGGTTCAGCAGGTTACGGTAATATGAATTCTGCAAAATTTGTATATCTTGCTCTGTCCTCAGAAACTAAACATGCTTACTACTTGGTAATACAGCAATCCTCACTTTGCATGGTAGTGTGGGACCATAAAAATGACCATGCAGGCTGAAATCATGCAAAACAATCTGAATAATCAATGGAAAAAATATGATTGTCATAATCAGATATCAAGAGACTAAATTATCCAGACATTAAAACCTTTACTGTACAGGGAGATGGGAAAATAGTAAAACATTTATGTAGTACACTGTAATCTAAGATATCAAAAAGACTGAGAATTAGTGTTCTATTTCTTTGTAAGAAATTTGTCAGCACACCCGGCTGACTCAGTTGGTAAAGCATGTGACTCTTGATCCCGGGATCATGAATTCAAGCCCCATGTTGGGTGTAGAGATTATTTAAAAATAAAAATCTTAAAAAAAAGAAAGAAAGAAACTTATCAAGGGTGGTTTGAATAGTGCTTGCCTTCCGGTCACATAACAACACAGACTGAGCACCCTTATACCCTGCAGAACTGGCAGACTCCTTTCTAAGTGTGGATCAGCTTTCAATATTTTTTCCTTTGAGATCTTGACATCATTGTGGAATAATTTTTAGAGCTTCTTTGTTTCTGTTTCACAACTGTGTGACGTTTTTGCTGATGTCACTTCTGGGAACTCTTTTTCCCTATCATCGCCACTACCTTCTTCCTTTATGTCAAGAAGCTCCCATAAACTATAGGGCCAACGGTTAGCGGTTTCTTCTAACTCCATTTAAACTTCCCTTGGGTGTCACCTCCAAAACTATCACTTTTTGTTTCTTTGTTGTACTTTCATCTCTGTTGACCAATTCCCTACCTCAATTACCCATTTTTGTAAGATGCCCTGTGGGTCTATCACCGAGGTACAAGGAGACAGCACAGCCTCGTGCGATGCTGCATACTATGGGAACTGAGTAATAGGTGCACAGTGACTAATCACCGGGAGACCTGGAAGGAAGTGACATGATTGGTCACTGATCACGATGGGCATCTGTCATTTGCGTAGTGATTTGTGGACTGAAGAACTAGCAGTACTTCATGCGCTATTCACAGTTAACAGGTGACATACCTAATGTCATTGGAAACTGGTGTTATTTAACCAAACCATGGTAACTAAGTTCCTATATATAAAAACCATGCAAAGTGAGGACTGCCTGTATTTCCATCAGTGAGCAGATAAAGGCACTTCTAGATGCCCCAGAGAAGAAAGTTCTAATGGGGTGTTATCACTGTCAGTCACCCGACAGCAGTGATTAGGCTGTGTCATGGAATCTGACCGTGGACAAATTTCTTTGCCCACCATTCTTAGGAAGACAGATTTCCTCAAAGGAAACCTAATCAGAAGAAAGGTGGAAAATCAATTTAAGTTATATCTAATCATTTACTTAACATTATAAAGGGACTTTGTTGGAAAACCTTGTTAGCTGATTACTGTGTACTGGAGTTTTGAATCTTTTACTCACTACATTATTTAAACACAAACAGAATATAATTAACTGCCTTAGGGTCTGCTAAAGAAAAAGGGGTCTCCCCTGATCTGTGGCCAGGGACCCCTACAACACCCAAGTGAAGCCACATACAGTAAAAGCTCTCTTACTCTCAGATTTTAGAACCAATAGTGGGTGAGATGAATCAGGGATAAAGCAGGAAACCACTTAAAATAATGTGTGAGTGTGTACACATGTATACTTTAGACATTTTATTTTGACTTAACACACAGATGTATGCTCATGTGCCAATCTTTTGAAATAGACCTGAGTAGGTCTTAGGAGCCCACTGACTAGAGCTAGTTTTCTTTTATTAACCACGTACTTAATGTCTGCAATTTCTACAATTTCCAGTTCTGAGTTTTTCTAAAGGGACGCAACAATGCAAACACTAGCAAGGCAGCCTGAGTTCAGAACCTTCCTAGATTTTTACCAGATTCCTCCCAATCTCAGAGCAGATCTGAATAGTAAATTTCTTAATTACACTCCTGGATTGGCATTCAACTTGGGTTTCACAGAAATAATTCTTTTTGCAATCAGTGTTCATTAGTTTATGTAAATTTTACGAAATTGCACAATTACAGGAATAAGAACAACTTGCCTAACAGCTTTGGAAACAAATCCAACAGCCCATAGTGGACACACACCTCCCCTAGGGCGTGTGCGGGTCCCCAGGGCTGCTCTGTGCAGACAGGGGTAGTGGACAGTTAGTCACAGAGGCCAAGTGAGAGAGCGGCTCCTGTGTGTAAAAGCTATTTAGAAACCCATGTAGATATAAAGAGACTACATTTTCAAATTATTTTCTACAAGACTCACCAGGTAAGGATGAAAGAATTTCTATATCTACTTGCTGGGTGTCTGGATTGTGGCTTAGTATTTTTCCTTCCTTTCAAAAATAAAAGTCCAAGTCAAAAACCAACAGGTGAAACATTGTGAATATACTAAAACCACTGATTTATACACTTTCAAATGGTTTAGACACTTTAAAATGGTTAAAATGGTGAATTTTACATTGTATACATTTTATCTCAATATTAAAACAGTTTTTAAAATAAGTCAACATGTAGGAGAAATAAAACTCCCACACAGCAAGCCAGTATTTCCCCTGGTCTATATCATCCAGGGTCAGGTACCACACAAGTAGGGACAGCGCCTATAGCCCCAAGTCTGCTAATTGTTCAAACTAGCCAATCCTAAACTGCTCCCCCATCCCCCCTTGCCCCTCCCAAGGAAACCCCAATAAAGGCCCTGCCCGGGCTTTCTCTTCACTCCTGTCTCTGCCTCCGGATGACACCCCAGTGCTTTCCTCTGGGGTCCTGCATGGCGTGGCATTCCCCCTCCCTCGGGAAATGTAAGTAATAAATTCTTCTTTCATTGCACTGGCTTCTGTGGCATTACTCAGCCACCTTCGTCAATTAAAATCCCACAGGTAGGTACGTACACTTGAGACAGGGTCGAGCGTGGAGGAGACTACGTTCTTTGAAGATAGATTTGACTTTTGAAGACAAGCTTCAGGAATAAAGCCAGTGATCAAGCTAGATAACAGCCCTTGAGGTCAAAGCAAAAAAGTGGGATGGATTTTCACTCTCCAAATGGTTTTGAAAATCATTTCCAGAAAGTTCTAAATACTTGGAAAGTAAGAAAATAGCTTTCCAGGGTAAGAACTATGATGACCAACATGGACTTAATATGCATTTAAAGAATCGGTATCGTGGCTCAGTCAGTTGAGTGTCCAACTCCTCCAGAATCATAATTTGTAGAGGCTGTAGAACATACCAATTCTATATTTCTATCTCCTAGTACATCACAGCATTAGTTATCTATGGTAAGGTGATAAAACACCCTGGTTTACCCAAGACAAGTTCATTTACATTTCCTTCCAGGATAATTATTACTGTAATATTAATCCTTCTCACATACAAGTATCCTGCTTTAGATGGTAAATTATATGTCACCTGTATAAAGGGGCCAAGGTGAAAAAGGTGAGAAGACACCCAGAACTGACCTACCTTCTAGCCTGCTTTTGAGGAAAGGTTCTTACCAAGATATTAAGTCTTCCAAGGTTTAAAAAAAGTCCTCCAAGATATGAACTCATTTTTTAAATGGACTTATATTCTGTATATTTCATAAAAATAAAAAACTGTGCATTATACACAATTTTGAATGGATGGAAAAAGGAAGAGACCATCTAACTCTGTAATCCCATGGATGGGATCGGTCTTTCACTGAATTGTGATAAAGCTCCTGCCAATGTGAGGTCCCATACAGATGCTAAGTGAGTAAATTCCAAGGGCAGTACTTGTGAATTGCCTGTGGTGAGCGAATAATGCAAGAGGGGCCATGTTAGACTCTAAGAATCTGCAGTAATTCACAATTATATAAAATAGATTCCTATGATGAAAGCAATCAAATTTTCTGGCTGAGGGCTATTTAGTATTTTCTTTCAAAGTTTAGGATCCTGGGAGAGTGGCATTCAAATAAGCTTGCGAATGTCTACGCTGGTTAGAAAAACATGACTTAAAAAAAATTAAACTCGTCATTATTGTACATTCTTCCCCAAATGTAAGGAAAATAACACCGGGGGCTCCACAGTGATCCTGTTAAAAAGTTTACATCTTGATAATGCTCCCATTTTTTGAAAAAAAAAAAAAAAAACCAAATTATCCGTATTAGCAGTATTAAATACGACCTTAGCTTCTTTAATATACTGACACTTAGTTATCGTTAAATAAAAAGCCTTACCTTGTAGTCAGAGACATCAGGAGAATAATCGGATGTCAGCTCCAAAAGCTAAAAGAGAAGAAAGAGCCCACAAATACACAAGCTCGGCAGTTCCGCTCCCCACCCCCGAGAAAACAGGCAAGAAAACGCCCCTCCACCACTCTGGGAGCCCTACCGTGGCCTGTGGCGAAACAGAGGTTCCATGGGAGAGGTTTCTTCGGTTTGGGGGTGGCGAGGGGCTGGTGACATCTAGAGCCTTTCTTAACTGAGCGCTTGCTAGGTTCCACACACCAGGCTCAGCCATTTTTATGCATTCAGAAAACAGTAAGTGGGCACGTACTACATGCTAAGCACAAGAACAGGACAGACAGGATCTGGAAAGTGTCTACGTACATACACGGATATAATCCTGACCTGCCGATGAGTAAGTTTATTTGGAGGGAGAAGAATCTTTTCTGGTGTAATTGTTGTTGTTCTAAAATATACCTTAAATGCAATCTTTTCTCCAACTTGCGGGGCAGCTGCTAATAGCGGTAACAGACTGTAGTCCTTCTTGTGTGTCTCTACCGGGTTCTGAAAGACAGCATTAGCCACGTGACTTTGTTACTGGTGAAAAACGTGGGGCCGTGACATCAACTGCAGACACACCCCACAGGCCCCGTGGAGGAGGCCCGCTCCTGATAAATGATACTTGCCTGGATAATAGTAGAGGAGTTTGTTACCACTTCATTTAATTGCTGGTGCTTCTGATACGCAGCGTTTCTATTTAACACAAAGGAAACAGCTTGCCCTCGGCCTCGGCCTCTGCCCCGCATACCCCGACCCCTAGCTCCCTTCCAAGAAAGAAGGTCCTCTCCTCGCCCCCAGCCTCTTCCCAAACTGGTGGGGAGAGTCACGTTGGGAGGGGGCCCAGGAGGAGCCTGTCTGGCACCGTGTGCGTCCGACAGCTTCCAGCCGGCAGTGTTTGGGGTCTGCGCGCACGGCCCCGGGCCCGGGCAGCCTCTGCCTGCAAAGAGGCCTACGGGCTTTAAGAACCCCACAGCGCGCTCCGGGGCGCTCTTCGACACCGTGCACTGGTCCTCTGACTCTGAGCTGGAGTCCGAACTAGAAGATGATGCTCTGGTCGTCTTGCTCTTGATGGCCGCAGAGGTGAAGCCAGTTTTGGCGGCCACTTTGCTTGCAGTTGTGTTTTTTGTCGAGGGCCCTTCCTTTGATAATTCAGTGGATATTTTCTCTGAGGAATTATTTCTGACCTCCAAGATGACATTGCTGAGATCATCACTGGTGGACTCATGATAAGACTCGGACTCTGAGGAGGAAACGGGGCTGTCCCTCGGACGGACGTCCGCGCCACCTTTCCTTTTGGCTTTGACAAGGCTGTTCCTAGCAGGTGCGCCTTTCGGAGGACCACAGTTCGAGACGGCCCAGTCCTTCACCGTCTGTGCTTTAGAAGACCTGGAGTTCTTTGTCTGCCTTTTAAGTTCGCACCTCTCCTTTCTCTTTGGTGATTTTCTTTTGGTTTCTTCGTCATCACCGTCCACTACACTACACGTGGCTTTGTTTTTCTTCTTGCTTTTTTTCCTCACACCCTGATCTGTGACAGCTTTAGGTTCTAGGTCCAAGGTCTTCTCATTATTACTGTTGTCTTGCCTCTTCCAATGCTTCTTTGAAGTTTTGTAATCTAGTTCGGTTTCTTCACCCTCCTCCCACTTAAATGCCCTCTTCTTTGCTTTTCTAGGTAATAAATAACAATCGTCACCATTCTTGACTGTTACTGTATTCTCCGCAGTTTCTCTCTCTTCTAATTTAACTCTAGCAAAACAACAAGAAAGAAAGCTACAGTGAGTATTCACAGGCATGTCGCCAGGACACAGTTATTTACTGGGATGGCCGCACACTGTCCCTGTCATCAATGAAAAAATGTCAAATCACTTCAGGACAAAAGACTCTTCCTGACAAAATGGTCTATGTGGCATCATTTAGAGTCAACTCTCGAGTGACTAGTTTTATTTATTGAATATCGACTGCATCCCAAATGTCTTCTAGACATTTTCTCTAATCTAAATGCCACCATGAAGTAGGTAGCCTTCGTTTTAAAACAGATCACAAAATTACAATTCAGACAAGTAACCTCCCCACGATCCACAGTTAACAGGCAGCAGAGATGGGATGCAAACCTCAGTTTGTCTAACTTCAAAGTTCACAATCTCTCCACTCTATTATGCTGCCTACCCCAAACGGTGATACTGCGGAGTATCCATTTTTATTTTTTAAATGTTTATTTATTTATTTTGAGAGAGAGAAGCATGCACGTGTGTGGAGTAGGGTAGGGGCAGAGGGAGAGAGAGAATCCCAAGCAGGCTCCGTGCTGTTACTACAGAGCCTGGTGTGGGGCTTGATCCCACAAACCGTGAGATCATGACGTGAGCCGAAATCAAGAGTCAGACGTTTAACCGACTTAAATTTTATTAAAAATAAAAAATTTTATTTTTAAATGTGGGCTGCTTTTTCTTGAGATCAGATTTCAATTTTATTTGGCTGAAATTTAGGAAAAAGTTCTAACAATTTATGTTCTCTGGGGTGGTGACACCCATTGTAAAATTCCATGATATTCTGTGATTATTAATTTTATATGTCCCCTTGACTGGGCCATGGGAGCCCAGATATTTGGTTAAACAGTGTTCTGGGTTTGTCTGTGAGGGTGTTTCTAGATGGGATTAACGTTTGAATGGGTAGAGCAACGCCTGGGTGGCTCAGTCAGTTAAGCAGCTGACTTCTGCTCACGGCATGATCTCACAGTTTGTGGGTTCAAGCCCCACTTTGGGCTCTGTGCTGACAGCTCAGAGCCTGGAACCTGCTTTGGATTCTGTGTCCACCTCCCTCTCTGTCCCTCTCCCACTCAGCTCTGCCTCTCTCTGTCTCAAAAATAAATAAATATTAAAGAAAAAATTTTTGAATGGGTAGACTAAGCCAAGCAGATGGCCCATCCCACTGTGAGTTGGCCCAACCCAAGCCATTGAAGGTCTGAACAGAATTCTCTCTCTCTGCCCACCTGTCTGAGCTGGGGCTTCAGCCTGCTCCTGCCTGCAGACTCACACTATAACTGGAACTTATACCCTTGGCTCCCCTTGGTCTCAGGCCTTTGGACTTGGACTGGAACTTTATCATCGGTTCTCTTAGGTCACTGGCTTGCCAACTGTGGATCTTGGGACTTCTCAGCCTCCCTAATCTCTGAGCCAATTCCTTATAACAAATTCATATCTCTATATATTTATTATTTCCTATTGCTTCTGGTTTTCTGAAGAACCCTAACACACATTTCATCCAAAATTATTAAAGGAACTCTGTTGCTCCATGAACTGGCAACAGCTGATTCTAATATGTCTAGTCCAACGAGAGAAAGCTGAGAGTGTCCCCACTGTCAAGTACATAGCGGGTGCTCAAAATTGCCTGCTAAAAACAGGCATTATACTTTTAATATGTTTATATCCAGCTATATATTTCATCAAATTTTTTTAGTAACCAGAGAGAGATGTATAATCATATTTTAAAGTATAATCGGCAAATGAGAATATATAAGCATTCTTTAAATTCTTTTAAGGGTCTGTGATACCGTAACACCTGATTTATCTCAATGGGGCAGCTGAAAATAATCCTCAGTTATTCTTCAGAATACACAGATACACAGACACATACAAAGCAAAGGGAAAGCTGCTGATATGAGGAAGAATAATGATCAGAGATTTCGATTATAAAAACCCATCACCCTCTATTCCCAGGATGGACGTCAGCATCTAGCAGCGAGGAAGTGATTCTTAAACAGGCAAAAACTAGCTTGGCATCCTGTGAATCTAAGAACTACTGGGGAACTTCAAGGATACTGGATTGTCCCTTGACATTCTTGGTCCACTTGTTTTACTTTCTAGCAATGCTATGATTCAAGTTTCAATTCTTTTTTTTTTTTTTAATTTTTAATGTTTATTTATTTTTGAGAAAGAGAGATAGAGACAGAGTGTGAGCAGGGCAGGGGCAGAGAGAGAGGGAGACACAGAATGGGAAGCAGGCTCCAGGCTCTGAGCTGTCAGCACAGAGCCTGACACGGGGCCCGAACCCACGAATTGCGAGATCATGACCTGAGCTGAAGTCGGACACTTAACCGGCTGAGCCACCCAGGCGCCCCTCAAGTTTCAATTCTAAGGCAACCAGTTAGGACCAAATTTTCCATCAAACTTTGAAAATGGTGGCAAGACTCCGTCAGTCATTGCAGTTCATTAAATCACTGGAACCCAGCACCTGCTGCCTTTCAGAGGCGCCTGAAAGACCATCAAGCTTACAAAAGCCGCCCTTGGCATCACCTCACCCATTCTGAAGACAGTGAATCCGTGGATACTGATATGACGGCATGACTTATGACGGCTGTCGCCTTATTCACTATCTGCTATTCCTGAGGAGAATCATTTCTGTTTGGAACATAAGAAGACTGAGAGACAAAAGGCCATCCAGAGAATAAGAAATAGTTCACCTGGGTCAGCTGAGTTACCAATTCCTTTCCGGGAGTGCACCTCCCCTGGCAATGTCTTTCGTTTCCCTACTTGGATCACAGACAACAAATACAGCCGTCCTTGTACGAAGAGAAGTGAATTAGCTATGCAATTAGCAATGAAAGAGATTTAATTCCAAGAAATTTCTAAAACAGACTCTCCACTGTTCATGCAAACTCTCTGTAGGGCAAGCTAGGTGATATTATCAAAATGCAAGGTGCTGCCCCCCCTTTTTTAAGATGTATTTATTTCAGTAAACTCTACACCCCCCATGGGGCTTGAACTCCGACCCCGAGATCAAGAGTTGCATGCTCTTTAAACTGAGCCAGCCAGGTGCCCCAAGGTGCCTCCTTTAAATGTGCAATTTATTTTCTTTCTTTTAATGTTTATTTATGGGGGGGGCAGAGAGAGAGAGATAGAGGATCCAAAACTGGCTCTGTGCTGACAGCAGTGAGCCTGATGTGGTGCTTGAACTCACGAACCACAAGATCATGACCTAAACCAAAGTCGACGCTCAATCAACTGAACCACCCAGGCGCCCCCAAAATGTGCAATTTCACTTCTAGGAGTCTATCACCCAGAAATATAACCACGCCCAACTGCACAGTCTGACCCCCACACCCACTGCCCGTCACCCACGTTTGGCAAGGCCAAAGTGATTGGGTTTGAATCCTTGTTCTGCCGCTTTAAATTTTATAATATTACCTCGACCTTTCTCATTTGTAAAAATGGGGATAGTGCTAATAATTTTAATACTCATGTGAGCTATCATATATATTTAGGGCAGTGCCAGACTCAGAGCAATGCGATCTAAATGTTAACCCTAAGTTTTGTTAATACGGTAAATGTTGTTAGTTCTCCCAGGGCAGGAGTTGGTGGGCTTTTCATCAATTTGTCCCATCAAATGGAGGTGAAATTCAACAAGGAGAGTAAAAAGGTAGAGCTGCAGTCTCTTTGGGTCCCCTCTGTTCCCTGCAGCCTCCCTCCCGTCTGGCTGTGGCCTTATCACCTTCAGAGAGGTAAAGCAACTTGACCAAGGGAACTGACTCCAGACCTCGAATTCTTAATTCCGCTGCTCTCTTCCCTTTCACACGATACTGGAAAAAAGGAACTCCTGTATCGCTGGCATAAATACAGACCTGTACAACTTTTCTGGAGGCCAGTGTGACAGTACGTATCAAATTTTAAAATCAGACCAAGAAGTACCTCTTCTGGGAATGCATCCTGCCAAGTCACTGCCCAAGCACGCAAGACTCACAAGAGCACTCCCTACAGCACTGTCTACCAGGGGAAACCAGAAACAGCTACCAAGGGGGCGCCCACCGAGGCCAACCCTGTCGGTAGAACATGTGACTCTCGATCTCAGGGTTGGGACTTTGAGCCCCACGTTGGGTGTAGAAATTACTTAAAAATAAAATCTTAAAAAACAAACAAAACAAAACAAAACTGCCATGGTGTCCCCACAAAATTCATGTTGAAATCCTAACCGCCAATGTGATGGGATTAGGAAGTGGGGACCTGGGAAGGTGCTTAGGTCATGAGCGTGGACCCCCTCATGACCGGGATTAGTGCTCTTACAAAAGAGACCCTATAACACTCCCTAGTCCCTTCCACCATGTGAGGGCACAGTGAGAAGGGGCCATCTATGAACCAGAAAGCAAGCCGCAGTAGGCACCAAATCTGCTGGCACCTTGATCTTGGACTCCCCAGTCTCTGAACTGTAAGAAATTAATTTCCGTTATTTTTTAAATTTATTTCTTAATTTTTAATGTTTATTTATTTTTGAGAGAGAGAGAGAGACAGAGCACGAGCAGAGGAGGGGCAGAGAGAGGAAGAAACAGAATCCAAAGCAGACTCTAGGCTCTGAGCTGTGAGCACAGAGCCCTACACGGGGCTCGAACTCATGAACCTCGAGATCATGACCTGAGCCAAAGTTGGAAGCTTAACCAACTGAGCCACCCGGGCACCCCAATTTCTGTTGTCGGGCTCCACACTGAGCATGGAATCTGCTTAAGATTCTCTCTCTCTCCCTCTCCCTCTGCCCCTCTCACCAGCTCATGCACTCTCTAAAATAAAAAATTAAAATAAATTTAAAATAAATTTTAAAAAAGAATGATGTACATCACATACTATATACACTAAAATGAAAGATACCCAAGATATGTTAGGTAAAAAAGCGAGGTGCAGGGGTGCCTGGCTGGCTCAGTCAGTTGAGCGTCAGAATCCTAATTTTGGCTCAGGTCATGATCCCAGGGTCATGGGGTCCGAGTCCTACATCAGGCTCCTCGCTCAGTACAGAACTTAAGATTCTCTATCTCCCTCAGGGCGCCTGGATGGCTCAGTCGGTTAAGCATCTAACTCCTGATTTCGGCTCTGGTCATGATCTCATGATTCATGAGTTGGAGCCCCTTGGGCTCCACGCTGGCAATGCGGAGCCTGCTGGGGATCCTCTCTCTCCCATTGTCTCTGCCCTCCCCCGGCTCCCCTCCCCCACTGGCACTCGCGCTGTCTCTCTAAACTAAAAAAAAAAAAAAAAAAATCAGGTGCAGGACAATATGTATATTACAATGGCATGTGTATTTAAAAAGTATGTTTGCATGTGTATGGAAAAAAATCTAGGAAGATAGACCCCAAACTTAACTGAGGATACTTCTAGAGAGTGGGGTATGGGAAGAGTATGTGAGAAGAGAAATTAGGGACTGTTTACCTTGTGCTATTTTGAAATATAAATTTTTTCATCTGCCAAAGCAGATGAAGTGGGGGCTTAAGAGAATGGGCCGCGACGAAATGGCCATGGCATAGCAGTGCGGAGAAGCCCCCAAGCCTTTGGAGGACCCCCAGCTCACCTCTCCTCATTAGACTCAGTACTCCCAGCAGTCCCTACAGAACCCTTCTGCGGCCCGACGCACCTCTTCACCGAGTCACGCTAGCTTTTGCCTCTACAGCCGTACTGGGCCACCCAACACTTCCATTTCCTACATGTCCTTCAAGGTATTGCAAAATTCCCTGAACACACGTTTCATGAAGATCTCTCCCTTCTCAACTGTCTCCTGCGCTTAGCCGCACAATCTAGTATAATTATCCAGGCCGAATGCCTGCATCACACAAGAAGGTAACACACAAAAACATGAAACTAGTTACTTTGGTCTACTCCAACAGTATTAGGAGGCTTTAAGAAAAGAGACTAGGCTTTCTTCTGTAGCGCTGAAGAAAGGTGAAATCTGCTGGGGGAAGACAGAATGACTGAAAACAGGAAACCGCAGAAACATACAAAATTTTTACAAATTCAAATTTTTCCCTAAGGTCTGCCCCACTGAAGCCCGCTGCAGAGATATTTCTTACCACACACAATTATGCCTTTGAAGTGTTCAGGGGGGATTTGGCCCTGTCATTGCGCTGTATTTATTTCTTATAACAGCCATCTTCATTTGCTTTTGACATTGTTAACTTTGTTATAAAGAGTGTAATTCCCAGGTGATTCATTAATTGAGGTATAACTGCAGTTGGTGAGCAGCAGGTTATTAATTCATTAGGCAGTGGATAGTTCAGAAAGTGAACTTAATAGGAGGGGATGCAGTCCTGAGAACTGTAACATTTAAGTCGTTCCTGAATTGCAGAAATAATGGAAAGCTATTTTGGTGAATAAAAAGGAAAAAGAACTCTTTTTGAAATGTGGACTATTTCAGATTGTCTTTAGAAACAACTAAACATTATTAGTAAATCACAGCATTCCCAATTAAAATAATTTTTTTTAATGTTTTTATTTATCATTGAGACAGAGAGAAACAGAGCACGAGCAGGGAAGGGGCAGAGAGAGAGAGAGACACGGAATCTGAAGCAGGCTCCAGGCTCTGAGCTGTCAGCACAGAGCCTGATGCGGGGCTTGAACCCACGAACCGTGAGATCATGACCTGAGCCAAAGTCAGCCGCCTAACTGACTGAGCCACCCAGGCGCCCCTCAGCATTCCCAATTTTAAGATACACACACAAAGATGTAGTAATTGTTCCAAATTGAATTCTCTGATGTTCTGAAGAAATCTTATGACTCTGACATGCTCTAAGGAAAAGAATATTCGACAAAGAGCAAGCAGAGGAAGCAGCCTGGTTCACAACTCTAGAATTTTTGCATTATACCTGAAGCTTTAAAAAGCAGCCCTGAAAAAATTCATCCAAGATAAGAATCCAAACTGAAACGATCATGTCTTACCATTTTATTGAGATAAATCAACTACACATGGGCAATTCACACCACAATGGCTCCTTGATACTCACTTCTGTATCATTTTTTAATTGTATTTATTTATTAGTTTATTTTGAGAGAGAGAGCGAGCGAGCAGGGAAAGGGCAAAGAGAGAGAGGGAGGGACAGAATCCCAAGTACACCGCACTTTCAGTCGAGAGCCCTCTTCCGCGCTGGACCTCACGACTGTGAGATCATGACCTGAGCCAAGATCAAGAATCAGACGCTCAACTGACTAAGCCACCTGGGCGCCCCTCAGTATCATTTCTTTTTTAATTGTACTACATTGTATTTGATTGTATTAAATTTTAATTGTTTAAAGCATATTTAAAACTATTTTATTTTCCAATTCACAACCCAAAAGGTCCCAAACACCCACTTAAATGAACCATAAAACACCCAGGTGAGACAAGAATGGCACCGCAAATCTCAGGAGATCTGGCAGGAGCTTACTAAGGCTGGACAAGCTGCACGCTTTGAAGAAAACAGGACCGTTCTGGTTGCCGGGGTCCCCTGCACTTGACCTTGCCAGCCGCCAGGGGAAGGCCGGGTCTCAGCACACCCGCACCACGCGCGTGTAACACCGTATCTGGCAAGCGCGTGCTTGCTACATCAGGGCTGCAAGAACCAGGCGCCCGGCCCAGGCTCCGGATCACTGTCTTCCAAGTTTGACCCACGAACCACTTGCCCAGGACACTCGGGAAAGGATGCTCCTCACCGGCCTAAACCGATCAGCATCCCCCCGGCTCACGAATGCGCAGCTTGACAGCCCCACCCCGCGCCCACCCTGCGCCCACCCCCACTCCCCACCCCTCACCCACGCGCGGCCTCCAGAGGCCCGAGGCGCCCCGGGCGTGCGCAGGCGCGTCGCCGGCCCGCCGCCCACCCCGCCACCCCCAGCCCCGCGCCTCGCGCACCTGAGGCAGTCGTTGTCCCGTACCAGGCGCGCGCTCTCGGCTGGGGGCAAAAGCCCCCCTTCCAAGTAGAGGCCCAGGATGGCCCCAGAACTGAAGCCGAAGCGCTGGCGGATGAGACTAATGAGATCCGTGACCACTCGGCATCTGTTCAAGTCGACGAGAAGCCAAAAGGCCGTGCAGTGCGGGGTAGCTGGCGGCGGATAATCAAATTGAAGCCGTAGCCTAACCGTCTCGGAGGCCGCCATCTTGCCCGTTGCTCAACGGAAGCCGAGAGACACCACCGGGCTACCGAGAGGCGTGCTCGGCGGCCCGCCCCCTGCGGCCTTTAACGAGGGCCCCCTATTGGCTGCCAGGGGCTACTGCAGGCTCCGTGACCGGCAAGAACGCGGAGCTGGGTTGATTCCATTCAATTTTGTTCATCGCCGGGCTAGGGAAGCGGATCTGTTTCTTTCCTGCTGAGCTCTATGCAGGGTTAGGCAACTCTCTGGATAAACAAGCACTTCTCAGTAGTTGTCTTCTAAGATATTTGCTTACATATGGAAACGAATTTCAAAAAAAGCAGTCACTCCCAATACATTCAGTTGACAAAATTTTTCATGGTAAAGAGTTGGAAAAGATGCAATTCCCAGTGTATTGTAAATATCGACGCGTTAAAACCATTAATCATTCCTTTACATGTGGCTAGGGGAATTTAAAGACGTTACCACCATCCATATTTTAAAATACAAAAATAGCCCCCTTATTAACCACCAGGTAAGTAAATCATAAAGTGTATAGCATTCAAATTTCCATTCCATTCTCTCACATAGTAAATTAATTCCTTTAGTTTTCATGACAAAGATATGAATTATGAATTATTACTATTCCCATTTCGAAGATTTAAAAAAAAAAGTTCGGATTAAGTAACCCAAGGTTACTGGACTAATAAATGCTAATACTTGTAGTCAGTGGACACATTGAAAAAAATTTTTTGTAAATTTTATTTTCCTGTGACCCTAATGCTGTAGGTCTTCTGAGTTATCATTACTGTTATGAGTGGTACACAATTGATTAAAATAGCATAAAACATCATACATTTTGGTACATAATTACTAAACCGGGAAAATAAAATGGACATGGAAAGATATCTATTAACGAAATAGATGGAGGTGCTTTTTTTTATTATTTATTCAAGTCTTTCTGGATGAATATTGCTAAATGAGATAGAGCTCCACACTGATTCTAGATTGATTTTTTGTTTTTATACACGTAAAGTCCTAAGAAAACTTGTTCATTTATATAAGTAGATGAGAATAGAAGGGCTTGGGGCACCTGGATGGTTTAGTTGGCTGAACGTCTGACTTGGGCTCAGGTCATGATCTCATTGTTCATGAGTTCCAGCCCGGCACAGGGCTCTCTGCTGTCGGCACAGAACCTGCTTTGGATCCTCTCTCTGCCCCTCCCCCGCTTATGTACGCATGTGTGTGTGGGCTCTCTCTCTTTCTCTCTCAAACATAATAAGCATAAAAGGAAAAAAAAGAATAGAAGGCCTTATGTCATTGGCAATGTTAGCCAATTGTTTAAATGCCTTACAAGTTACACGCTAAAGTTTCCTAGAGAAATTCCTTTAAAAGTTATTTTCAGGGGTGTCTGGGTGGCTCAGTCAGTTAAGAGTCCAACTTTGGCTCAGGTCATGATCTCACAGTTTGTGGGTTTGAGCCCCGCATCAGGCTCTGTGCTGATAGTTCAGAGCCTGGAGCCTGCTTCGGATTCTGTGTCTTCCTCTCTCTCTCTCTCTTCCTCCCCCATTTGTTCTCTCTCTCTCTCTCTCTCTCAAAAGTAAATAAACATTAAAAAAAAAGAATGTTATATGAGTGAAATCATGAAATATGTAACCTTTTAGAATTGGCTTTTGTTCCCCCCAGCAGAACTCTCCAGAGATTCATCCAGGTTATTGTGTGTGTCCAAAGTTTGCTCCCTATTATGGCCAAATAGCATTCCATGGCACAGACCAACCAGTTTGTTTAACCATTTGGGTTGAAGGTCTGTTGGCTCTGTTCAAGGCCATTTGGGTTGTTTCTAGTTTGGGGCTATTACAAATAAAGCTGCCATAAACATTTATTTACAGATTTTTTTTTTTAAATGGGAACATAAGTCTTCATTTCTCTGGGATAAATGCCCAGGACTACAATTGCTGGGTCACATGATAGTTGGCATGGTTAGTTTTTTAAGACATCGCCAAACTGTTTTTTGGAGTAGCTGTACCATTCTGTATTCCCACTTGCAATGCATGAAGTGATCCCATGTTTCCATATCTGGCCACACTTTGGCATTGTTGCTGTTTTTCATTTCTGCATTTCTGATGGATGTGTAGTGATATCTCATAGTTTTAATTTGCATTTCCCTAATGACTAATCATGTTAAACACATTTCCCTGTGCTTATTTGCTATCTTCTTCAGTGAAATATCCCTTCAAGTCTTTTATCCATGTTCTGTGTGGATTGCTTGCATTTTCTTACTGTTGAATTTTGGGAGTTCTTTATATACTCCAGCTACTACTATTACTATTCTGTTAGCTGTGGTGTTTGCAAATATTTACTCCCACTCTGTGGTTTGTCTTTTCATTCTCTTAACAGGGCTTTCCATAAAGCAAAAGTTTTCCAATTTAATGAGATCCAGTTTATCAGTTTTTCCTTGGTGAGTCATGTTCTTGGTATCTTTTGATAACTTGGTACCTCTTTGCCTGGCACTATGTTCCAAATTTTCTCTTCTCCCCTCCCCCACAAACTCTTATATTTTACATTGAAGTCTGTCGTCCATTTTGAGTTATTTTTTTTTATAAGATGTGAGACTTATATTGAGGTCCCTTTTCTTTGCCTCTGGATATCCAATCAATCGCTCTAAGACCATTTGTTGAAAAGGCTATGTTTCCTCCATTGAATTGTTTTTGAACTGTAGACACTGAGTACACAGGTCACCCCAAGATGAGCCACTTTGACACGAAGATTATTTTGAGCTGAAGGCAATTGAGACCCTATGGACTCAAGAGAAAATTTGCCCCTCCCTTAACTACATAGAAAAATCTAAGTTGGGGGTCTTTCCTAGAATAAGGGTTATTAGCAGAAACCAATTTCATCTGAGTAACCCATCTATGGCAGGGCAAACATCTAATTACCTTCTGGCTGCTCTTCTTATTCCTTACCCCTGAAGTTCCAGACCCTCACCCCTTTGTCCTCAGTTCAGGATGACATAGGTACCTCATTTTGCTTGTCTCTGGAATTTCCATGTCTGTGTGGATTCCCCATATGTACGCTATTACATTTGATTTTCTCCTGTTAATCTGTATATATATATATATATATATATATATAGCTGTATATCAGCTAGAAGGACCTTTGAGGGGGCAAGAATTCTTGCTCCCCAAAAAAACCTTTGTCAAAAATCAGTTGAGGGGGGGAGGGACAGAAAGAGAGGGAGAGAGAGAATCCCAAGGAGGCTCCATGCTCAGCTCAGAGCCTGATGTGGGGCTTGAACCCACAAACCATTAGATTATGACCTAAGCCAAAATCAAAAGTTGGACCTTTAACCAACGGAATCACCCAGGTGCCCCCAAGATTTTTTTTTAAGTAATATCTACACATTAGGTGCGGCTCAAGCCCCTGAGATTAAGAGTCATAAGCTCTACTGACTGAGCCAGCCAGGTACCCCAGGAATGTGATCTTTTTAAAAAAATTTTTTTAATGTTTATTTTTGAGACAGACAGACACAGTACGAGCAGGGGAGGGGCAGGCAGACAGAATCCGAAGCAGGCTCCAGGCTCTGAGCAGTCAGCACAGAGCCAGTCTTGGGGCTCGAACTCATGAACTGCAGAGATGATGACCCGAGCTGGGGTCGAACGCACCCCAGGAATATGATCTTTAGTAGTCAAACTAGAATCTCCTGGTCAGCTCTAGTTAAGTAATCTACATGATAACCCCTGCCCCCAAGAAAGGCCTTGCTTGAAACAATCTTTTCTTTTGTTGATAACTTCCTTGTCCAGACATTTCTGCCTACAAAAACCTCCCATTTTGTACAGCTCCTTGGATCCCCTTTCTGTCTGCTAGACGGTATGCTGCCAGATTCATGAATCATTGAATACAGCCAATAAGATCTTTAAAATTTTTCTCAGTTGAGGGGTGCCTGGCTGGCTCCGTTGGAGCAGTATGGGACTCTTGAACTCGGGGTCATGAGTTTGAGCTCCATGTGGGGAGTAGAGATTACTTAAGTAAGTAAAACTTAAAATAATAATAATAATAAAACTTACTCAGTTGTATTTTATTTGTTCAACACACCTATATACAACATTACCATTACTTCAGGAAATTACCTTATGCTCCTTCTCTGTCAATGTCTGCCGTTTATCCCTCAGGGTGCAGCCATAGTTTCTAGTTGATTTTACACCATTGTTTTATCAGGCAGTTCCCTGGCCCTTACTTGTATCTCTATCATATCTACCATATAAACCCATCCCATGCTTTAAAGCTATATAATAATGTTTGTTGACTTTTATGCAATAGTTTCACCTCTATTTTATTTTAGAAAAATAATCCAAATATGAAAAATACCATATGGAAAAATATATTTACTATAGCTTTATTTTTGCAATGAAAACATGAAACCCTGAAAGTCTAGCTATAATGGAATGGCTAAGACTATTTGAAGCTCTGGTGACAGAGACCAACTTGGAAGCTTTATTATTATTTTTTTAATGTTTAAATTTTTTTTTTCTTTAGAGAGAGAGAGAGCACCCATGAGCAGGGGAGAGGGGCAAAGGGAGAGAGAGACAGAGAGAGAGAGAGAGAGAGAGAGAGAGAAACTTAAGCAGGTTTCATGCTCAGTGTGGAGCCCAACACAGGGTTTGATCTCATAAACCTTGAGATCATGACCTGATCCAAAATCAAGAGTCCGATGCTCAACTGACTGAGCCACTCAGACATCCCCAACTTGGAAGCTTTAGATAGAAAAAGCTTCAAATAATGTTTGTAACACAGTTATTTCTGTTTGACTAAGGGTGTAACTTGCATGTAATATCTTTCAAATGTTCCTCTAGAGGCTTATCCCCAATACCCTCATTATGGCTTTTTACACATTCACGGACCACCCCAGAGAACCCAGTTGTCTAATTCTTTCCTCTGGCCCAAATCCCACTGTGCTTGCCCTTCACTGGCAGGACTGTCATTTCACAAGGCTGCAGATAAAAAACATCTGTCCATTTATGAGAGGCAGGGGGAGAGGGATATAGAGGGAAGCAGGAAAAGGAGTTGTTACATGGATTTTGTTTTTGTTTCATTTTTTGTCATGTGCACATTTGAAATAGAAAATATAGCAGTAGCCTGACTCTCATACTGTCCCTGTATTATCCTCTTTCCTAGCTCTAATAGGAAACTGTCTAACTTTTAGACAGACAGACACACACACACACATACACAAAACATCCCTACCATTCTTTTCCTCCTTTCCCCTTCCCAAACCTATAATTTCCTCTTTAAAATGACTGTTGTGGGGCTCCAGGGGGTTAAGTGACCAACTTTTGGTTTCTGCTCAGGTCATGATCTTACCATTTGTGAGTTGGAGCCCTACATCTGGCTCTGCACTGACTGCACTGAGCCTGCTTGAGATTATCCCTCTCTCTCTCTCTCTGCCCCTCCTCCGCTCACACTGTCTCTCTCAAAAATAAACATTAAAAATAAGTAAATAAACTTAAAAAATAAAGTTAAGTTTAAAAAAATTAAAAAAATAAAATGACTTGTGAAGACAATGTTAACACAGAATGATGCTAATGACAAATTATCAACATAAAAAAACAGAATTTTGTATTCTTGTACTTAAAATGATGAAGACCAGAGAAAAATATATCCCAAATGCCAACCATGGTTTGTTTTGTAGAATCTAATTTTTTTTAATTTCCAAAATGTCCATAATACACGTAATTTTATAGTTAAAATAATTTTAAAGATAAGTCTATGAAAATGGAATCGCACTTTTCAACGACCGGCAGGTTCAGGCTTCATGTGTTTGGAGGTAGATGCAGTAGGTTTTGAAAGGTTAGGTCTGTTGCTGGGGAGGGAAGAGATGAAGGGGGCAGGAAGGGCGGTTCTTGCGGCGTCTGAATCCTGTCCCACGACCCAAGTCAAACGCATTAAACGCCTCAACCTCTCTGATCCATCCCCAAAACGGCAAAGGAGGACGCGGTGGAGCAGACCGAGCACCCAGAGCGCGCAGCCGGGCTCGCGGTCCGGGGGCCCAAGAGAGCGCGGGTGGGACACTAGCAGCCTCGGCCCGCCCCCGGTCCCGCCCCCCGCCCCGCCCCCGGCCCCGGCCCCGCCCCAGTGGAGCCAGGTCCCACCCACCGCCGTCACGTGGTGGGGCGCGGGGTTCAGCCTTTGGCCCATGCCACCGCACCGTATTCGCCATGGAGCTGGCGCCGGGGACCTCGCCCGCGGTGCTGCTGCTGCTGCTGTTGCAGCTGGGCCTGAGTACCGGTAGGTTCGGGCAAAAGGTGCATCAGCGGCCGGTGCATCCTTCTGTCTCCAGGGATGAGAGTCTGTCAGTGGGTTTGTGCCTTTTAGAGCAAATCTCTTTCGCCCAGTTTCCTTCCGTGATCAAACTGCTTTAGGACCTCACTTTTTTTTTCTTTTTTAAAATAACATTTTTAAGTGCTTTTTCTACCCCTTTTGGCTCTGAGTGGTCTGGTGCTCCTGTCTTCCCTACGCCTAGATAGGAGCAGTTGTGCTAAATACTTGAGTTTGGGAAACTGCTGGTGGGTGAGATTTCCACGATCCTAAATCCACCTCCCTTTTCCTGCCGTGATTGGCTGCTAAATGGGATTATGGGGACTTTTTCTTTTGAGCTGAAACATGCGGTCCCAAGGGCCCTGAAAAATCCTACCTCGAATGGGACTTTTCATTGAGATAAGGCCTTTTCTCGCTCTAACTTGAACAGAACGGACAGGATAACCTCTCCCTTCATTGCGATTCTTTTGGACAAAAACAAATTCGTGTTTAATAGGATGACTTGCAAATTGATTTTCAGTCTTTCAGCAAAATGGCTTGTGGTCTGAATCAAGATCTGAGAACGCGAACTGGTCACAAACTTGCCTTGTGACCTTAGGCGGGTTGCTCAACATTCCTCCTCTTCCCTTGTGTGACTGGGGATCCTCTGGCCCTTCAGCTTGGGTCCGGCAAATGTTGTCAGATAGGTTGCCCCCCCTCCCCCCGCAATTTTTAGCATGCCCACTGCCAGGGAAGGGAGGAGTGCCAGCCATTAAGTCAAAAGGGACCCAGGCCATATCTGTTATTTTCCAGGAGATCGTGTGACCTTCTGTTACTTGTACCTGAAATCTTCCAGCCACATCTGTGATCTAGCCATTCTCTTCTGCTCCTCAAGCCACTTTCTGGTTTTCTTAATCAGTTACACAACCCCTTTGTCTCCTCATCTACTCCCTTCTCTTCTTTTTGAGGTCAGTTTTTGTTCTTCTCCTTGTCCTGGGGGCTTGAAGTTTAAGAAAAGAGGAAGTAGCAGGCAGGAAATGCCCATCATCCAGGGTCGCCTCTCATCATCATCTCTCATCTTTGGACTTTAGCCTTTTTTTTTTTTTTTTTTACCCACAGAAGGTATTTGAGAAAAACAACTGTAACTTGAGAGTTGATACTTTAGCAAAGGTGACATAGAAAATGTACATAACTTACCCTTTTCTGATACATATCTTGCAGATGCTACAAAGATAACTAAGGAAAATTGAAGCTGCGGGATTGAAGGATGTACATGTATATATATGGCTTTTAATCTGGGCAATATCTTTCTTTTGATATTTGGAAAGCCAAATTGCCTTCCCAAAAAGTGATGCCAGGGACACCCTTGCCAACAGTGCTGAGGGCTGGTCTCCTGTCTCCTTGTGCACATTGAGCACTGGCCATTACTTTGTTGTCTATCAAATAAGCAAAGATTTTTTTAGTGACCTCATACCGTTTTAATTTTCATATCTGAATATTAGTGATGTTAAGCCTTTTTTCACATATTTATAAGACTTGGAATTTCTTTTTCACAAGTGATTTCCTCGCAGGCTTTACCCATTTACCTATTAGGATCTTTCTTTTTTATTTTCTTTTTAAGTTTATTTATTTTAAGAGAAAGGGAGCGAGAGCAGGGAAGGAGTAGAGAGAGAGGGTGAGAGAGAGGATCGCAAGCAGCCTCCAAGCTGTCAATGTAGAGCTCAACTTGGGGCTCAAACCCACTATTGAGATTGAGCCAAAATCAAGAGTCAGATGCTTAACCAGCTGAGCTACCCAGGCCCCCCAGGATCTTCCTTTTTAAAAAATTTTTTAATGTTTTTTATTTATTTTTGAGAGACAGAGAGAGACAGTGTGAGCAGGGGAGGGTCAGAGAGAGAGGGACACACAGAATCTGAAGCAGGTTCCAGAGTAGGACTGGAAAAAACCAGCATTTTGCATTTTGAGATTTTTCCTTTTTTCCCCAAAATGTAAATCTGTTTCTCTTTTCAAAACAGAATTATAGGGGTGCCTGGGTGGCTCAGTTGGTTAAATGTCTGACTTCGGCTCAGGTCATGATCTCAAGGTTCGTGTGTTCAAGCCCCACATTGGGCTCTCCGCTATCAGTGCGGAGCCTGCTCTCGCTCAACTCTCTCTGCCCCTACCCCACTTGCATTCTTTATCTCAAAATAAATAAAGTTAAAAAAAAACAGAATGATCAAAGTGTTTCATGCTTCCTTTTAAAAATTCAAATATTACAGAAGGTACAGAGGGAAAAGTGAAAGCCCCCAACCTCCTGTGCGACTATTAAGTTTGGTTTGTTTTTTCACAACTGAAGTGTCTTTTCCTTATCTCCACAGTACATTAGAGTGAGTACATTGCCAAAAGTACGAACCACATCATCTCCAGCTTAGCACGGCCATCTCTACAGCCTTGGAATTTACCTGCGTGGTTGACATTCTTCAGGAAAATCACATTGTGCTTCTGTTTCAGGAACAGTTGTTGACTGGCCCGCAGACGAGGGGAAGGAAGTATGGGATTATGTGACAGTCCGCAAGGATGCCTACATGTTCTGGTGGCTCTATTATGCCACTAACCCCTGCAAGAACTTCTCGGAACTGCCCCTGGTCATGTGGCTTCAGGTAAAAGTGGCCTGGCCGCCTGGCCAGGTTTTCCCCACTTACCACTTTGCTTGCTTGTAAAGGCTCACCGTTCAGCGGGGCAGGACTGGTCTGGGGGGCTCCTAGGCTGGGGGGTTCGGTGTCCTCCTGAGGCGGGCAAAGACAATGGATTACTAAGAAGACCAAATCAGAGAGCGAGGGGTGCTAGCCTTTGCAGAGGTCTTTTTATATTGAGCCCCGTCAAGGGGCGCCTGGGTGGCTCGGTCAGTTGAGTGTCTAACTTCGGTTCTGGTCATGATCTCGAGTTTGGTGGGTTCGAGTGCCACGTCTGACTCTGTGGTGACAGCTCGGAGCCTGGAGTCTGCTTCAGGTTCTATGTCTGCCTCCCCCTGCTCTCGCTCTCTCTCTTTCTCTCTCCAAAATAAGTAAACATTATATTGAGCCCAGTCAGTGGCAGGATGCCTCAGTGGCAGCTCCTGAAGGCACATGTGACTATATGCTGACAAATGTTTGGACAGGTTCCTGAGCAGCCCTCCCCCTCTCTCTCTCTTCTCCCAGTCCTTCCTAGACCCCAACTCCTTGCCCCCAGAAAAGCCCCCTTTTGGAAGGACTCAGCCTTGTTTTTGTATCTTAGTATTTTTTTTAAATGTTTTATTTTATTTTTGAGAGAGAGAGAGACAGCGTGAGCAGGAAGAATCTGGGAGAGGGAGACACAGAATCTGAAGACAGGCTCCAGGCTGTGTGAGATCATGACCTGAGCTGAAGTCGGATGCTTAACAGACTGAGCCACCCAGGCACCCTTGTGTCTTAGTATTAAATGGTGGGCCCTATCATTCTCCCTGAGTGTGTTTGGGTTTTAATCTTGAGCTCTGACTGTAGGATAGAAGGCTGGGAACTGGTTGAAGGCAGTTTTGGGAGGCAGGCAGAGGAACCTCTCTGCATTCCTAAAATACCCACACCCATCTGGAAGACCAGTCTCTAGGGAGGGCTTGAGGAACACGGTCTTGCTTCAGCCTCTGGAAACTGGCGGTTGCTCCAGGTTGTTCACTGGTAAGTAGGGTGTCCGGGTCCTCCTCTCCGTGGGATGCACGTGTCACTTCCTTCCAAAATGCCAGTATTCACGGGCACCCTGCCAGTGCCCTGGACTCGGCCTCCTTGGCTGGCCCCGGTGGACTTTTCTGGTGAGATAGAGTGCAGATGAGCCAGGTGAGGGAGGAGGCATTATCACACTGTCTCCTTTGAGCTGGAGGTGAGCTGGAGGTGAGCTGGAGGTGAGGCCCAGCCGAGGGCGCAGATATAAATGTGTCTGATAATGAGATTGCATGGGTGTATCCCAGTGCACTTCTGTCCACCTGGGGCGGCAGGGTTCTGTTTTCTGGGCTTTGGGTATTTTATTTTATTTTTTTAAATTAAAAATAATTTTTTAATGTTTCTTTTTGTGAGAGAGAAACAGAGCGTGAGTGGGGAGTGGGGGAGGAGCAGAGAGAGAGGAAGATGCAGAATCTGAAGCAGGTTCCAGGCTCTGAGCTGTAAGCACAGAGCCCGACGCGGGGCTTGAACTCATGAACTGCGAGATCATGACCTGAGCCAAAGTCGGACGCTCAACCGACTGAGCCCCCCAGGTGCCCCTGGACTTTGGTTTTTAATCTGAGGGATTTTACGGTTTTTCAACTTTTTCCTAATCAGCAGGATTTTTCCCTCCCTCAAGTGAAAGCTTCTATACAAGCCGAGAGAGAGAGAGCCCGGAAAGCAGAAGGGCTGGAGTGCAGGCCAGGTCCTACCCAGGCCGCATTCCCTCTGTCACATGCTGCCCCTCAGGCACTTTCTGGGCTCTTTGAAAGACAGAGAGAGACAGCGCAAGCAGGGGAGGGTCAGAGAGAGAGGGAGACACAGAATCTGAAGACAGCCTCCAGGCTCTGAGCTAGCTATCAGCACAGAGCCCGACGTGGGGCTCCAACCCACGAACCGCGAGATCATGACCTGAGCTGAACCGCCTGAGCCACCCAGGCGCCCCCTTTGTAAAAAAAATTTTTTTTAATGTTTTTTATTTGGGCTCTCTGGAATTTAAAAACCATTGAATTTCAGAAGTTGCAAAACCTTCTTTCTGTTTTATCTGGGTTGGTTGCCAACATTTTAAATTCAAGACATTTCTTTCCTTTTTCCAAAAATCAGGAGACTTGGCAGCCTGGGGCCTGAACTTGCTATCCCAAAGCTGAGTTTCAGACAGGGTGGGAGCTTCTGGAAGGGGGGATACCTCTGTCCACACCCCTGTCCACACCCCTGTCCACACCCCTGTCCACACCTCTGACCACTCCTCTGTCCACACCTCTGTCCACACCTCTGTCCACCCTCTTCTCTGTGCATACACTTCTCGGCCCCTGGAGGCTGCCCAGTTTGTGACCTTGGGTTACATTAACCCTCTGAGCTGAGATACTATTTGAAGGTTGTCAGCTGGCTAACGAACCAACCTTCCTTCATTTCCTCAGAGGCACACGGGAGAAGGAAAAAGACTGATGAGGGAAGAGATGATTAATTTAGAGTAAAAGGAGATCTTAGCAGCCTCCTGAGGATGCGAGGATGACTTCTCTGGGCAGGTCTTTGAGAATTGAGGTCCTGTTGTCTGAGTGAGGTGACTCTGGAGGAGTGAGCTGTTTTAGGTACACTATCTTTTTTTTAAAAAATTTTTTTGAGAGGTTGTGCAAAACTGTCGTATTGACAAAAATGGCACAAGTGAATTCAGCAGTCTGCACATGCTCACTTCATTCACGTCTTCAATGAAAGATTCTCTAACGCTGTGGAACGGAATAAGAATAAGCTTCAACGGGCAGCTGTTAAGCACTAGAGTCACATAACAATGGGCAAATATTGCTCAAGTAGAATTCTATTGTTGGGGTGCCTGGGTGGCTCAGTCAGTTAAGTGTCTGACTTCCGCCCAGGTCATGATCTCGCGGTTCATGGGTTTGAGGCCCTCATTGGGCTCTGGGCTCTGGGCTCTGGGCTGACAGCTCGGAGCCTGGAGCCTGCTTCGGATTCTGTGTTTCCCTGTCTGCCCCTCCTCTGCGTGTGCGTGTGCGCCCTCTCTCTCTCTCTCTCAAAAATAAATAAACATTAACAAATTAAAAAAATTCTAATGTTAAAGCTAAACCAGGTTTAAGGCCATTGAAGTTCAAACAGAGATACAAATCTTTCAGAGCCCCATCTATTTTTGTTTGAAGAATGTGACCTTTCTTCCAATTTGTGGTCTTAAACTTCTGTTTTACAAAATCCAAAAGGAAAATACAGAAGAAGTCAATACGATAGAGGTTATATTAAATAAGAGTAACATACAAAGGTATAATTAAGATGAGTTAAAGAAAGCCAAAGCATTACAATTGTAAAACTTGCTTATTCCTTGTTGAACCAGTCCTACTCTAGGAATTAGGTAATACGTACGATTATTTTCAAGTCGATTACTTTATGTCGCTCTAACATGTTCTCTTTATCAGTGCACTGTTGAACTAACTAATCAAAAACTCTACACATGTATGTTCCCTTACAATAGCAGCACGCACTACCGCTATCTACAAAGCTGTCATTCTCTCTTTTTTTTAATCTTTTATATTTTTGATATATAGAGAGAGCATGAGCAGGGGAGGGGCAGAGAGAGAGGGAGACACAGAATCCGAGACACAGAATCTGCACTGAGCTGTCAGTGCAGAGCCCGATGCGGGGCTTGAACTCACAAACTGTGAGATCATGACCTGAGCCGAAGTCGGACGCTTAACTGACTGAGCCACCCAGGTGCCCCAAAGCTGTCATTCTCGAATGACTTAGTGAATGAAAGGAAAAAGCAAAGTAACATATCGAGGAGAAATAATGGGAATTGGAGGATTCACTCAGTTCAGCTATTTTAATCAGCCAGCCCGCTTGCTAGCAACAAGGGATGGTTTCCGTTGAGGAGTGGAGTGGGAATATGGTCACCAGTGACCTCTGTCTTATCCGGAGCTAATGTAGGAGGCTGCTTGTTCTTTAGGTTTGCTTTAGCCAGGTTGTAATCCCCAGAATCAAAATATTTTTACCCTTTCTGCAGTCGTTTCCTAAAGAAATCTGAACCTCCAGGCTTCTGTCCCACATGAGGACACCTTGCTTTTAGTTTTGCTTCTTCCGCTTTCTCTAGACTAGTCACTTCATCTTCCATTTCCCTCTGCTCCTCCACAGAGGTTGTCTCCGGGACTTCCGCTGACATAGCGCTCCCTCTTACCCTCTTCTCCCCCCCAATTTTTTTAATGTTTATTTATTTTTGAGAGAGAGAGAACATGAGCGTGGGAGGGGCAGAGAGAGAGGGAGACACAGAATCCGAAGCAGGCTCCAGGCTCTGAGCTGTCAGCACAGAGCCCGATGTGGGATTCGAACTCAAGAACCATGAGATCCTGACCTGAGCTGAAGTCGGACTTAACCGACTGCACCACCCAGGCGCCCCTTAGGTACAGTTTTAAGCCATTTAAGCATTTCGGTTGGTCTGGCGACACATTTCCCATATTTCAGAGTCACTGCATAGTCCTGGGCTGTGGCCAGCACCCCATCCCAAACTTCTAAAGAAAAAAGGAGTTTGCAGTAGGATGTTCTCAAATAGAACAAAACACCCTTCAGCCTGTTTGTGCCATGGGGGGGGGGGGCGGGTAGGGAGATGCCATCTCCTGCTGCCACACACAGCTTATCCAAAGCAGGACAGGAAATTGGAATTTGTCCCACAAAAGCCAAGCCCCTGGAATTCCCAGCTTCCCACCTTGCGCTTTGGTCCTGTCCTGTCTCCCAGTCAGTCTACTGGGAGAAAGGGACTCAGCACTCACCCGAGCATACACACTTGCTCTTAATTTATTGCGTGTTGCGTTATAAGCGTTTTTCAGTGTTGCTACATAGTTTTCTATAGTGTGTGGTTCTAGATGACCGTTTCACATTCCATACTGTAGACATGTCATAACTTACTCACCTGTTCCCCCAGCGAGGGACACCGAGGGTGCATTCTTCCGCTGTTATAAATAACACTGTGATGAGTCGTCCTGGGCCTGTCTGTGGTCTGTGAGCTTTTTACCACGGTGTTAGGAAAGCTTAACATATAGGGTGCGGATACTTAGAGGGATTTCTAGCCTCCCAGTTTTAGAATAGTGTGGTATAGGTTCAAAACATTACATAGCTTCATATAGGCTTTCTCTGTTGGGGTCCCCTGGTTACTCCTGACCCTATGTTGTCTTTTTTTTTCTTTAGATTTCCGTATACAGAGAGCCTGGCTTCTGTTTTGCCAGGGCTGTTCCTTCCATCTTTCTGGATCCCCCTTTTCCGTGCATCTTGCTCCTGCACAGGGAGGCAATATCCTTTTATTCGAGGCCCTAGACGTTTCCCCTGGGCTTAGCTGGCCCTGAGACTTTGTCCAGAAAAGCACTGACCATGCTTTCCCCTGACCATCTCCTGAAGGGGCTCCTCCCCTCGCTTAGCCCTTCACAGCCCATAGGGCCTTCGCCTGTCGTGGCTAGGCCCCAACACTGAGCTCTGTTCACAGTCCTGCCCCGCCCTTGACCCTGGATGCACACAGTATGGAGTCCTTCCTGCCCTGAGACTTCTACATTTGCTAAATTATATCCCAGGGATCCACGTGATCAAACTGCCCCCTCAGTCTGTGTCCCTTGTCCGTCTTCAGGGACAGAGGAGAGAGTGGTGGGGTGAAGAGTCACAGGGCCCCATGTCCAGGCCTGGCAGACCCCTAATTGCCATGTCCCTTCCCTGGGCCTTACTGTTCGTCTTGGAAATGAGAAGGGTTGGACAAGGTGTTTTGAAGGTCAGCGAGCCCCATGTCAGGTCAGGGTTCAGTCTCAGAGGATCAGAAGTAGGAAATTTCCTTCTGAGGGTCAGAAACCAGGTCTTTCCCCTTTCTTTATTTTTAAGCAATCTCTCTACACCCATCATGGTGTTTGAACTCACAACCCCGAGGTCAAGAGCCACATGCTCTACTGACTGAGCCAGACAGGCGCCCCTGGGTCTTTAATCTTTAGAAAGACTTGAGCAGTTTCCAGGGGGCTGTCGGTACAGACACTGCTGGTTCACCGGGTCAGTCATGTCTTTTGTAGGACACTGACCCAGCCATCACTAAATCATAAATCATGTAGAGTGAACATGGTCATTGTGATAATGACTAAGATTCGACAAATGTTTTCTCTGAGCTTATTTTGTTGTTCATCTTCTCTTCCACAGGGCGGCCCCGGCGGTTCCAGCACTGGATTTGGAAACTTTGAGGAAATCGGGCCCCTTGATAGTGATCTCAAGCCGAGAAGAACTACCTGGGTAGGTGATCACAGCCCCTACTTGAAACTGCCCTGTGGCCTCTCTAAGGCTGAGCCCCACCCGGCCCTACCCCATTGTGGGTG